>JANEYF010005529.1:600000-1132953 GCA_029963845.1 Rhamnusium bicolor
AAATACATATATATTATGTCATTAATTATTTATTTCACTGAGTCACAAAAGTCAATTTTGCCTTTGAAAGAGAGGTAAAATATAATGTCTAAATGCTAATAACAGCATGCATCTCCCATAAGCCATTAAAAATATCGCTCTCGCAATGACGTCACTGCGCGCGGTGGACGATATTTAGACAGCTAGATGGCATACCTCTCGTTTATTAAATCATGGTATGACTCCACACACTTCCCAATTCTCAGAGATCGTGGTCAACATCTATCCTTATTTTATTTTATATTTTTTTATTTGAAACAGTAAAGGAGAGAAACTTCAGTTGAGAAGAAACAAGAATTGTATTATTTTGCTTATCTTATAATAAATAATAATAATAATAATTACAAATATACAGTTACAGACAATGAATATATGAACTAAAATAAAACAGATTATTATAACTCGTTAGAAAAATGCCAGAAATTCTTGCTCTTATACTAATTTCTAAAATGTAATTTTTATTGTAAACATACATATATTATCAAAATAGCAATTCCATGTAGCTATTAAATACATTAAATAATTATTATAAAGGGAAAATATGTTTACTGTTAAATATTCAAATTGCAGTTAATGTCTTACGGCTCTACGTATAAATACATAAGAGCTTCAAGATCTTACGAGAGTCGATGCGGCTTATAATTTGAGAATCTCTGAACAACGCCCTATTTCGTGCTTTGCCATTACCTTTCAAAGTTCTATTTACTAAATACATTGAAAATATCTGCTAGAAATGCTCAGTTGCATTTTCCTCGGGAACCGCAATCAGGAACTTTTAAAATTTATTATGCTTACGCCAGCCACCTTCTTAAAATGCAATGCTTGGAATTGGAACTTTAAATATACACAGAGCGGAAGTTTTGTGAATAAATTTTTATGTGGCATAAAAAAAAAACGTTAAAATAGTGATGATAAAGGTTTTATGATCAGTCACATTTTATGGAGGAATAGGTTCAACTATGTGAACATGTTAACATTATTGACTAATTTTTGTAGTATATTTTTCGTTCAAATTCAAAATGAAAATTGTACTGATTGTACTGATTACTGGTTACTTATGAGAGTAAATGTATATTTTATTCGATTAGTCTGTAAAATATACAGATCTCTGTTTTTGGACTTTAACCTGAAAAGAATAAAACAAAATATATGGAAATATATGCATATGATATTGTACCTTCTTATCATCATCAACTATTACAAATCGTACACTGGGAAATGGTGTTCATATGTTTTGTTGCAATAAATAACTAATTAAACCAGTTCTTTATAAAAAGTAGCAGTATAAAACAATGTTATAATATAAATAAATACAGAGTGAAATGAAAAATAATAACGGTGAACATTTTTTTTTTGCTAAGTATAACATGTATCTTTTTAAACAATTGTTTTCCCAGCTATGCCAAAACGCTGAAACTTGGATTATAAAAAAGACAATATGCACATTATGTTCAGTACAGTTGACTCAGTAATGTTAATTTTAATTTTAAGTACTCTGTTCAGTAAAACCAAAAAGGTTAAGCTCCATTAAGGGCTGATTGAAAAAAATAGCTACTTATAGTTCACGAAACCCCCGCCGGACTAGTTATAGGGGCTGATAAGTAGGGTGCACCTGCAGAAAGGACGCTTGTACTGGTAGCTGTTGTGTCCATGCCATGACCTTCATCTGGTATATAGGTTACGCTAAATACCTTGGAGACATCCATAATTAAAGGTGTAGGTCTTTTACCTACGCCAATATTACATTTTGCCTCATCTCATGTGTATCTGCTAGTTTAACTTACAATGAAATTTTTTTTACAGGTAAGTTACGTGATGACAGGAAGCAGACGTAGTGAATTTGTAAGTAAATGCAGAATTATCCACATCAAGTGTGAAAATTTACTTTAAACTGTATAAATCCATTAGTTTTAATGTGCCAGCTTAATTGAGAGGTAAAAGCTCTTGCTACATTAGTGGTGACGGGGGCCTTGTGCCATTAAATTTTAAAAATCGACGACGTGTGGCGCACCATGCGACTATTTCAAGAAAACATGCAGAAACTCAGTTATCATATTTAATTTGGAAGTATTAAAATAATCGGAAAACACTTTTACTTGCTAATAAACATAACAATTAAACTTTTTTAACCAAAATAATGTTAATGTATATAAAAAGTCAATTAACAACCCAATAACCTGAGGTTAATTTTGTTTTTAAGTCGCTCGTGAAATGTTTGATCCACCATTAATCAGATATTCACATTAATTCACCAATTATTAATTTGTTTATCACACGATCCTGAAAATTAAAATTGTCGACACTAACAATTTGTCAGGTCAAACAAATCCTTCGACAGTCACGTTCGTAAATGCACACGGTGCTCGCTCGGCAGATCTCCTCCGGTACCGGCTGATGAACCCTGCGGGATGGGTCGTTTCTTCAGTCTCTTCCGTTCTAGTGTTCATTCTTCGTCTGCATATATATCGCTCTGGAGCGTTATCTGTTGCACACGCGGCTGTTTTCATCACACTTTTCGACGTGCGAGGTTAGAGATAACTAGTGTCTGTTTGCTGTTTAAGTACCCTTTTTGTAGTCGTGATTGATCACATATAATTGTCGTTGCTAATTTGGCCAGAATCATTTTCCACGCTGATGGAAGTCATTGAGTGTCATCAGATTTGTTAACAAACACTAGGAGGGTGATTTTCTATCTCGATCTTATTGATTGAGGAGAAAGGTTTATTTTCTAAACTCTACTGTTGTTAAAGTTTATTTTGAGTGGACTGACCTGCACTCTTGACATGTTTTGCTAGTGATGATGTTTGTTTATTTCTTAATACAATACTGACGTTTTCTACTTTTCCTAAGATTATGCGCCTATTAAAATGTTTTCATAAAATGTTTTCTAAAATATTTTCTTAACCGCCTGTCAAGTCACCGAAGTAACTCCCCAGGAAATCCTATGATTTTGTGTTGAGGGACGAGGCCCTACAGTTTATTGTGGAGTTTGAATCTAGGGCATCGACAGTTCTCTCCAATCTTAATCCGAAACAAATCTTAAATACAATTTCCAACTTGCTCCGGGATGAATTCGAACCATCGATAATCATTCGGTACCGAGTAAATAGCTATAAGCGCTTTATCCACTGGACTACCATGCCCTGTGATTAGTTCGATGTATGTTGTTTCGCAGTCATAACATGGTATTTCGTAGACTCCTTGAATCTCAATTGTTTCATTGCATTTCTAAGGTGTGCGAGACAGACCTGATGTGCTGGGACAAACGTGATTGTAAACGTCACGTAAATTCTGTGCAACATAAAACTAAAAAAAGTGGCGTGCCTTCGACAACACAGTTTATGTTCGATTTACTGTTAATGATGATTGCTTGTGATGTTCCGCTGCACATGCTCGATAAACAACCATTTCAGGAGTTCTGGAGTAAATACAATCCCAAGGTGACGTTACCAAGTCGCACAACGTTGCGTAATTATGTACCAACTGAAAAATACATGACTGTGGTTGTGTGTTGACGAGGCGACAGATTGTAGAAAAAAATCTATTTTAAATGTTATAGTACGTGTATTGGACTCTCTTAAATCGACATTTCCATTGTTATTAGTTAACAAAAGATTAACTGAGTGTACTGGCCAAACAATTACAGGGGTGGTGTTGGAGACATTAGAAAAATTCGACCTGTCAGAAAGTCAAGTGTTGATGTTTGACCGATGGTGCCGCGACAATGCGTTTGGTACACCGTTCTCTTAAGAACACGGTTGTAGGTTGATACATGTTACGTGTAAAGTGCATGCTTTACACCTTGTAGCAGAAACTATTCGACAAGGTTTTCCAAGAGGTAGATGCATTAATAATAAGTAAAAAAAATCTTAAATCTCCTAAACGTCTTCGCGCATTTCATAGCAAGTGTCCCGGTATTCCCGAACCACCACAGCCGATTCTTACACGTTGGGGAACATGGTTAAAGGCAGCTTTTTAGTATGCTGAATATTTACAACAAATAAAAGCTATGATACTACAATTCAATCTAGAAGAGGCTGCAACTATTAAAGAAAGCCAGACAAAATTCGAAGATGTATCTGTTAAAACAGCTTTAAAAACTATTCACAAGAACTATAAAGGATTACATGACGACATATAAAGCTTATAAAACAGTTCGTTGTCGTTAGCGGAGTCACTGCAAGTACTGGACGAAGCAAAGCGACTGCTACACTCTATAGGTGACGCAAAAAATGAGCCCGTTGGAGAAAAAATCGCACGTGTGTTAAAGCAAGACACCGGTTTTACCAGATTAAGACAAATTTGTGTTGCTGGTGCATCTGCAGATCCGTTAAGTGAGTTCAAAGAGTATTTTAAGTATGCTTGTATTACATCAATAGATGTCGAACGGTCGTTCTCAAAATACATTACATTACATTACTTTCGGAGACAACCATAGAAACATACATGATGCTGTAAAGTTTTTTACAGATCTTTTCCAGTTTTTGATAACCAAGCTAGTTAAGAGGGTAAGTTGTACATACATTGTTATAAATTGTAACAGTTTATTGCTTTTATTACTAGTTAATTTCGTTTATTACACTTATTATGATGCGTTCACCTATGTCCTGCGGCGCATTCTTGTCAACTGTAGTGATGATGTTGACATTCATATAGAGATTGGTACGTTTTCTTTCAAAACTTTGTATGAGCAAGTGTTTTATCCTCATTCTTTATAACGAAAGATAGTTGGTTTGCATCTTTGTTTTCCTTATACACTTTATGCATTCATGGTGGTGCTGAGATAATCTAAAAATTGGCTAATCAACCATGTGGCAAAATAGTAATATGTTTGATTAAGAGTATGATGTGTTGCTGGTTTATGTCTTTCCATTCTCTCAATTATCTCCAAAGCTTCAATAACTGCTACTCGTATAACAAATAATACCACGTCAAAACTAACAAGGGGAGGGCACGACCTTGGGAATTTATTTGGGGATGAGACTTCGTGTAATAATTGTACTTCTTTAGGGTGTTCACCCCTTGGAATGGCAACGCGCAACGCTCAATCGATTCGGAGAAAATGACGTTTAAAAATTCAAACTCAGCTTATATACTAGTGAGGTTCTTCGAGTTCCCGCGGCGAAATAGCCTAGCCGATAACGTATCTGCTTACCGCTTGGGCGCTCGGGGTTCGAATCACGTGCACGACTTATATATATATTTTTTTAAATTATTTATTTAATTGTTTTTACAATTAAATAAATTTATTATTTAATATTATCGATCATTTAAATAACAATAATGTCAATAATGTTATTTTGCTAACGAAAAAGACTTTAAATTTGAAATCATAATTTAATTATAGTAATAATTTAAATTACTACCAAATAAATATACTATAATTTAATAAACTATTATTATTGTTATTATCTCCATTAGTAATAGTGTATTTTAAAACTATTATTATTATTATTATATCCATTAGTAATAGTGTATTTTAAATAATAGTTTATTAAATTATAGTATATTTATTTGGTAGTAATTTAAATTATTACTATAATTAAATTATGATTTAAAATTTAAAGTCTTCTTCGTTAGCAAAATAACATTATTGACATTATTGTTATTTAAATGATCGATAATATTAAATAATAAATTTATTTAATTGTAAAAACAATTAAATAAATAATTAAAAAAAAAGTAAGTCGTGCACGTGATTCGAACCCCGAGCGCCCAAGCGGTACGCAGACACGTTGTCGGCTAGGCTATTTCGCCGCGGGAACTCGAAGAACCTCACTAGCATATAAGCTGAGTTTGAATTTTTAAACGTCATTTTCTCCGAATCGATTGAGCGTTGCGCGTTGCCATTCCAAAGGGTGAACACCCTAAAGAAGTACAATTATTACACGAAGTCTCATCCCAAAATAAATTCCCAAGGTCGTGCCCTCCCCTTGTAAGTAAAATGTCATTTTCTTTCACTATTTATAACTAGATTAGTCTTCATTTTGTACATAAAATGAGTTGGTGAACTAATGGGAACTTACATTAATTGATCTCCAACGGTGTTACGAATTTTAGGCCATCCAAATAGTTTGTTGCACTTTGGTGTCCTCTATCTTGCAATTAGAGACATTATCAATCTTGGCAATTTCCGGTTTAACCAGAAACAATAACATCCCTTTTATTTTAAACGAAACTGTATATTTTTTAGATTTAGATAAATTTTGTTTTTAGCAGTTGAGTGCCATAAGATTTGAAACCCGTATTGTTAATAACTACGAAGATATCAATTAAAATTCTCAATAATTTTTTTTGCAACTTACATCTAATAACAATGGAATAAAAAATAAGCAACGAACAATGATTGAGAACAGAGAAATACAAAATTATCCTACAAGATGTTGAAAATGGCCAGCATTTACTTACTGACAATAATGGAGTATGTTTATAAAACCTTCAGTTACATTTCTGAGATCAGTAATCCTAATCCTTGGGTCTTTCAGATTATTTGGCCGTACTGTAGATTTCAGATGTCTCCAAAGAAATGAATCTAGAGAATTAAGCTCCTGAGAACGAGGAGGTCATTCAATATAATCTCTTCGACCTATCCAACCTATCCACATATTTGGAAAAATTCTGTTTAGGTGTTGCCGACCATCTTGGGCATAATGCAAAGACGCTCCAGCTTGTTGAAACCACATTTAAATTTTGTCTTTCTTCTCAAGGGCCGGTATAATTTGGCTATTTAAGAGTAGTAAATATGCCCGACCCGTCAACATACCCTCGATAAAAAATGGACCAATTATATACCTATAAGTACCCGCACAGCACGTTTAGTTGTTGGTGGTGTTGGGGGGCGCAAATCTTCAATCCAATGAGGTGTATTTTCGCTCAATATCGACAGTTATGTCGGTTAACTGAACCATTTAGACAAAGAGTTGCTTTGTCCGAAAACACCACATTAGTACGAAATTTGGATTGGTATTACAAATTTCCAGCAATCTGAGAATTGCAGTCCACAATCATAATCATCTTCTGTTAGCCCTTGTAATAGTTGCACCTTATACACGGGTATTATTATTTTTTAAGTATTCGCTCAACTGAGCTACTAAATATAATTTACAAATAAAATTTAAAGAGTCTTAATTGATATTTCTGTAGTTATATCACTGAACTGCTAAAAACAAGCTTTATCTAAATCTAAAAATTATACAAGGTGTTCCATTTGAAATCAAAAATGTGTTTCCTTTCCGGTTAAACCGGAAGTTTCCTAAAATCGACAATAGGCTTATTATATTCCAAATGTATTCAAACCCCACCCCCAATATACATTTTCATTTGACTGACGTCATTGATACTCGGTACATTTAAAATGTTCCATAATTATGCCCAACCCCGTATATTGTACATACACATACATGTTCATATTTAATAATTTTAATAATGAATTATACTTTTACTCATGTGAATTCGAAATAATGAAATAAATTAAGATTCAGTTATACTAAAGTATAAATGTATTTTTAACACGTTTGTTTTTGTGGAAAATGTCATTTCAGTTGTTTTACTGTATTGGCTAATATATCAATATATTTCCACCATGTGAAAAAATGCGCTCTGAATAGATACTTTAGACAAATATTAAACAATACGTCTATACAAATAACATCTTCGAAGTGAGTTAAATCGATTGGACCGTTTCAATAACTTCTTTTAGTGGTTTTTCTTTTAATAACGTCATAAAATTCTCTTTGTTGTCCTTTAATAAAGAAACTCAGTTCTGTCTATTACAGGTTTACCAACTTACCAAAAACTGCAAAAAAAAACCTATTATATCCGAATAAACTTTATGTCTCTAACCGATGCTGGCGAGTACGGCGATTCATTGTTTTGTGGCCTTTGGCTTAAATGAAAATGGGAAAACGGTTTTTGAATAGTTTCTGATGAGAATGTTTACCGGCTTCCCGTAGGCAACCAGCGTCTTCTAAAATCTTCTTTGCTGTGCTTATCAGTGCTATCAATCTTTGCAGAGATTGCTGCGTTTCAATCCAGGTTGAAACTTATATTTTCTTTTGAATATTCTCTGTCGCCAAAGTTTACGCTGTTTTCACAGCTATTTACCAAAACGATACCCTCTTTTGTGATAAATAATTTCAAGGTATTATTCTAGACAGATTAAAGTGTGGCATACACGGGATCTTAAAATTTCATATATTTAGACATAAATATTTAATATTAATACGAGAGGCGGTTTAACACTTTTAGAAAGTGTATTGATATTATTTCATTTGTTATTTAAAATACAAATAAAAACAAAATTTTAAACTGTTTAAAATCTAGATAGGGTCGTTTATGATTTACTGTTATATATTTTATTTAATCCACTAATTTTTACTTTCTTATACCTAATATAGGGAAGTATAGTAATCGTGATTTTTTTCGACCTCGAGATTTAGATTGATATATACGTTTTGAACCCTTCTGAATCCATTCTGACTATTTTCCGAATGATGTCTGTCGGTGCGTGTGTGTGTGGATGTGTTTGTGTATGCATGTGTGTATCCGCGATAACTCAAAAAATACTAATGGGAGACTTTCCAAATTTGGCAGTCAAGATTGTCAGCAACATTTTAGGTGACACATTAAATTTGGTGAATGTGGTAGCACCACAAGAGACATAATGAATGAACGAAGAAAGATACAATTTTGAAAAAAAAAATTAAAATTTTTTTATTGCGTTTCTGAATGAATCTCAACGAATTATAATGAAAAAAACAAAACTTTATGAAAAAAAAATCTGTCCCCATGTCTGTAGTATCGCGATAGCAGTCAAAGTTTTTGAGATAAAGCTTTCAAACTTGGTACACTTGTTCTAAAGGCCAGAGACAATCAAAATTCGGTGATGAGCAAAATTGGCCAACTGAAAGGGTATTCACGGGACCCAAACTTTTTTGTATTTGACTACAAAAAAAAAATTCTTGATGAAAAATTATAAATCATGTATACTATATCAAGCGAATAAATAGCTATTTGTGTATTAAGAGCGCAAAGTGATATATTGTCGCTCGAGAGCGGCAATGTCACTTTGCGCACGAATTACACACAGGATTTTTTCCACAACCGGTGTTTTTATAAAAATTTTTGGTAAAAATTAATAATTATTGATAACCTCAAATTTGACAGTTCAGATTTCAAAACGTGAGCATCAATTTTCGCTACACATGTTTTTGTAGAAATGTTTTGTTAAAATGGCATTTACTGCAAAATAAATAAAAAATTGCTTTAGTACCTATTAATTATTTATTTAAATAGGTACTGTCATCTTATGATTTATATCTATGTATATCAAAATCTAAATGTTCTTCCTTCTTTAGTGGTGAAAAGCAAGGCGAAGAATTAAAGGGTATTAAATGTCTGTGTTTGATGACATATATGTAATACTTTGAAACGATTGTATTCAGTCTTCTTCTGGGAAAATAATTATATTTAGTCTATTTTTGTAGTAGACTTCTTTGAATCTTCTTAAACAAACCATTCTTTGACATGTCTTGGTCGCAGTTTTCAATTAGGGCAGTTAAGTATATTAAACTGGAATGGCGAATTTGAACATGGGACAATTCTTTACAAGTATCACATAAATTATACTTTTCAAAACTTTCCATTATCTGATAATTATAAGAATAAATTTATTTGACACAAATAGTTGTTTTAAGAACGTTTTGACACATCAAATAATTATTTGTTTATTTTTGCTAACAGCAGCGGCAAGCATGGCCTCCTATGTCCAAAACATAATATTCGGCTGTGCTATGCAAAAGCTTTATCAGTTCATTGAATTGGTAAAAATAGCTATTTCTACCGCTTTTAATAGCACAAAATTGTTAAAAAATAAAAGATGAGTTACTACCAACCAATTTTTGAACTGTTTTCCGTAACTAAAGTTGGTAGTTTGTATTTTATTTAACGCAATAATTTGGGCACCAGTGTGATTTATAGATACTGCGAATTATTTACTAAATATAAATTTCTACGTCCTTTAGTATAAGGAAAGTTTCTGAAAACGATAGATTACTATAAAAATAGCTAATTCTTTATTACTTTGTGTAACTAAAGTTGGTAAATTGTGGTAATTGTGATTTATGTATATTTGAATGTATTTTATGCTTCCTTTTTGAATTATTTACTAGAAAACATATATTTATTTATATTCCTACCGCCTTTAGTAAATGAAAATATCAGAAAATGAGAGTTTATAATAATAATAACTAACTTTTCATTACTTTGTATAATTAAAGTTCGTAATTTGTTTTATTTAACGTAATAATGTAGTTTCTTTATTATAGTTTCCATGGTAACTAAGCGTTTACTTTGTCGCTCGGTGAGCGACAAAGTAAAAAAACGCTCGCTCCTCGGAAAAGTGCAACTTTGGTAGGAATATAAATATATGTTTTCTATTAAATAATTCAATATACCACTTTGCGCTCTTAATACACAAATAGCTGTTTCCAAGTACTTAAATAAAGCTGATGTAAACTGAAATATTTTACACATTTGGCCTCCTAAAATGGGGTTAGGATAAATTTAACAGTTTGACGTTTGAAAGGTCTAATTTAGTTACAAAAATGTCAATGTCAACAACAAAAAATTATTAAAATATATGATATGAATTATTATTGAAAGTATCGAATAACGCTGATAATTAATTATCTAAAAATTTTAATGAAACATTTCAAGGTACGATATTAAAATTTAATTGAGGTAAGTGAAAAATTGAATAGAATGATTTTTTTAGATAAGATTTTTTTTATATACTGGTATAAGAAAGTTATGTGCTGGCCACATCAGATATTTTATTTTTAAGGTCAGTATTCACATGACACAGTATTAAATAAAATACGCTGAGCTCATTTGAAAACTGTCCACCCTCTTTTTCTTTAAAACTATTAAAAAATTAAAATTCGCCCAGACACTTGTTTTTAACTCATAACATCTCCAAATTTCAACCGATTATAAAAACTGAAAAACTGTTGTATTCATGATAGAATTTGCTTTAAAATTGTGTATGACAAATGGGGTGGTTCCACTTATTTTTGAATTTGGGGGGTTGGGGGTGAATTAATCATCATTGCCTAAGCGCCAAAAAAGTTTTCCCTTGGAACAAAAGTCTACGTGTCTTGGCGAATTTTTAAAATGTTTATGGTTTTAAAGAAAAAAGAGTGGGCAGTTTTCAAATGAACACAATGTATATTATTAGTCCTGTTGTACTGCAATTTTATATTGTGCGACCTATTTTTGTTTTTGTTAATTCTTTTCGCATATTTTATAATAAGAGAGAAATGTTTAAGACTTTTAGGATGGACCAGACGTGACTTTTATATTTATATATTTATATTGTAAATTAAGTTGTAAAAATAAGACAATGTTTTATACAATTTCATAAAAAGATAATACTTACGTTATTTTAAATAAAATCGCGATGCATAATTGAATTAAATAAATACGCTACTAAACGTTAAAATATTTATTGGGAAAAACAGTTTCTAACTTATTTCTTCTTTACTCGTACAATTCCAAATTAAGACTGATCTCCTGAACCCATATATACCTTATATATTATCCATCCATGTATGGTGTAGAACTTTCCCAGTCCTTTTCGAAAATTCTTTCCATCTTTATAAATCTAGATTAACTTGTAGATATTTAATTCGTTTTAATACACACCCGGAACCAGTAGTCTACGCAGTCCGTTGGAATAACAATATTATAGCTTCACTGTTGATGATACTGAAATTGCGTGGAAAATTATTAGAAAATAGTACTTTCATTAATTTCGCAATTTCTTGCATCGTGTAAAACTGCCTCATATTTAATACGTACATTTTTTTTAAATTCTTTACATTAACTGAAAACACAAATGTTCATTAAAAGTGTGAATATAATACACAATTATGATTAAAAAGTGTCCAAACTGCCATAAACATAACTGTAGAATCTGGCTGAAATAAAGCGTTTTCAGAAGTTTTCAGATGTAGTTGCATTGAATGGTTTTTACAGTAGCAATATCCGGCACTCTTTAGAAAACAAACTATTACGAAGTTTTGACAATGCAACTTACATAAAACTTTTGCTATGATAAAAACGATATCAGATTAAATGCAACATTTAGAAATTCCTTTCGAATCTTCTCGCTCAATAAGCACGAATATTGGGGATAAAAACATGCTCTTATGCTGAGGAAACAAAGTATTTTATTGCATTGGTCGACGTCGGACATTTGAAAGGAATTTTATATTAATGTGGTCTAGAGTTTAACAGAAAACTACAATCCAACAGAATTATTATAAAGACATGATCTGAAAAACAAAATGTAGAAAAGGAATGGTTCTTAACAAGAATTGGTATTTTGAAAGCGTTTGGCAACGAAATTATTCCAAAGGGTGTTTTAAAATTAGGGTTGTACAACAACCTTTTAATTAACCCTGTATAATGACTAATACGCCAGCATTTAACAAAAGACTGGATATACAAGTTTAAATTAGTCATTTTATCTACAGTTTGCTAAAAAATGTATGAAAATTGAACTAAAAATAAAAAAATTATGAGACCTCAACCTTACCAAATATTAACTTGTTGCGTTTTTTTGCATGTGAGTGTAAAGTTTGTACGAAGTCAATTGAAATCGTATAAAAACTAAAAGCCTGCAAAAACCGTCGGCATCTCTTTATTGTACATGGGCGGAGGTAAATAGAAATGCTTGTCATAAGAAAATGTTATACTTTTTTGAAAATTGTATTAATTTTTATTATTTTTTGTTTATTAGATAGGCTATTTTGTTCATTTCGCCAATAACATATTTTTGAAATATTATATCAGTTTTAGATATAAAGTCTAAATATTTAAATTTATTGGGTTTAGTTTTAAAGTTAACCCATACTATATTGAAATATGTTATTGCTCAGCAAGGACCAATGAGAAGGTATGAACATATCCTTGCCAGGATGAGGGAATGGGACAGGTTAGATTAGCGAGTGGCAAGGATGTTATATAATAAAAAAATAAAATTAAAGTTTCTTCTAAAATAAAAATAAAAATGTAAGTTTCTTAACCAAAGCAAAGAATTAGTACAACAAAAATAAATATTTGTTTAGATAAAACAAATAAAAACAAAATTAAAATATGTCTAGAATAAAATAACTTAAATTAAAATTTCTTGTCAACTAAATAAAATATATTCCACAATAAGAAAGTAAACTTCATACCTAATGTAATAGCTAAATATATTGTGTACTGAAAATATATGTATATTAAAAAAGTTAAATGCTAAAAGTTGACGCATCTGAATCCTCACTTTCTGAAGATGAATCATTACCCGGTTGAGTTATAATTGGCGCAATGGGGGGTAGTGTTGGATATTGATTTTCTTTATTAATTACATGCTGAACGCAATTTTTCCATAAATCAGTATTGTCGAGGTCATTTATTACTTCTCTTATATGATCAACTACTACCGCGCTTAACGTTGGAGAGTCATTACATTTTCGCAAACGATCTTTTAAAGTTGCCCAAACCATCTCGATAGGATTAAATATGCAATAGTACGGAGGTAAGCGCAAAAGTGTATGACCGTGTATATTGGATAAGTTATACATATTCCTTTTTTGAAATTCTGTTCTTTTATTCTTTTCAGTAATTCGCGCTTTATTGGAACTTTTACAGGAATTTCCATATTTTTTTCTCTCATGAATTTTAAAATGTCTTCCTTTCTTGTACTGATGTTTGGTATTTTATTTAATATTCGCGAGTGATAGGAAGCATTATCTGAAAACCATTTATACATATTATAAATTATACGCCGTATTACATTTTTTGTAGCATCATCAATATTTTTTAATTTCATATTTTTCCTTTTCCTATTTGTACCGTGATATATAACATCTCCTTTTTTTAATTACACGATAAATTGTTCATTTTGATATTTTAGTTAATTCGTTAATACGTTCTATTATTTTTTTCTCACATTTTTCACGATTTTCGCTTTTTAAACGTTCATATATATTTAAAATAATGCGTTGACTTTGTACGTGTAAATATTTATTTTGAAACTCTAAATTTATTTCGGCTTCTTCGACAATAACAGGTGTTAGAAATAAAAATAGAAATCCACTATTTCACCCAAGAATTATATTTCTGTTAGTTAATTTTATAATAGTCGATTTAAAACATTATTTGGCGATAGCTAAACTGCCTGACTTATTTCCCTGAATCCCCTGTTGGAATTTGCCGAGGCGCCTACGTGACTTTACTCATTTAGTTAAAATAATATAATATTTCATAAAGATATCTTAAACATAGTATCATATTACTAGCCGCCGCTATTTAAGCAACAACAATGTATATGTATATTTCTGCACTGCACTGGACCAATGTTATAAAGAACTAGGTTACATCATTGAGTCCACGTTGACTACTGACTGATATAACTCAAACACCCACCGACCAACCAGTCTGACGAATATCCTGATCCCAGCCAATCGTCGCCCATCATCCTCAAACCAAGGCCAATCCCGGCACATCTCACAAATCCACGTTGATTGCTGAGAAACGATTTAACGAGTTTTTTTTATACTAGTGGGCCTGTCCGTTTTATTATCTTTAAACACGTGCAGTCGTAGATGGTTCATTCAGGCTGATTACATTGCCAGTCTCGGACTCGCCTGCACAATTTCAACTACCATTCGATTCTCGATACAATTGCTAAATACATAGGACAAAATATCAAGTTAAGTGCTTTAAAACTGACCAATTTCAATTGACTTCGTATAAACTTTATATGACATGAATTATTATTCACAGTATCGAATGATGCTGATAATTAATTATTTAAAAATTTTAATGAAACATTTCAAGGTACGCTATTAAAATTTAATTGAGGTAAGTGAAGAATTAAAAAGAATGATTTTTTTTACATCAGGATAATATATACTGGTATAAGAAAGTTATGTGCTGGCCACATCAGATATTTATATATGATGTTTTAAAAATATAAATATTAAATTCAACTATAATTGTTTTTCCACAATATATACGATGTTTTGCAAAACCATAGTTCATATAAACTATTTTAATAAACAACAAAAAGGATGGAACAGCAATGAAACTTATTTGTTTTATTTCTTATTTAATTTGAGAATATAATTTATATTTGTAACATGGGTAGTTTTAAGAAAAATTATAACTAAATACAGAATCGGTAGATTTATGTTATATTAATTAATTAAGTAAGGCTCACTTTTTAAAAGTTACAAATCGTAAACTTTTGAGCCTCGATACACATTGAAGGTCCTTTCGGATTTTCTCTCTGTATTCCCTTTCACTTCCTTTCTCCTTAATTTTCCCGCATGGCTCATTATCACTTTATAATTAAACACCTTTACCTTAACAGGGAAAGCGGAGTCTTTTCTTCGTGTTGTACTAAAATGGATATACTTGAACAGACCCAGACACAAACCAAATCATAAAGTTTTAACAACCTGTCAATTTCTATTGCGTAATAATATAGTAATGAAAATAATTAGGTCGTCAGCAGTTCATTTTTGTAATTAACATCTTCAGTTTATTTTTTATTAGTGTCAGGTTCCTCAAAAATTCAGTTAACGCTGATTAATTGAGAATTTAATGAAATAGCCTCCATGTCTTCAGTTCATAACTTACAGTTTATCATGTAAAATCGATAAGGGTGAAGTTTACTTGTTTTAGTATTATTTTCAAATATTTTGTTGTCACTATATTAATATTTTGTCAGTTTTAAGTGTTTTCTATTTTTTTTCTAGAAATGCATAAATACGAATTAAATAAAATGTCAGATTTTTAAAAATATATAAAAAAATAGGCTTACATAGGTTAGGTTACATGTCATGAATGTCATTGTGGTTACCAAAGTTACAATCAATTTATCAATTTCAAATGTCAAAATAATAAATAAACTTATTTATGTAATTTTTTTTTAAAAATGTTCGTGTTTACCTGCCCCTGAGGAGTTCCAAAAGAATGAGGGAATCATTTCTTAAATGCAATAATATTTATTTTGGTGAGAAAATTTTTTCTTTATTTTTTTGCCTCTAATACTAACAATACTGTAATTGGGCGTTGCCTGTTGGATTTGTATGAAATAAATAAAATAAAAAAATAAATACTATTATTTAATCCAATGTATCTTGCTTCTAGGTGAAGTAGTTGTTTTAATAGTTTATGTGATAATATGTATTTGAAGTGTCGTGTTTGATTTATTATCTACCTAAAACTTATATTAGCGCCTTGCCATAAGAAAGACAGTATAAAATGTAAGAAACTAAAAGGTATTTATTATTATTATATAACGATTCCGTATGAAAAATACACCCAAAAGTTATTAATAAACTAGAGGCCTTCTAAGCTTACTATACCTGCTTGAAACTTTTTTTTGTACTTTTCGTACGATATGCTTAATTGCCGAGGTTTGGTAAAAAATTGTGGGCTAATTTTTCATAATTTGCCATAAAAATATGTTTAAATAAATTTTTATCATTTATTTTGCTGCAGATACGTATTACTTTTTTATTTGAGGAAGACCATCAACTCTATTGGAAATATTTAAGATGTAACAATTCTGTGTTTAGATCCAGTTTGTGAAAATTAATTATATTAGTTTTTTGTTAAAAACTGCAAAATTCTGAAATAAACGAGAAACGATAATTAGTAAGTACTTATCCAAAATGCATTAGCATTACAATTTTATGATTTGAAAGTTATCAATTGAGCAGTAGCGTAACTTAGGACTTCAGATTACCCCCTCTCCGCAAGATTTTTAGTGGGGTCCTTCCCGCCGCCAAAAAAAAACACGAGATGAAATAAAAAATGTATTTAATTATGTATACGTTGCATGTATTTAGGAATCTTTCCTATGAGCTTTAAAGTTCGTGAAGGCTTTTATCAACTCCGCAACATTAATTTTTTTAGGCTCCTCGGTTTCAATGGCAAATAATGCTAATTTCTTGAGACATGATAGTCCGCAGAATATAATTTTTGGTTAGTTTCAGCTTCAAAAATGAACGCTCTGCATTTGCTACTGTAACTGACAGTATCAAACAAAGAATTAACATTTAAACTACTTCGGTAAAACTAGAACGTACATCTGAGAAAGTTACTGATACTTGTTAAATTTTTTGTAAATCGGATTGAAATGGTTTCTTAAAAAGTACAAGACCGGGAAGTAATTTTTATTGGCTCGCCCAGTAAAGACACTTTCCGGGTGTCATGCGTACAATATTTCTGCAATCGTTCTTGCTAGTCTCAAAAAACTTTTTAAAGTGAAATCTTTTGCAAACAAACCTTGGTGATGGGGAGATTTTTAAAGATATGACAGTGGTTCATTCATCGAAAAATAAAATACAACTTTTAGGCAATCCAAGAGACAAAATTGAAACAAACGAAAAGTGGTGGATTTACGAATTTTGCTGTAAAGACTGTAATCAAAAGTATGTAGGGCAAACTAGACAATCAATTCAAATTAGATTCAAAGAGTATATTATATGGCTCATCTCAAATATGATATTTTAAGATTAATTAAGATTAATTAGGAAAGCTTGGAAATCACAAAGTGTAAAAATATTATGAATAGTGACAGAGGGCCAGTTCCAAATAGCTCTATATGTTAGTGGGTCACGGTTCACCGAACCGTAAATCGGTAAATAACCTTAACGATCGTGATTAACGTTTTTTGTAGGATCAAGCAAAATATTATTTAAGAAAAATATTAGTAAGTTATGTTGATATATTTAAAAGTTTTAGTTGTCATTTTGGCAGCTATTGATTTGATTTAGAATATGCAGATTCATGTTTACTTTAAGTAGGCATTTCATTGTATTTTCTGACTACTTGCCACCGTCCTAGAACGTTAAGTGAAACTAAACTGTCATGAAAACAAATATTGTAAATAAACAAGATAGCTTGATCGTACAAAAAAGCGATTAACTTTCTAGACGGTTGCTGAAAAATGTATTTTATCTGACATTTTCAGTAATCATTAACAGAGTTATGAAACCGATTAGTCCCATTGTTTATTGGGAACTTTCATTATTTTTCATAATGAACCTATCATTAAAATTGTACTAATTTACCGACTATCCTGTATATCATGGATATAATAAGAAAATACAGAACAATATTCCGTGGTTTTAGAAGTATACGGGTTTTAGACCAAGACTTGTCTAAAATACATGTATACTGCAGTGGCCCTTCCTTGTAAGGATCTCTCTAGGGAAATCGAAACCGACTGTGTATATCCCTCGAATGTCCGTCATCTTGTTACCTTCAGTTGTTGTCAGTTGTCAATATGTCCCAGTTCGCGGATATTTTATTATATTTACACCCCAAATGTTCACGTACCAGACGACTGCATCAACTTGCCTGAAAATATACGTGAATATTTTAAACAAATACAGATAATAGATTTTCTATTTCTTTTCTGTTTCTGTTTACTTAGATTTTGTTATTGTTTAACAACTATAGATAATAGAAAGAAGATATGCGTTTAGTACTATTAATTAAAATAAAGTTTATAAAAATAAAGGAATAGGTAGTTATCCTCAATAGATTGGTGGTTGATTTAAAAATTTATGTTTTTCCGGTCGTCACTAAAGGTTTCCATGTTTTGTTATCTTGACCATAAATTATATTAAAGTGACTTGATAATACAATGAATATTGAGCATATTTCTGGGTTCGAATTCTCGCCAAGTAAAGTCTAGTCCAGTTAGCATTTTTCGGAAAGGGTGCAAAACTATTGGTTTCGTATGTCAGCGATATGGTGCACGTTAAATATCTCTACCACACGCTAAATTGGGGGCTTGATCAAATTTATAGGTTAGGTGTACCAGTATACCAGTTTACACAATCACTGATGAGCTTGTTTTCTAGTGATTGCCCTTGTAGTGGAAATAGAGGGTAGGTATAAATGTTTAAAAACCGTATTTAATATTACAATGCATGTCACAAGTTTGCTAATAGTCCAAGAAAATAAGGTGAGAAGTTGACAATAATTAAGTAGTGATAGAAAATATTTGGAAGTTGTTCAGAACTAAAAACTGAGCATGACGATCCAAAGCTTAAGATTCGACCGTCAGGACAAGTATGCCAAAAAATTAAAAAACATTTTATAAAGGGTGCGCCGCGACCCTTCACCCAAATCGCTGAGAGAATCGTAACAGATTCATCAAAATTTTATAGGACCAAAGTTGTAGAGGACAAAATTCTTAAAAAAAAAAAAAAATTATATATATATATATATATATATACAGGGTGATTTTTTTGGGCGTCTATTAGAGGTATATCGAGAAAGAAAAATGATGTCGATCTGAAAATTTGGCTATAGGCCTAACGGCGTAGGATCTATTTAACGAAAATATTTTCAAAATGGTGGCATTTCCGGTTATACCGGAAGTTGACCCCAACTTTGTTATTTTAAATGGAATGCCCCGATTTTCAATTTTTTTTTAGATTCTGCAGTTAATTCAAAGAACATTTCGTTAAAGGTTTCCTATAGCTAAAATTAATATTTCCGGGGATATTAATTTTTTTCCTAAAATTTTGACAGAAAAGTTGTATAACATAAAAATTAATATCTCAGTAACAATAATTGATAACATGTTGATCTTTCTATGAGGGTAAGACAAGGTATTGGAGTTACTCATCACGTAAGAATATTATCGAAATATCCACTAAAAAGTTTCTAAAATTATTGACATATGTCGACCACACAAAGACAGCAAAAACTAATTTTTTTTAAATGGCACCATACCTAACTAAATGCACCATTCGATACAGAAAAAAAATGCGCATCTAACCATGTATCATGTTCCTATACCCAAAATGTATGGTTCTTTAGATATTTGCGATTTTCGGTGTTATTAATGAAAATTGAAGAGTATCTCGAAGAGTGCCGTCTTCTAAAGAGTAGGCTTTGAGTGTTGACAAAACAAAATACAAAAAATGTGACAGATAGGTAATTTATGTTATTGTATTTCATTACACGTAGTTTGTGTTGTACTTATTTACTGTGGGGAAAATGGCAAACAATTACTCACACTCGGATATTTTGAATTTATTTAACATTCATGGAAAGTGTGACAAAATAATTAGCAGAACATGCAGACAATTTAATGAAACGTATCCTGATTTACCATCAATGAATCCACAAAAGTTTAGAAGATTGCAAAGCAATTTTGTTAGATTTGGCAGTCGACACGCAGAAAGAACACTAGCCAGACCTATAACATCAAATGAAAATAATGAAATTAACGTCATGGCCTATTTCTATGCAAATCCCAATCATTCGATTCGTTCAGCGGTAGCGGATTTGGACATTTCCTACAGTTCCATTCGGAAGATTTTAGTGAATCATAAATTCCATAATTTTAAATTTACTACTGTGCAAGAACTTTATCCTGAAGATCCACAGCGAAGAACAGAATTTTGCGAAATGATATTAATCCGAACGCAAGAAGACCCTCAATTTTTAGAAAAAATTATTTGGACTGATGAGGCAAAATTTTCAAAAGAAGGTATTTTCAATCGCAGAAATTCGCATTTTTGGCTCAATCAAAATCCTCATGTTATACGACCGAGGAATTTTCAGTATAAATTTAGTTTTAATGTGTTTTGTTTGTTAATGGGCAATAAATTGTGTTACCACATTTACGACGAAAATTTGAATGGAACAAGATATTTAGAAATTTTAAGAACTGTCGTAACGAACTTTTTAGAAAATTTACCTGTTAATCAATACTTTTCATGCTGGTACCAACTCGATGGAGCTCCAAGTCATTGTTCCAGACCAGTTAGTAACGAATTGGATCAAATGTTCGATGACAGGTGGATAAGGCGTTTGGGTCCATGGATTTGGCCTGCCAGGTCTCCTGACTTGACCCCAATGGATTTCTACCTGTGGGGCCGTATAAAGAGTGAGGTCTATCGAACCCCGGTAACTAACCGAGAGGAACTGTTGGACAGAGTTCAAAGAGCATTTGAAGGTTTGGACCCAAATGAAATTCGCAGTGCTACTACACACTCAGTAAATAATAGGATTCTAAAATGTTTAGAGGTTAATGGAGAACATATTGAACAGTATAATTAATGTTTCGTTATAAAATTTTTATTATTAATAAATTATACAATTTTCATTTTTTCATTTCATTGATAAAATTAGAAAATCGCAAATATCTAAAGTACCATACATTTTGAGTATAGGAACATGATACATGGTTAGATGCGCATTTTTTTCTCTATCGAATGGTGTATTTAGTTAGGTATGGTGCCATTTAAAAAAATTAGTTTTTGCTGTCTTTGTGTGGTCGACATATGTCAATAATTTTAGAAACTTTTTAGTGGATATTTCGATAATATTCTTACGTGATGAGTAACTCCAATACCTTGTCTTACCCTCATAGAAAGATCAACATGTTATCAATTATTGTTACTGAGATAATAATTTTTATGTTATACAACTTTTCTGTCAAAATTTTAGGAAAAAAATTAATATCTCCGGAAATATTAATTTTAGCTATAGGAAACCTTTAACGAAATGTTCTTTGAATTAACTGCAGAATCTAAAAAAAATTAAAAATCGGGGCATTCCATTTAAAATAACAAAGTTGGGGTCAACTTCCGGTATAACCGGAAATGCCACCATTTTGAAAATATTTTCGTTAAATGGATCCTACGCCGTTAGGCCTATAGCCAAATTTTCAGATCGATATCATTTTTCTTTCTCGATATACCTCTAATAGACGCCCAAAAAAAATCACCCTGTACATATATATATATATATATATATATATATATATATATATATATATATATATATATATATATATATATATATATATATATATATATATATATATATATATATATATATATTTATATTGTCTGAACGTTATTTGTGGTATTCTCTAAATTTTTCTTTCTCTTTTTTGGACTTGAATAATTCTTCGTTATCTAAAAAGTTAGTTACCCAGTATGTTACTGGAAAAATAAACCTCTGCGCTTGTGACTTTACGTCAAAAGATTAATCAGAGTGTGTTTTTTGACAACTAATATGAGACAAAAAATAATAACATAATTCCCTAACGTTTTGGAAAATGAATCTGTTTCCTTTTTCAAAGTTATTTATCTTTTGTCAATCGTGAAACTTGTTATTTGTTTATGTAATATCAATAGATACTTACATAGAACTCTTGATACTTAAAAATTATATAATATTAATTTTGTTCAATTTTTCTTTTAACATCGGTAACCACGTTGTACCAAAATCTACAGAGCAATGGGATAAACATTTTTCTTCATTCAATAATATTATTGCCGATTCCTTAATTTTTTTAGAAAAATTAAGGATAATGACAACTAAAATATTTTGGCTAATTCACTTAATAACTTGGCATCTTATTTAATGAAATTGTGTAATGCGATTGTTATAATTATTTTTTATTTCTACATTTTTTCAATTTGACAGCAACTAAAAAGTGTATGTTTTAATATGTTTATAACTTAAAATACTTGGTAGTAGAAAAAATTATGTATGAAACTCGAATATAAAACGTCGATTTGGCAGTTGCTAAAATTTCACAGCTCTTGTTCGGCTCGTTCTGTAGAATCTTCATACGTGCAAAAAAGACTCGCGTTCTCACTCTAAATAGAACATACTGTATAAGAAATAAAGACTAAAAACATGTTTTGTATTAAATTGTTAAGTATATGAACAAGACTGTTCAAAATAATTTTCAAAATATGTTGCTATGTTGTGTAATATCAGTTTTAATATAAAAGTTTCGTAGATTACCTTTTATATGGTCTAATTAATAAATATGTACATAGAGTTTTTGGTTTCGGAAATAATAGCGTACTTCGGAGTGCGAAAGATACGTTAGCAATCCATTAATCTATCTTATGCATTACTTAGAAGGCGTAAATTATATGTTAAATACAAATTTACAGCACATTATCATGTCAACTGTAATACAGAAAATAAAATTATTGCGTGTTGAAGACGTTGGAATAAATAATAATTTTCCTTAAAAATTTAAACATCGTAATATTATAGTGGAACGAAGTACTACCTTAATTGCTCACCAACTCAATCATGGCGTATAACTTATTAAATAGTTATTAAGAACGTTTTTGTATACGTATGTGAAATTAGTATCTTATAATTAGAGCTCTAGTATCGGTTCCCAGTGTCAGCTTTTATGCAGACATAATATTATATTGTAAACACCTACTCAAAAATTTCTAAACAAAAAAAAAACAGAAATGTACACAACACGGTCAAGTGAATTTTTATTTCATTTTAAAATGTCAATAAATAAACTAATTTTACCGGATAACGTATAATTTGTCATACTTTTCTTGTTTTCCTAGCAAAATTTGGGCTGATGTTACACTATATTTTTCCTTATAAACGGCTGGAGATATCTAAATTCTGTAAAGACATTTGATTGGTCCGTTGTTAAGGGCTACTCATCGATAGGGGTTTCAACCCTGTATCTTATACCCTTCTGGTTCCTATTTTTTTGTTTGTAGATAGATATACTCGGCAAGCTTATACTTAAATTTAAAAAGTGCTTTGCTTATACTAGGGACCCTGTGCTAGGGCCAGAATCTATAGTGTGGGGATCGTAGGCGGAGGCCCTAGTACGGGAGTCACAGACTTGTTATAGACTGGTCGTTCATAGTTGTTTAAATCTGGTGGCAGCCAATTAACACCTGACCGATGGCTTCCTTTGATGTATACGGACAGAGGCGCTCATGATCAAAATGGGTGGAGATAGATAAAAATTAAAGTTCGCATGGTCGTCAAAAAGTTCGCATGTTTTTCAAAAAGTTCCCATGGTCTTCAAAAAGTTCCCACGCCCAAGTGACCCCAATATCTACTAGTTGAACTCCAAAACCTTTAGAACATACTTTTATTCTTGTAGGTAGTGAAATAGCTATTTGTATCACAAGGGAGAAAAGTGCATAATTTCCTCCCGCGGATAGTTTGATGCCCGACGCGAAGCGGAGGGCATCAATATCCAAGGGAGGAAATAGCACTTTGCTCCTGTGTAATACATATGATTTTTTCTACGACCATTTACAGTGTTTTACATTGGTTTTACATATATTTTATTTTATTTTCTTATGCATGACAATCAAAAAACCAAATATGTCAAAATGTCATAATAGGTATTTAGATAAGTAAATATTGTTAAAAATCAAAGTACATGGAACGTTGCTAAGGTTGCTTCTTGTTTTCAAAATAAACAAACTTCCAAAAAGTTTATAATAATGTATTCCGAATGTGAAGATGAAGTTCCTCAAGATATTCTGGAAGAAGCAAACGTGGTTTTGTTAAATCTATTACCGTTAAAGTCTCGTGAAAAATATGAAAAAGAGTACCAGCTATTTAATTGTTGGATGGAGACTAGGCAAATAAGAAAAATATGTGAAGAAGTGGTCCTATTTTACTTTTCCAAAAAATGCGCCGATTTGAAGCCTATGAAGTAATAAAAAATTTGTTTCAAAGAAAAGCATTCATTTTCAGGAAGTTTGTGTATCAATAAAAGAAGTCTATACACTACTATTACAGCTATTTGAAGTTTTTACTTGTTTGCTTCCAGAGGGAGCCAAAGTATTTTCCTCCCTAGGGAAGCAAAGTATTTTCCTCCCTCGGGGGGAAAAGTACTACTTTGCTCCCTGAAATGAGAGAGCAAAATAGTATTTTTGATGTAGGGAGTAGAGAAAATATTTATGTGTGTGTTAGTTTAGTGGTACATCCCCCAATTCCTCCAGTCCTCTTCGACTAAGTGTTTATAACAAATTACCTTTTTCAACTTTGGATATTACGGAATTCACTAAAAGAGGGCATGGTAGTCGAGCGGGTAAAGCGTTTATAGCTATTTACTCGGTACCGAATATTAATGGTTCGAATCCATCCCGGAACAAGTTAGAAATTTTATTTGCAATTTGTTTCGGATTAAGATGGGAGAGAACTGTCGATGCCCTAGATGGGGTTCAGACTCCACAATACACTGTAGGGTTTCGACCCTTTTTACTCAACACAAAATCCTAGGATTTTCTAGGAATTACTTCGGTGATTTGAGAGGCGGTTAAGAAAACATTTTTTTTAACATTTTAAAGGTAAGATATATTATATTGTGACGTACATCATGAACATATTTACGCGCTGACACATAACCTACAGCCAATCCTGCTTTTGGCGTCATCAATACCTATATTCCGAGCTCTACTTACAATTTAATTTTGGTAAAAATTGGTGCGGTTATTTTTCAAATAAAATTTTAGTTTCTCTCATTTTAAACGCATTATGGACAAAATCTTTTTTAACTTATATATGTACAGTGCAGAGTAAGTACAAAAAATTCCAAACTGACTCTCCTATTATTTACCATCCAGAGCTTTGGTCACATTTTTCTGTCATATCTACGGAATACAACAGAATATTTTCAGTATCATTATTTTCTTTAAAAATGTATAAGAGATTGTTGAATATTATCGTTCCCAAGTTGAAAAATACATTAAATTTATTGTCGTTTAACCCTTGGATCAAAACCTTGTCATCTATTAAATAAGATTGTATTCCTGTAGGCGAATTAAATATATTGCAAGAATATGATTAAAGCTTTCTCGTCAAAAGAAATGTTTGCAGATGCTCAGTGGTGGACTATGACTTTTAGGAGCCTGAAACTAATTACTTTTTGGGATCTTATCTTTAAATTAATTAAAATTGAATTATAAAAAACGAGTTAAACGTAATAATTAACATTTTATTTGTTGCTCGGATATTTGTGCTCAAGAAAGTTTGTTATTAAAAATAATTCTGAAATACAAATATTTTAAATAAAATTCTGCAGACTTTTTAGATAAAATCACGTTACAAAATATGGCCCGAAAAATGTGTATGATGTGGAAGTGATAGCGATTCCGCTCATAGTTTTTGAGTTATAAACAAAAATATTGTAAATATCTGTTATTTTTTTTGTTTTCACCCCTATATATTTTTTCTCGACCAACCAAAAGTGTTTGTAATTCCTAAAAATGTATGTTAAAGTAGATTACTCTAAAAGAGTTATTTTGTGACCTGAACATAAGAGATGGTAATCTTGAACTAATCTTTTAGAAGATCGATTTTTTATAGAGGAAAAAGATGGATTTTTGGTTCGATTTTCATTAGCGATTTATTTGGGAACTCATCTTTTTTATTCGAAATCGATTGCTTTTTCGTATGGTGGGTAAGGAAAATATTCATTACAAATATAGGTAGGATTTATCAATTGGATATGACATAAAACCAGGGTTGGCTTTAGGTGGTTATGTGTCAGATTTGCATGCATATATGAAACGATATCTTACCTTGAAATTTTTTTAGTGAATTCCATATTATCCAAAGTTGATAAAGTCAATTTGTTATAAACACTCACTCAAAGAGAACTGGAGGTATAGAAGGATGTACTTAACAGTAAACTACACACACAAGTATTTTTCACTGCCGGTTACAAGAATAAAAGTATATTATTATTATTGAAGGTTCCGTATAATTAGAGCAATTCATGAAAAACTTCAGTGTATGATCTCCAGATTTTCTCATCGTCATTTGGATTTAACTATTATATTAGGGATTTCACATTTTCAAAATGACAGTAATGGTACGATGCTGCCTCTAGCAAAGTTTTCCGTCGTTTTATATTGGGCTGTGGAGGTAATGGAGTATTTGGTAGAATTTTATGAAATAAGCGTACATGACTTGGTGCTTTAGGAAAAACTTTCTTTACACTAGATATCAAATTATCAACATGAAATAGGAAAAACTCTCTTTACACTAGATATCAAATTATCAACATTAGGGTAGCGCCCCCTAATAGCGTCAACAATCCTATGGTCTTATGATGTTTTGAACCCTCCTGAATCCATTCTGACTATTTTCCGAATGATGTCTGTCGGTGCGTGTGTGTGTGTGTGTGGATTTGTGTATGTGTATGTGTGTATCCGCGATAATTCAAAAAATACTAATGGTAGACTTCCCAAATTTGGCAGTTAAGATTGTCAACAACATTTTAGATGGCACATTAAATTTGGTGAATGTGGTCCACGAGAAGAGACATAATAAATGAAAGAAGAAAAAAGGTACAATTTCGGAAAAAAAAATTATTGCATTTCTGGACGAATCTCGACGAATTATAATGAAAAAACGCTTTAACTAACTTTATGGAAAAAATCTGTCTGCATGTCTGTAGTATCGCGATAGCAACCACAGTTTTTGAGATAAAGCTTTCAAATCTGGTGCACATGTTCTAAATGCCAAAGACAATGATAAATTCGATGATGAGCAAAATTGGCCAGCTGAAAGGAGGTTCACGGGACCCAAACTTTTTTGTATTTGCCTTTACAAAAAAATATATTTTTGATGAAAGATTATAAATCATGTCTACTATATCAAGACAATAAAATATATTTTCAAAGTACTTAAATAAAGCTGATGTAAACTGAAATTTTTACAAATTTGACCTCATGAAATGAGATTAGGATAAATTTAACAGTTTGACATTTGAAATGTCTAATTTAGTTACAAAAATGTCAATGTCAATAAGAAGAAATTATTAAAATATATGACATGCATTACACAGCCCCACAAAAAAAAAATTCTGACCTAGCAACGAGACGAGTATATCCTTATGTATTTTTGATCGCTGATTCCGAATCCGGGGTAAAAAAAGTCGTACACCCCCAAAAAAAATGTTAGAGCCAAAAGACACCCCCTGAATCGTTTTGTTTAATATTTTCGGGAAAAATTGAATATATTACGATAAAAATAAAGGTGAATTGCAGCGTCTACCCTATCGGTATGAAACGCACTCCCATAGAAGGTGAGAACCACCCTCATCTGCCATCAAACCAATTGATAACGACAATGACTGAAAAACATTTAAAAATGTTTGTTTCGTTAGGTTTGCAATAAACTGACGTAGAATTCACGTAATACCCCAAAACTACCCCTATGTCGTTATGAAAAACAACCCTCAACTTCAGTTACAGAAAAAGAAAGGAAAAAACATGAAATTTGATAACGATTTCATTATATGGATGTTCTTATTTGCAGAGATCCTTATGGCTAGGATATTAGCAGTCATTTGTCACCAATCTTAACACCATTTGGGTATAAAACGCATCCCTGAAGGGGAGTGAGAAGTACTCTTACGTTAGTAGCTTTTACTTCTTCTTTTTTTAATCTTTTTGGTATCTTGTAACTTTATTTTCAAACGATCTTCTTACTGACTGTCGTTTGTGTTGTTCT
The DNA here is from genome assembly GCA_029963845.1 of Rhamnusium bicolor. NCBI lineage: Eukaryota > Metazoa > Arthropoda > Insecta > Coleoptera > Cerambycidae > Rhamnusium > Rhamnusium bicolor. Next base: position 628,402 of record JANEYF010005529.1, read on the forward strand.
TTCGTGTCTCTCTTCAGAGACCAACAGTAGTCTGCTATCATGTCTGTCCCATCTTCCTTGATATCGTTTTTCCATTTCGGCTATGTCCTGGTGGAAACGTTCCCCTTGTTATTTTATGTTTGTTCCTTTCTTTTTCCTGTAATTGAAGTTAAGGGTTGTTTTTCATAACGCTATAGGGGTAGTTTTGGGGTATTACGTGAATTCTACGTCAGTTTATTGCAAACCTAACGAAACTTAAACATTTTTAGATGTTTTTTAGTAATTGTCGTTATCAATTGATTTGATGGCAGATGAGGGTGGTTCTCACCCTCTATGGCGGTGCGTTTCATACCGATAGGGTGAACGCTGCAATTTACCTTTATTTTTATCGTAATACATTCAATTTTTCCCGAAAATATTAAACAAAACGATTCAGGGGGTGTTTTTTGGCTGTAAATTTTTTTTTGGGGGTGTACGACTTTTTTTGACCCCGGATTCGGAATCAGCGATCAAAAATACATAAGAATATACTCGTCTCGTTGCTAGGTCAGAATTTTTTTTTTGTGGGGCTGTGTTATTATTGACATTATCGAATGACGTTGATAATTAAAAATTTAAAAATTTTAATTCGCTATTAAAATTTAGTTGAGGTAAGTGAAGAATTAAATAGAATTATTTTTTACATCAGGATGATATATACTGGTATAGAAAGTTATATGCTGGCCACGTCAGATATTTATATTTATTTATTAGAAATTGGCTGTTGTTATTACTAATAAATTTTGACGTATGTTTTCATAGATAATATGATTAAATCAAACATTTTCTAGCAAATGCAATATAAACTACATATTAACCTAATTATGTCTTAACGTTGATCATTTTTTGTTAAGTTTTTTACTATGATCTTGTTTTTGTTCATTAAACTTTTTTCAGATCAGTCTTTCTAATTTTTGGTAACCACAACTAATATTGATCATTGTATTGTTGTGAACTGTACCCACTCCCAGTGATTCTGTAATCTATATTTTTTTTTCTTGTTTATATAAAAGGTCGATTTTTTAAGGATAGGTCTTTTGTAAACTGATCTTTAGAGTTTCGATCTGAATCAATCCTGAGAATAGATCTTTTCACAAAACATCGCCATCCTCATGAGTATTCGCATATGGCAAATATATCCATAAGGTGGGGATTTTGCAAATTGAGTAGAAGTGAAGTAGGCATTCATTTTTTTAATTTATTATCAATATTTAAAAAAGACATACATAGTAAGCTATTTAAAATAGTTTTAACAGTTTGCTAATTACTCTAACAACTATAACAATATAAATTTTTAAGTTGTTAATTTTTGCTGCAATTAAAATTTCTGATCTGACATTATGATGATGAAAATTCCTACTTACTTTCAGTTAGATCACAAATTTTAATTATAACTATTGGCACTAAAATTTTACATTAATATAGATGTAACTAATATGATAGACGTGATTTCTTAAAAACACCACTCTTTAAGTGCTTTGTAAAGGATCCTTAATAATTATCTTTCAAAATTCATTCTATGGACAATCTCTTCTGAACTCAGCCATAGGGCTAGTATTATATTTAAAAGGGACACAGGGTAGTTTCACCGATAGGAAATTGTATTTCTACACAATATAAATACCAGATAGCTGTTAAACCTGCTTTAACTGAAAGGCCTATCTAGTATTTATATTTTGTTAGTAATACACTTTCATGCTGCTAAACTTTCTTTCAGTTAAAGGTTCCTTTAAAAGTGTTGATAAAACCAACCGTAAATGATAAATCTTTCAGATAAACTTCTCACATATTCCTCAAGGTTTATGTTGAAATCGTTGGCCATTGAGAAAAAGAATTTTCCTTACTAATTTCATCGCCGTTTATATTAGTTTAAACTAAGCAATTAGAAGAGCTGGGCATAAAGTCGTACATACAATGGCATCTCACAACAATTCGTTTATTTATCACTTCGGCAGTAAATCAATTCATCTTTCGAAAAGTTTTTTTAATAGCTTTTTAGAAATCGTCAGAAATAATTTAAATTAAATATTTTCAGAAAATAATCTTGATTTGGGCAACAATAAATATAAACACAAAGCAAATGTTTAATTTTGTATTAAATGGTAAGACTGGAAACAACAGGGTCCCTATTGAAGTAGTTTTCACATACACTCAATACTATGGTGGTAATGGTGGGGCAGGCTGATTCCTGTCAAGTAGGCTGCAGACGGGCTCTTTTACCCACCCTCAGCTGTCCCCTCAGCCCTGTGCTTTTCTTGTTTCTTCATCGTCGAATCTTTCGATCTTCTAATGAAGGTTAGAAACTCACTCAGTACGAGGGAGCTCATCTCTTCTCTTAGAAGTGCCTCAGTACCGAAGATGCCATGCCTCAGACGCCTAAACTCTTCATACTGCCCCAGAAAGTGGTAAGACGTTTCTTCATAAATCCAACATCCTGGACTTGTAGAGTCTTCCTCAACACCTATCAGTGATAGAGGTAGCCTAAGTCTGCAGTCTTTCAACTCCGGCCCATCTCAACTTGTTATGCTCCGTCACAAAATCCCTGACTTTGCCTACAGACTTTGTTGGTCCTCCAATGCCTCCTCAATGTCATTGAGATCATCAGGACTTGTCTTCTTGTGATGCCCAATATAGGTATAGACCCTTGACTCCAAGTCTAACCAATTAATCGGCCTTCTCTTTGCCTGGAACCTCGCTATATCCCCGGACCCACACTAATCTTATTTGTTTATGCCTGGCAAGCTCTTCTGGGGCGTCCCCGCACTCCTGGCGAGCTGATCCCGTCCTGGGGGGAAATACACCGCTTTTAGGGCAGCTTGGCTGTCAGAACAGATGTATACCACCTGATCCGCACCATCCTTACCTCATCCTTACCGGTCACCGACAGGTTTGTGGTGTACGATCCTAGTGCGAAGTTTTCCTGCACTCATCTATCTTCCAGATATATAAATCGATAAATCGTCTGTGAGAGCCCGGGAGGAGTCAATTCTTCCTTTCCTTCACTCCTCCCTAAGAGAAAGAGCATATTTCCTTTCCAACCTTAGCTGATCTTTCGTTTCTCCCACCTTTAGGGCAGAGATGGGGATTTTCCTCTCTGCCAATCCAGCAAATGCTACAGACCTTTAGCTCTACCTGAACATCGTCAGCTTCCAGAATCCAGCGTTCTCACATAAGCCGCCATAGCTCTCATCTTATCCACGAGAGAAGCGTTGGCAGGCCTAGCAAAATCTCCAGAGTAGATGTTGGTGTCGCTCTCATTGCGCCAGGGATCCCTGAGCAAGCTCAATACTATACATGACGCGTATTTCGCCAATCAAGTTTGCATTATCGGGAGATGATTAAAACTGATAATATACAGGATGTTCAGAAAGTAAAACGCGTCTTCCAAATTATATGAACTTTTGTCAGAAAATTGGCACATGGTTTTCTAAATATTTTCTTAACTCCAGAATTTCTACTTCCAAATTTAACATGAATCCTATAACATAATTGTATGAGATGTCACTGTTACATTGGTAATCATATACAAGGTGTTCATTTTTTGGCAGCAAGTGTAAATTTTGAACCTACAACTTTTGTTTCAGTATACCACCACAAAATCATGTATTTTCTGAATAAGTATGTTTTATTTACTTTTTTGTTCTTATCTCGTATCGTTATCCAATATAATGGAAAAGTAGATGCTTTATATCTGTTAATATACTATAATAGAATATGACAATAAATCGCGAGTAAATTTGAACATCAGATAATGTTTTTAACTTTAATTGGTATATTACTTTATGATCACCTTGTATAAAAATGTCAGTTTAATAAACATTGTAACTCATTTAAAAAAAAATAATAGACAGCACTGGTTTAGATTTATTTTATAAACAGTCACTACACCTTAATACAAATTTTAATAAATCCATTATAGAGGCGTATAAACCTATTTTACATTAAAAAAAAGTTGAAAGTAGTAAAAACTTCAATAGTATATTAAAATATTGTTAAATTTAGTTATGACTTGCACAATTTGTAAATTTTATGAACCTGCACTTTCGAGGCCGTAAAAATTGAATTATTGAAGAAGTAATAATAATTTGAATATTGCCATAAAATATAACGATTTCCTCAAGCTTTATGGATTTTAACTTTGCTCAAGTTATTGAAATTGTTTTGGTGAAAATTCTTTGTAAGTTTTAGTCTCCACTGATTTGTTATTTGGAATTATTGACTATAACTTCTGTACCATAAATCCCGTCAGTAAAAAAATAATGTATATTTAGTATTCACCTCGGGTGTTGTAATGATAATCATAAAATCAAAACAAATTAAAATTTTGTTTTTTATATATCAGTAAAATTAAAATTACCATTACGGTTGTAATTTCATTTTTATGCAAGCAGTTTTTGCATGTCATATATCTCTTTTTCAACCTACAGATTTTTTATTTATTGAAATGTGTTGAGATTTGTCTTTTAAAATCTACCTAAAAATAAAATCCGTAGTTAAATATATGTGGCATAAAAAATGCAACATCTAGTAATTGTTAGAATACTTTACTTTTTTGCTTAACAATTATGATCAGACAACTAGAGAGCCTTCTTAAATGATTGTAACCCACGTAAACAATTAGTTACCTTTAACAGCATCTACGAGTCCGCCCCGTCAGCAAAATATGGTTGTATACTATTTCTTAGACATATACTTATGTCCAAAAATCCTCATCAGGCACTCTCGTAATATAAACGACACAAGATCACAATAATCATAATTTGAAAGGTACCAATTAATCACGTAGCTTATGATCATTTATGAAGACTCTGTATATCTACTCAAAATTAATAGTGAGTTGCGTATCCGATACATGTTCGATTGGATGAAGATTGGGTTATTTTCCGGCTCTTCGAAGAATGTTCACATCAGCATATTGTAGGAATGTCCTGGTTATACCAGCAGTACGGGGGGATTGTATTATCCCGCTGGAAAATAGGGGTTTCCAACCTAGATACGGTAACTCAACCTCTTCCAAGATCCCATTAATGTACTCTTGTGAATTCAGTTCCTTTCTAGATGACCCGCTTCCATCTGCTATTACACCCCATGCCATAACCACTAGGGTAAGTACTGTCTGCTGTTCCACACACAACTTACCTTTTTTTCGTGTCGACCAAGAACCCTTCTGCGACTATCGTAATCCCACAAATAATCGAGATTCATTACAGAACATTATCTGATTCAATTTTTCGTACTACTAGGCACATTTTTCGCACTACTCATGGCTTACTTCCGGGTCGGTGGCAAGATGAGGAAACTAAATGCACTTACCTTAGAAAATTGAACCATTTATTTGCCAAAGACCTGTTGTGATATAGTATTCCTTTCGTGGAAAATACATCATGTCCAGGGGTCTAGAAAAGTTAAACCAGAAATAAGAACAAGGCACTGGCAATTTTACAAAAATGTTTTTATTTAAGTCGATCTGTAAATCAATAATTAAACAAGTAACAGCATTTATTACAATTATTATTAAAAAACAGAAATATTTATGTTTATGTGAGTGGCTGTGCCTTTAATAGCGAAGTTTATGACCTTATTGAGTTTGATGCAAAGTCTAAGTGACACACTGTTAGTCCCAGCTTTATTGCTACCACAAGGGGTCTCAAATTGTTAGCACAGCAGGGATTGAAACAGTCAGTCCTGGGAGCAATGCAAAGTCTAGCGTCTGAATTCAACACATGAATCTTAATGACTACTGCTAGCTTTTGCTACCGCAAGGAGTCACAAATCGTTAGCAACGGACTGTGTCAAAACAGTTAGTCTTCAGAAAGATGTGAACTTACTAGTTTACTAGTGTATGAATTCGAAACATTGACTGAGTAACACAGTGTTATTACTGTGTGTGTTCAGGCTATCGATTTTTTTAATACAGACTGGTATTTTTAAATGTACTATTGTTAACTGGTATTAACAATGTCCAGAAAATACATAACTTTACTAAAACTAAATAGAAGTAATTATTTTACACTAAGTCAGCAAATTATGCATATTATATTTATTAAACGGATCTACTTTTTTACTCTTTATGATAAATAATAAATTAACTGCTAACGTAAAATAATTACAATTGCAAATGAAAAGAATAATATTTGATGAAAAATTAAATTATAATTCAACTTATGTGAATTTTCAGATAGGTACGGAATTAAAATATTTGGTAAAAGCTTAAAAAAAACACTTCGTTACACTGTCTACTAAAACAGTCCCTTAGGGCTGCAATTTTTAACCTATATCTTATCGAGCAGGATGCAAACGTACCCCAGAATTTCAATTTTTTTCATATATGTTTTTTAATCCAAGGTTTTATACCTTCGTAATTTTATTCTGGTTACTTTGCACATAAAGTACTACAAAAACTCCAATTTAAAAAAGAACAAGTGGTATGGGGTATTTTTTTATCCCACATTGGATTTAGAGCTACACATTTTTAAAGTTTAAGCGACATGCGCAATGAACTAGTTTCCTAGAATATACTGACGTACAGAAATTGACAGGCCATCAGGAGTTACCTAACATCGGGGATCATTACAAAACAGATTGTTTTCTAGGAATTCATCGTGCCTCTACACGGACTATACCAAAAAGTATTTTCTGCATTATACATGTTAATCATTATTACCCATTATTACATAATTGTAAAACTATTACCATTATTACATAATTTAATATTATTATAAAATAATTTGCATTTAAAATAATGAAATGCCAGGAAGAGCTCCCAAAAATGTGTTTGGAATATTAATTAATAGAAACCATAATGCAGGTGATTTTTTCAAGTATATATAAAATGCAATTCGAAAAAGTTTCGGGGATACAATCTTGACAATTGTTATCGTAGTGTATTGTGTTCGAGAGTCGACGGAATATAATTATCCGTAATTACTGTTGTACCTACTGTATCTATTCCAGAGATTAAAGTTACACATCTAATATAAACAAATCAAAATACTAAACGATTAGTTCGGTAAACAATCTAGATTTGCCAATATTTCAATTTTGAATTGCACTGATTTATAACCCTGACTGTAAACAAAGCATAAAGACAATTGTAAGATAGAGGTTATACACAAGATTAAGGACGCAATTATTAGTGGGTTTGTTGCCTGACAAAATTTTTTTATGGGAAAATGTTGTTAAACAATTTAATTTTTGACTGTTTTATTTAGATTTCAATAAATTTTAAAGATAATGAAAAGCCATAATCATCGGAGGTATATTATTGCAAGTTTAAATAAATTTAATAAATTATATTTTAGAACAGTAATACATATTTAAGGAAAGAATAATATTTAATAAAATCAAGTACGTTAGGCCCCTCCTAGACGCGACGTTATACTTCTGGTGTACAACTGCACAAGTCTATCGTTACAGGCAGAACCGAATATCTGAACTGGATTACTCTGGATGGATGGTTAACACAGTTTTAGTAATGCACAAGTGGCTTGTGCAAGTGACCTCTGCTAGCCGATATCCGTTGTCATTTTGCAGTTTGCAGACGCATTTACACAGTCAAGTCGAAACATGAATATGAGTGATCCCTTCACAAACTCGGTTTTTGTTTCAAAACTTTCTACCTTAGTATTGTTTTTAACAGTACAACACTTAAAATTGCTAAAACAGTGTGGACTGTGGAAGGCACATAAATTTTCCGTTTGTGCAAATCAAATTTACAATCAAATATACGTATATACACATAGGTAATGAGTTCAGCTAAGATTTCGGCTGCCTTTCCTTTCATCCGTTTCCGTTGATAATAATAATTATTTTAGTGATCATTCGATGGTTCATTCTCTCCAAAAATCAACTCTTGTAATCACATTCCCCTTATGGTTTACACGTTGTCTCATTATGTTCACTTTTATATCATATACAGGGTGGGGCAATAGTGGGTCGGACCTCGATATCTCGACTTCTACGATAGCTAGAAATTTTTAAAAAAATTGCAAGTAAACTAGATAAAAAAGTCTATAACTGGAAATTATTTTCGAACATACAGGGCGAGCCATGACGAAATTACAGGACTAAGTGCCTTTTTTTAAATGGAATGCTATGCATATCAGTACAATTTTGAAGCCTCTCTCTATGCTCTATTGATTCCTTTATTATTATTGGCTATCTCCCAACCACTTTGATGTAATGAATTTTTTTGTTGAAATAATGCCATCTGCAGATGGATATTAAAAAAAATCACCACAGTCACAATTACGGGTTTTAAGAAAAACTTATGTAAATACCAGTTACGAGATATCTAATTAATATTTTAGAATCATTTTCATTTCCTAAAAATGTACAGGATGGCCAAAAATTAGTAATCAATTAAGAACTTTTTAAATTAAATTTTCTCAATTTTTTCAACGATGTGATGTAAAAATGAAAAACGAACATTTTTTGTAAGTACTTCTCTGTGGCTAATTGCAACCATTGTCGTTTTATTGAGCAATAATTACAACAATCAAAAATAAACTTAAAAAAGAGGATTCTTCAAATAACTCAGTAGAAAAAATTATAATAAATGTTCCACATGTTGGCAATTTTGATTGACACACATCTCTATGCGCTTTTGAAATGAGGTTCCCACTGTTCTTAAAACTGCCGGTGTGATAGATCTAAAGGCAGTCATTATTTTTTCCTTCATATTTTGTACTGTTGTTGGTGTGTCTCTATAAACAATTTGCTTTACGTATCCCCATAAAAAGAAATCCATTTTTCTAAGATCTGGGGATCTAGCAGGCCATTTAGTGGGTCCATTTCTTCCAATCCATTGATGAGGGTAGGTATTATTTAAGTGGTCTCTAACTGCATCTAAATAATGTGGTGGAGCACCATCTTGCTGAAAGCACATCCTATTTCGAATTCTTCCAGGGAGATTTATAATTGTGGCAAATAGTTTTCCAAAAAATGAAAATAAATAGCTCCAGTCAATGTACCATCAAAGAAATGTGGCCCTATTACATATTCTTCAATAATTCCTCCCCAAACGTTTATAGACCATCTGTGTTGGTTATCAACTTGCATAAAAAAGTGAGGATTTTCTGAAGCATAATAATGGAAATTGTGCCTATTAACAAATCCATTTTTATGAAAAGTTGCCTCATCAGTGAATAAAACATTATTGAAGAAGTTGACATCGACTTGCATTTTACCTCTGGCCCAATTACAAAATTGTAGGCGCTTTTGAAAATCGTCATCAGATAATTCCTGGTGCATTTGAATATGATATGCATGCAACTTATTTGTTTTTAAGATTCGACCCACAGACCGTCTACTTATTCCTACTAATGAGGTCACTTCTCTTTGACTAAAATGGGGATTCTCAACCGTTGCCAGCACCACAGAAAACTCATTTTCTTCGTTCACAACACGTTTTATTCTTTCACTTGTTTTATATTCGACATTGCCAGTTTCCAGAAATCTATCGAGAAGGTTTTGGAAGCTGCTAACATCAGGAAGCCTTCTTTCAGCATAACGTTGGTGATAGATTCTATTGGCAAGTAAACAATTTCTGTCTGACTCGCCCAAAACAAAAGTCATGTCTACAAGTTCCGCTTATTTAAAATTCATATTGTAAAATTCCAAATATTTTAAATTCAATACAAATTGTAACTAACGACCGATGATAAATGCTCCTTTGTACACGACAATTCATACCAAACTGAGGTTTTATTGCTTGTGGAATAACGAAAACAGCAAAAAAAATGTACAAAAAAATATTACAGTAAAGGACTGGCTAAATACTATTTACTCATTTCAATGAAAATGGTCCCACTAAATGGCCTCATTTCAAAATTGCATAAAGACGTGTGTCAATCAAAATGGGCAACACGTCGAACACCTATTATAAATTTTTCTAATGAATTATTTGGGGGACACCTCTTGTTTAAAGTTTATTCTTGAATTTGACACTTATTTATTTATAAAACGAAAATGGTTGCAATTAGCCATAGGGAAGTATTTACAAAAAATTTTCGTTTTTCATTTCTACATCACATCGTCGAAAAGTATACAGGTTGTTTCATTTGAAAAAAATTGAGAAAATTCAAATTAAAATTTCTTAATTGAAAAATAAACATTTATTTATTTATAAAACCGAAAATGGTTGCAATTAGCCATAGGGAAGTTCTTACAAAAAATTTTCGTTTTTCATTTATACATCATATCGTCGAAAAATATACAGGGTGTTTTATTTGAAGAAATTGAGAAAATTCAATTTAAAAAGTTCTTAATTGAATACTAATTTTTGACCACCCTGTACATTTTTAGGAAATGAAAATGATTCAAAAACATTAATTAGATGTCTCATAACTGGTATTCATATAAGTTTTCCTTAAAACCCATAATTGTGACTGTGGTGATTTTTTTAATATCCATCTGCAGATGGCATTATTTCAACAAAAAAATTCATTACATCAGAGTGGTTGGGAGATAGCCAATAATAATATACGAATGAATAGAGCCTAGAAAGAGGCTTCAAAAAATGTACTGATATACATAGCATTCCATTTAAAAAGAAGCACTTGGTCCTGTAATTTCGTCTTGGCTCGCCCTGTATGTTCGAAAATAATTTCCAGTTATAGACTTTTTTATCTAGTTTACTTGAAATTTTTTAAAAAAATTTCTAGCTATCGTAGAACTCGAGATATCCAGGTCCGACGCACTATTGCCCCACCCTGTATATCTAATATTCATCAACAATGCATCGCACAACTTGTTCCGTTAAGTTCATAAATACATATTTTTGTGATAACCTGGACCAACTGCATTCAAGTGCCTTTTATGATTTACCTATAATAACATAATAATAATAATAACATACTGAATATTCAGTGTTATTTTAGCTCAATCAACAAGCATTCATGAATTTCCTAAAGTTGTTACGTTTGAATTTCTTTCTGTATTCTCTCGCTATTTCATCTAGACAAGTATCTGCCAATCTTTGTAATTACTTGTATAATTCTTCTAAAATGGGTTGTGGTTTTAAGGCATAATTTCATGATATGGAAAATGGATAAACCAAACATAGATTGGAACAGATATAATTGCTGGTCTTCATATTATACAGGAAGTGACTGGTTCTCTAGAATAAGTTATTTCTTTAGCTATGTCGTTTTGTCCTCTCCAATTTGAATACTGCTATAACCGACGCTATAACCTACATAAACATACATATATTAATTACTACGTAATTAATATATGTAGTTGTACCTCATGCTTGTCTCTTGTCTATTCTCTATGTTGATGCTATCTATGACATTTGAGTGTAATAATTCTAATTAACGACATTGAAAATAAAGTTTCAAGTCGTAAATTACATTTTATTAGCTGTAAAAAGTATATCTTTAAATTTGTTTAGAATTTATTTTCTAGTGAAACACGCAAGGCGTGATATGATGTGATGTGCTGGCACTCGTAATAATACTGATTTTAGTGGAATTTATCAAATATTAAAAATATATATTATACGGAGTGTTTCTAAAATAGGGTTCCAAACTTCTACAGCGTGTAGTCAAAAAGTAGCATAAAACGCACCTCTAGAGTACTTATAAGAAAATTTTTACTTATTTTGCTGAGTACTTGTACATGCTGCAGAAGTTTAAAACTCTATTTTAGAGACAAACTGTATGTTATGTTCAAATATTCACTCCTCTTAATAGGGTGTGTTACTTCTGGATTTATTTACCAATTAAACTTAAAATAGGACAGTACTTTAATTTTTATTCATAGGAATAAGATGACTAAAAAAGCCGTTACCGTGGCAACTGTGATAAGCCTAAATCATAAGTAATATGTATTTATGCTATAATTATATCATTTTTTTTACTTAATTTCTATGGAAAAATAATATAAACGGCCGTGTCTGGGGAATACCAAATCGTTAGATCAATAATGATTACTATTCACTCCCATGATGAATATTTTTGATATTATTGACATTAGGGGTAGTGATGCAAGCTAAAGAACGTTCTCATTCGTACTGAGAGAACGGTCGCGTATATTCGCGACCTTTAAGCATATTAGAGAGCATATTGCGAATATTAGAGAATTTGTAATTTTGTGACCCGACCAAATTACAACTCACATGATTATTATTCATGCAACTGATTCGACGCGCCACACCGTTGCCTGTCCCGCCACGCAATGCGTTGTGTAGTTTGTAGTTAATTAGTTTACAGTTTATTGATTAATGCTGTGAGTTGAGTGATATACAATAACAATACACGTATATGTATCAAGTGTTCGGCTTTAACTTTCCTAGCATAGAGATCTCGCTTAACTTGGATGAGGATTCTGAGTGAACGAAACGTTGTAATACTTTTATGTTATAAAAATCATATAAAACGAAAAAAGTTGCTTTAAGCTTGTTTTTACAGAATAAAAATTGTATGTGAAATAAGCATCGGAGAAAAACAAAATATAATTTTTTAATTTTTTTTCCAGATATCTGAAAAACCAAATTAGATAATTAAGTTCTGTTGACCCTAAGCTCTTAGCAAGAATATCACGCAACCATTCTCTAATTTAATTGATGTAACTTGTAAGATCAGCAAGATCTTCATCTTGGAAAAGTTAAAGCTGAACACCTTACATATGCATATACAATATATTTTTATCACATTAAAAAAAATTGTTTTATTAATAAAAATTAAAAATAGTGGTTAATTTTTTGTATCTTTAACATCGTCAATTGAGAACTTTAAGAATATTTTCCAAAAAAAGAGAGAAAAATTAACAATTTGAGAATTCTCATACTATATTTAACATAAATGGTCCTGTTCCAGAAAAATATGATTCCTTTCTTAAAGTAGAACACATTCATTGTCATAATACATGTTCAAGTCAAATTTTTTACAATTTTCCATTTGTTCTCTGTTCGTGCTCGTTTATTCTCGATTTTTTCGTGGGAACATTCTCCAAAAATAAATTCTCCTAAATTTTACATCTCTAATTAGGAACATTCAACCGTGAATCACGGATTTCGATTATGATATGAATCGCGCAGTATTTATTTTAAAGAGGAGGCAAAACAAACACCATTGATGTATTTACGTTCAAAAATCTAAAAGTAAGCTGTGCGATATGTACCTGATTTTAATACTCTGTGTTTATTGTGTGTACGTATTTTTTGCTATCAGATATTATGTGCTGTCTTGAGCTTCAATAAAAATCGATTATAGTCACAGATTTGTAATTAATCGTTCTCTTTACTTTACATTATTTCGCTTTCATTCAGATTTTAAATCATAATCATTTTGTGAATAATTTTAGTGGTTTCGTTTCAAATTGGATCAATTTCATCGACCGAAAATTCAATATAGAAATCGATTCATAGGTTGAACGCCCCATAAATATTCTGGGTAAATATTTAAACGTTTCTGAAATGTTGAAACGAAACAGTTCGTTTTCTTCTCAAAGAGAACTCGTTAAAGATCAAATAATGAAGTGCAAAAGTGTTTGGTAATGTTCAAATTTGTATTAAAAAGAGACAATTGAAAATATTGACATGTACTGTACAAAGTTTTATTTTAAAATCGTTCGTGGAGACCAACGAAACTTAATTTATTTTTGTACAAACTGGGAAGTGAACTTTTTACATCAACAAAGTTAAATTTCTCCAATAAAAAGGCGTAAGAGCACAGGCGGCTAGGAAACCACACTTATCACTATGCAGTGGCTTTATCGAAACTGCTATAAATGAAGGTCTGTAGCAACAAGGCATCAATTGCCATGAAACATTACTTCAATTCATTTTACCACTTTCACCATTCTTTCTTGTTTCCTAACAAGATCAAATTCGCAAAGAAATACGACGACTCCATTTTATTTTGATTATTTTACTGTGATTTGCCCCCTAAACAAAACGAATTAACTCATTTAGTTCTACAAACAAGCAACTTGATGGACATTCAAATATGACTTATTTATTATATTGTATAAGCCATGCAGTTTATTAAGGTAGAATATTTATTATATTACCTCACGAATAATGTCATGATAGATGGCCAACAAGCGATGTACTATATTTTAAAATTTAAATTAAAGACGGAGTAAAACTTCACTTCATAAGATCATATTTTGGTGGTTGTAACACAAAATATCAGACAGCGTCTTAATGCCCAAAACCATGTCCGAAAGTCAAGTAGCATATAATCTGCAATAAAGCACATAAAATTGGAAAAAATCTTGACCATAATATTTTAAGGTGTAATAAATATAATCGACTTCATCTTGGATGAAAAAGAGATGTTAAAAACATTTTTTGCCAATATTTAATTCCTCGTTAAAGCTACAAAGCTAATTAAATTATGGAAGATAAATTCTTATACAGAAATATTCTAGATATGTATTTTTTAGAATAGATGATTTTATAATATAAGGAATGAAAAGCGAAGTATATTTCCTTACCTTGTGACATCACATCCTTTATCCTTTTGCCTATCTGTACAAGAGGGAAAGACCGGAAAGAGCCACTTTGACACTCTTTAGTACAACAACCTTTTATTACGGTACGGTCTTGAGCGCCATTTCCTGTTTTAAAGTGTAGGAACACCACTTTATTCTATCAGTGGTATAATAGAAGTTAGGATAACTCAGTGAAGAAACTGTATGTCCAGGGGGTCAAACAGATTTACTACTTATACCTTTGCTTTAAATAAAAGGCAGAATTTGAACATCACTTACTCTATTTTATTTAAGACTGCTTCAGAAAACAATAAAAATAAAAATAAATAAATACAAAATAGTTATGTTTGTATGGAACATAGATACTAACCTATATTACAAGTAAGCAACTAAGGAACCAAGCAAAAAGTTATTATAATGCAAGAACGATGATCAGTTATATCTAGTACAGACAAATTACGGAAACAACTACTACGGTATTACTATCAACAGGCAACATTCAAATGTTTACTCCAAGCATTTACAAAAGCAAGCAAGCTGTGATTTCAAATAAAGCAAAGTTATGGTAACTACTGGTATCTACAGCAAGCGGTTAATAAGGTTATTGTTACTAGTGCTTAAGGCGGTATTACGGCAGGCGGTCGGTGCAGCAGGTATATCCAGTGGTAAGTGATTACGGTGTACAAGCATGACACATTTGCACGATGTCAGTTTAGGGACAGCCTTTAGATTAGCTCTTTATGTGCCTTATTTGGGTTTCTTGAATACGTGTGATGGACGGCACTCTTCGTACATTACAACCCGGGCACCGTGAGATTCCTTCCACAGAGATGAAGGTATTAAAACCTCGCTTGTGCCAGTTCGTGTGTACCTGATGAAATCCCTTCCAGAGGTCGAGGTATTAAAATTTTATCGGTATTAATTTAACTGTGACTGAGATGGGATTCTTTCCAGAGATCGAGGCATAAGATTCCTATCTTAACGTCAACAATAAATAACGACCATATATAGCACAGTAATTCAGGTTTACTAACTCGGGTTTTAAACCACAGCAATGCGTGCGTGATTGGAGATATTCGAGGTTATGTTTCGGTAGCTAGTGATAGATTAAAGTGATAGGTTATCACATAAACTTCAAACCTATTTTCTGTACAACTTAGTTTTAATGAACACCGGTGTCGGATGGAATAGACCATGCATTACCTACGGGGTCGGGGCACCTCATGAGATTCCTTCCAGAGATCGAGGTATTAAAATTTCACTTGTGCCACTTCGCGTGTACCCGATTACATTCCTTCCAGAGATCAAGGTATTGAGATTTCATCGGTACTAATTTAACTATGACCGAAATGGGGTTCTTTCCAGAGCTCGAGGCATAAGTATCCTCTCTTTACGTCAACAAAAAGAAAATGACAACCGAATATTCACGGTGCTTGTTGTTGAATAGATAACCCGCTTTTATTAATGAATCGCGAAATTTCCCAAATATATCTGGGCTATTGGAATAGTAGGCATTCGTAGATACTTGACAATGACGAAAAAAAATAAAGCAGGTAATCGAGGACAATCGGCTAATGACAGAGATACAATTAAATAGCGGAAATAATTCTTACCATTGTTGATGTAGCACACTGGATTTTTCGGACGGTCACTTACTGCTCGGTTGCTGGCTACTAGATTGAGAACGGCGGAAGTAACTGACTATTCTAGCCGGCATGTTTAGTTTTATTCGTAAAACCCCGGCTAGAAAGTCATATGGTCACATGACCTTGCGCGATGAGCAGCTGTTTAGCTAATATGCGTGAGTTGAAAACGTATTTCAAGCTAGCTTAGCGCACCGTGCTTTAAACAAATTCCCTGCGTTATTTAATGTAAACAAATGTTTATAAAATATTCTGGGGATGGGATTGCTTTCTCATAATTTAAAAACTATGTTTGAAGAAAGAAACGACTTAAACCGGCCATATGTTAATGTTAAAATTAAATTAACTAATATCTTGTCTGGTAAATTATTAAAAACAAATAGGAACATATTTCTTTATTTTTATAAATGCTTTCAATTTTGTTTGAAATTAAACTAAATTAAATTAAAATACTTTCCTTTTACTTAGCTTCAGCGAGCGGCTGTTTAGTATAAACACTATAATTGATTTATCATTAATAAAACCAACTAAAATTACCCTAAAAATAAACCGGTTTAAAACAATTATGTTTGGGAAATAATTGTTATTCCAAATGTTGGACTTGTAAAATAAATTGAACTTTGGTTTAAAACGGTTTTAAAAGAAACATTAACACTAGTAATAGTATACAGGGTGTACCAAATATAAGAAGAACAAAATTGGCTATTGTTACAACATAAAACTATTATCGGAAAAATCACTTCGTTACAACCATAAATTAACCTACAAATTTACAAGGCATTTTATTCTTGCAGTAATAAGTATTGGTCTTGGTTGATCGCGGATAAAAGTTGAAAAGTATATAAAAATGTGAAATAGCAAAACCATAAACATTTATTGCTTCTTGTTTAGTAAAAACTGGAAAATATTGGCTCTTATCATTTTTAAAATTATTGTTTAAAAAATAACAATAATTGCCTTAAAGTAGAATTATTGCGATTGTATTTATATATTCAGTATTAAAACACATCATTGTGGAATAAGTTTCTACATTATTACTTTGACCATATTGAGAGCTCAGTTTCATTTTATGTGTAAAATGGTTTTCTGTATCATTCACACCATTTAATAAAGAAATATGAAAATATTACATCGGCAACAAACATGATATATAGATTTAATATCTTTACTCTCAGATTCGTTTAGTATCCCTGTGGAAACGTTGCACTATTACGGTCTCTATAACGCGGTTCATTTAATTTTATGCTACTCTTGTATTGCAGCAGTTGTAATGTTCCTTGTATATTTGACAGTGGTAAAGTTATTGCTATATAGTTTAGCAGAAATTGGATTCTTAAATTGTTTTAAAATAGTTTAAATTAAAATAATACAATTATTATATAGTCGTCTACGGACAGCAGTTTTCTCTACAAGCGATGCAATCCTGGCATGATCATATGCGGCAAACTTTCGTTTAAGTCTCATTTGATAGAAATTTTTTAATCCTGAAAATGGCTGTGATCCAAACACTTGCCTGGGTCCAAAATTAACGATTTAGTAATGACGAAATTTGAAAAAATTTTGTGATATAATGGAAGGTAAACTTCGATTATACTTTTATTGTTGTAAACTTTATTAATTGCCTATAAATGAAGATAATTGTTTTAATTGAAAGCGATTTAAGCAAAATTATTTATGAATTTAACCAGTACCACTTATGGTGAGCGTAGATTTGACTTAACATACACGTATTTTGATACGAAAATTAAACAACAGTAGTCGCAGTCTGTAATTTGGATGGTAACTCAAGTGAAACTTGGCGATCTCGTCCCGTATTCTAGCGGCTTGTGTATCAACGTATACGCAGAATCTATGCAGTCTTAGGCGAGGGTTGTACAAGTAAGTGATATACCATCTTTCGGAAAGGTTGTAAATGAGTCGGTCTTTTGTCTAGATGTTAAGCAAGTAAAAATCCCTATTCCTCAATGGAGTCGAGGTTCGGCAAATTTTCCAGATTGTGGGTAGCTCATTTCCTGGCGCAGGTGATTGGCTCTAGTAGCCGAAATAGGCCGGCGTTAAATAAATAAAAAAAATAGTACGACATTCCCCACAACTATGTATTATTTCCTCATTAGTGCAGATACTAAAATTGATGGAAGCGTTAAAATGGTAAGGTAAGATTGGCGAGTATAAAAATGTTGATTGATATAGAGTTGTAGCCATAGAATGTAGATGGCGCTTAACGTTAACATTTCTGTCTCGCTTCTTTTTGTCCTCCTGCAGAATTTGCTGTCATATCTTAAGGTTTCTTTTGCCAGATTGCGTATCAAATGAGATTTTGCAGTGCTGCCAACAGCAGTGTTGAATTTTCATTAATATAAGCTCGGTATACTGTGGTGATAGTTTGTAAAAGTAAAACTAAAAATTGCTAAAATTGCTGCACAGTTGGCTTTTAAAGCACTGCATTTTCGCGGGTCAAAAAAAGTGAAAAATTTGGCCATTTATTTTTAGATTATATTAAAGAATTAAAATGAGACTACAAAATGCTGTAAATAATAGAAGAATATATTATTTATTAGAGAAATACATTTTCCCTTTGAGACGTTTCGGTGAGGTTAGTTTATGTGAAATTAACAGTGTATTGGTAGCTAACCCCTTTTAGTCGGGTCTACATGACACTCAGGCCCAGGCTCCAATACAGGTTAGTGGTCTGGTGACCGTATGTGGAGCGAATTACCATATCCTGAAGACTGGCCTGCCGGGGAATTACAGATGCGATGATGACGACACCTACAGCTGCCCTAGGGGTATGCTTGGCTTGATAAAAATGAAAGCCATGACGGTCCACCTACGAATGCGGAACTTAGGAAGTTGGCGGTGTAAAGAGGCAGAGCTGAACGTCATGCGGCAATTGCTGGATTGGCGGAGAAGAAAATTCCCATGTCCGCTTTTCTGACGATGGAAGCAAGAGACCAGCTAAAGTGGGAGAGGCGTACACTCTCACTCTCGAAATAGAGAAGAGACTATGACTGTCCACACAATTGAGTCTCATTTGTCTTCCGGACCATCTTTGGGGCTGAAATATATATAGAGGGCAAAGGAGTGTTGAAGTGCTTTGCTCTGGGGACGTATATCACAGTCTTCCAGGTAGAGGTTTTTGCCATTTTATCAGTGGCAAGCAAGGAAGGCGTTAAAGACAGTATGGAGCGAAGTGTATATATTTTCTCCGGTAGCTGAACTGCTCTGAAGGTGATCTGCAATTTTAAAACAAGGTGTTTCCTTGTTAAGGAGAGAAGGATGCTTTGGAAGTGCTAGCTAGTAACGATGAGGTAACATTTGTGTTCGCCTCGGGAAATTGTGGGATTTCAAGGAACAAGAAGTACGGTGAATTGGCTGGAATCAAAGTCGAAGAGCTTAGTCTCAGACCGAAGCCTATGTTTTGCATTACAATAAGGTAGGTCACGACACGCGACGGCCTTCAATGACTGGGCTCACCGGACATTAAGAGAGCGTTGGAGGGTAAGCGGACAAACTCGGGACTTTGTGACTTGGCCAAACAAATCACGATCGATCCGATTGCTTTGAACCGACTAATCGGAAACTTGACATGTCATTGGAAGCTTAGGACACACCTGTCATTAATAGATATGGATGAAGACCCTATCTTCTCGAGATGCGGGGGGATGAAGAAATGTCCTACCACTTGAGGCTTTAGGATGGCTGAGACATGGATCACTCAATGCTGGGATGGTTCCGATGGAAGAAATGACCTCCCTCGCATGAAAATACTAACTTTCACTAGAAAGTCGAGTAATTTTGGCGAGAGAGCTAGTGGAGAAGATGGTTGAGGTGCGACGAGGTCGGTAAAAAAGGCCTATTGCGGTCTATTTGCCAGGCGCCAGCTTTCCCCACTATTACTAACATTCTAACGGTTGATTTCACAATCATTGGTTAACTAGTAGGTACCTGTTTGCCAATTAATTAGGAAAAAATTGTTTCACAATTGTATAGTTAACTTCAGAGTTTTGGTATTTTTGATTACGCATTGGTGTATCAGAATCCCGTGCTTTAACTTTACTTTTATGATTCATGCATGAGGTATAGAACATATACCTTAAAGAGTATATCATGGTAAGCATGGGCCGGATAGCCTCCCTAATATTTATATATAGGTAGTAATTATAATTTTTTTTAACACTGAATTTTGAACAAAATGTTATAATGCATAGTAAGGGGCATTTATAAAAAAAAATTCCGTGATAGTGTCTCTCAATATACGTCGCATTTTATATTTTTGAAACTTTTTAATTTTAAATATGTTACTCACTGCAAATATTAAATAATGTTTCATTTAATACTTCTTTGCAGTATCTATATATACTAGTACATGCAGTGCAAAACAAAGTTTTTTTACAGTATTGGAAAAATTTTTTTTCCAAAATTCAAATAATTAATTTATTTCAAAAACCAGCGTGCGCAGAGGTGTGATAACTTACAAAATATTTTCTCTTAGTTGTGTGATGCAAGGTAAAAATATCAGCTCAACATTCCCGAGGAACATCCAGCCCATGCTTACCCTGCTATACCCTTTAGGCACTAGTACAAAAAGTCAATTTAACAAATAAAATTAATTTTCATATCTCTATATATACTGTGTCCAACTCAGAAATATAATTAATTATCCACTAAAACTAATTACAGTTCATGTGACTTTTTGTTGAATGTGTAGGATGCAAAAACTGTGAAGAAAATTAATCCTCTTTGAAAGATTTGTTTGTTCATGGCGCCGTAAATGCCACATAATGTTTCATTTAAGGGGGTGTTTTTAAGTTGATGGTTAGATGCGCCTTACTCTCCGTGAAAGGGTGCAATTAGCAAGGCGTATATTAATTAATTAGTACCCAAGACCTGCTTATTAAACAGGGTGGATTCAAGTAAATTTTAACAATTTTCTTATTGAACCAGGGCCAAATGCTCTTCGTCAGAGTGAATTAATCCACTCATTTTAATGTAAAACTAGGTTTATTGACTTTTTACTTTATTGAAGGACAATAGACAGTAACAAATGAAGGAAATATAGTCATACCTACAGTGACTAGACAAACATTTTTACTCCAATGATGAATAATGAACGATGAATCTCGAAATCGTGAAGTAACACAGAATACAATAGTAAAAATGATTTTCAAAGAGAAACGTTCTACGGAAATTTTGTATCAAGAAGTAAACGTATTTGATATCAGAAAATTGTATAATTACGAATCTGGATTATGGATGTGTACATTTTAAGATAATATTATTATAAAATTTACCCCAAATTGATTTCTAACAAATTTTTGTGGTAATATTTATATCCCTAAAGTCAATAGTTTCTGAGAAATAACCAAGTTTCTCGGGAAGTGACAATTATGAAATCACGTAAGTTGGCGGCCATTTTAAAAACAAACTGACGGGTTTAAGAATATGTGGCCAGGCCAGAATTCAATTCTTAATATCCTAGAACACATTAAAGAAGAGAAATTCCCTTTGCGTCGATTTTCCAACAGACATTTGGCTGGCTTCTGGACTACAGCAAAAAAAGAGAAGTTTTTTGTTGAAATTTTAATCATTTCTTTGTTACATTAAAATACCCTTTTTTGTAAAAAATTCAAATAAATTGCTTAGCTAATATTAGGTGTTGAAATTTTTATTCGTATTCAGTATAGATCTTATTGTAAAGAATATTCTTATAAAAATGATTACAGACTTTTGTAAATTTTGAAAATACGATGTCTTTACATAACCTGACAGTAAGTAATTCTACATAATTATATAGTTTAAGATTCGTAATTTGATATGTTAATAATTTAACCACTTTCAAACCCACACTGAATTATTGAACAGATAGCGAAATTTCGCACTGGACTGGGATTTAATAGAGAGATGTGATTCGAATTATAAACATATGAGACGAGCAGTACTGAATAAAAAATAGTTTAATTTATTTTTGCAATTAAAACTTAATTAAGTTTAATTAAGAACAGACAAGCGCACTTGCTACAAAGCCATCTTATTCTAATTAAATCAGTTCCATTGGTTAATTGATCATTACGATTTACATAAATGAATTTTTCTCAATACAATATTTTTTTTACTTTTCTATACCGTCTTGGATACGTTTTAACTATATTCGCAGTGATGTCTGTCCGTATGGCCTTCACTCGGAATATATCCACAATAACTCAAACAGTACTGTTAATTACTCAAATTTTGTATTTAATCTTTTCTTTAATAAAGGGTCCTTTGGCAGTGAGTATTAGAAAGGAGGTAATAACCTTCTTTCTAATACTCACTGCGAAATAACAAATGGCGAAGTAAAACAAATTTGTGATAAACGTGACCTACAGGGTGTCTCACTTAAAACTTCCGGACCCATTTTCTCGAAAACTACAAGAGATATCTGAATTTCGTAAAAGACATTCTCTAGAATATACAAATGACTTCAAGTTTGATAAAAACGGGTTTTCTCCACATTCAGGTATAAATGACATTCCGATGCAAAGGAACTGTTCGATATCAGGAACCTTGAGGGCGCACGTGACAGAACATTAAATTTTAGGCAATTTTTACAATGTGAATAATTTTCAAAAAATGATTGGTTTTCAAGATATAGGTATCAACTTAAATATAATTTTTTTAAATAACAAAAATCGCCATAACTTTTTTTAAAATAAATTTTAGATGATAGGTCGTTGGGGACGTTTTTTATAATAAATCAGACTGATTTAGATAGTAATGAAACAATTCAGTTCATCTTCCGGTTTGAGCGGAAATTACATTATTGTTTATTTTTGAATCACATCGTACATTTTCATGAAAAATTAGAGCATTACTTTGAGCATATTTTCAAATGTAACCATTTGTCTACAAAAAATGTACAGTGTCTGGTTCAAAAATGAACAATAATGTAATTTCCGGTCAAACTGGAAATTGCGTTTAATTTGTGTCGTTACTATCTAAATCACTCCGATTTATTATAAAAAAAAACACCCCAAAGGACCTATCGTCTAAAATTTATTTTGAAAAACTTGTGATTTTTTATCTTAAACAAATTATATATTAAGTTCAGATATTTAGGCTTTAGAGGAAACACATACAACCTAATCGAATGTTACCTATCCAATAGAGAGCAATATATAAAAATTGATAATACTACCAGCGAACAAAGATCTATGGAATACAATATACCACAAGGAACTGCGCTAGGCTCAGTATTATTTAATACATATCTAAATGACTTTCTTGAACTACCAAGCGAAGGGAAGATACTTACTTTTACAGATGATACTGTCATAATATATAAAGGGAAAAAATGGGAACATTAAAAAATAAAACTGAACATGATTTTAAATTGAGAAAAAAATTGTTTAATTATAACAAGTTAACAATAAATTACGAAAAAAACTAAGTACCTTCCTTTTACTTCGTACTAAAATAACCTATCTAACTGTTGTTCTCTCAATATAAATACCAATAAGATAATGCTATGTCTATATCTGAAGCTGAATCCTTTAAATACCTCGGTATAATAATTGTTAGCATCTTCGATGGAACCTCCAAATACACAACATAGTGAATAAACTAAGAGTATTACTCTTTAAATTCAAATACCTTAAACAATTCTTAGGATTACCTCAACTTAATATACTGTACTATTCCTTGATACAGTCTCAGCTTTCATATGGTATCATTGGCTGGAGAAGGATTAATAACAGTTACTTAAAAAATATAGTAATAATTCAAAAGTCGTTCCTCAAAATCATGTATAATAAAAACATTACTTACCCAACCAATGATCTTTTCAAGCTATCAAAAAAATTGGACATTAGGCAGCTGTTCTATCAAAAAATCTTAGTAAATCTTTTTAAAAATAAACACGGAATAAAACATAATGAGGACATCTATAACACTCGCGATAAATTAACAACAAAAATAAAAGCTAATAAAACGATTGGACGAAGAAACTATATTTGCATTAGCCCAAACATTTATGATTTACTCCCACCCTTAATAAAAACCATAACTTCTTTAAAAAGATATAAACATGAAATTAAATTATGGCTCCATAACACTCCTAGACTATGAGTATTATTGCATCAGATTATTGATCCAAAAATACTTACCAATGCTAACTTACTTTACTAAGGGTTGGGTACGCCAGTCAGGGACGACTCGACAATTATCGTGGTATATATATATCGTGGTATATATAAAAAAGTTCTTAGGTATGCAAAGACAATTTATTATGAGAATAGACTTCAAAACGCAAATAATAAAAGTAAAGAAAACTGGGCTATTGTTAATGATCTGAGAGGTAAAACCAATCAGCACGTACCTGTACAACCTGTTTTAACTCGAAATAACTTTAACTGCTATTACAGTTCTATTGCTACAAAACTAACGACAAACATTACACCTCAGCAAAATCCTATTAACTTCCTTAATAATGTTAATATTGCAGACAATTTTGAGTTGACCTCTGTTACACTCAATGAAGTAAAAGAAGTTATAGGTGAAATAAAACATAAAAATGCATCAGGTATCGATGGAATATCCATAAAAATTTTTGAAAATCTACCAGATTGCGCTCTAAGTGTGTTAGTACAAGCTATTAATGAATCTTTTGCTACTGGTGTATTTCCTACTAGCTTAAAAAGAGCAATTATCATTCCACTTTATAAAGGTGGAGATCTAGATGATCCATCAAATTTTAGACCTATTTCGTTGCTCTCAACATTGTCTAAAATAATTGAAAGGTTAGTAAAAAAAGAGAATGCTAGATTTTTTGGATAAACATAATATTTTAAATAAGAATCAGTTCGGATTTCAAAAGTCAAAAAACACTACTGATGCCATTTTTGCTTTTTTAGAAAAAACGTATCTCAAGTTAAATGAAGGCGAAGCTGTTGGTGCAGTGTTTTGTGATTTTTCAAAAGCCTTTGATTGCGTTAATCATGAAATTCTGCTCCAGAAACTTAGGTGTTACGGTTTTAAAGGTATGACACTTAGTTGGTTTAAATCTTACCTTTCCCAGCGTGATCAGGTAGTAAAAATTGGAGACGAGATATCAGACGTATCACGTATTGACTGTGGTGTGCCTCAAGGATCTGTGCTAGGTCCGATTTTGTTTCTGTTATATATTAACGATTTAGCAACTATAAACATTCTTGGTAATTTTACTCTTTTTGCTGACGATACTACGATTCTCTGGCATAGAAAAAATGTTAATAGTCTGAAGGAGACCATCAAGTCTGACCTATATAAGGTCAAAGAATGGTGTGATTCTAACCTACTTACATTTAATATAAGTAAAACTAATATAGTCACCTTTAAGTTTAGTTATGATGATCTTATATTAGATAATCATTTTATTGATAATAAATCACACACAAAATTCCTTGGGCTATATATTGATGATAAATTAAAATTTGATCAGCATGTAACTAATCTAGGAAAAAAGTTAGCTTCTGGTTGTTATGCAGTGAGAATTGTTTCAAATGAATTGGGTCATGATATAGCAAAAACAGTATACTATTCTTTAATTGAGTCACAAATAAGATATGGAATACCTTTCTGGGGATTGTGTAGTCAAAAATTGCTAAGCAGTATATTTGTGTTACAAAAAAGGGCTCTAAGATATGTATGCAAAGTGAATTCAAGAGATTCCTGTAAACCTCTTTTTATCAGTAATAAAATACTAACTGTAATATGTATCTTTATCCTAGAGACAGTATGTCTAATACATAAGAAAATGTTGAATGGGGTAAACTCGGATTCTCAGCCTCAATATAATACGAGGCAGACATTGAATTTACTTCTTCCCTTACCCATCCCCAGAACAACTGCAATGAAGCACTCATTAATCTATGAAAGTAAACAAATATACAATCACATACCACTGTTTCTTAGAAATATGACTCAATTAAAGAAATTTAGAGAGGCAGTTAAGGGGAAATTGATTGAGAAGGCTTATTATAGTTTATTTGAATATTATAATGACTGTCTTTAAACTGTTCTAATACGTTTTTTTTTCATTGTTATTTTCTTTATCTTCACTGTTATATTTACTAATTTAAGACTGTGTACCTGATATTTATTAAATTTTCGTTGTTTGTCAACTGTATTTAGTACATGCTTGTATAGTTAGGTCCATAAATATGTATGTATTATTGTATGTCGTTATATTTTGTTTGTTGTTTGTTTTATATTTGTATTTTACTTTTTGATCTATATTTTGACCATATATTGTATTAATATATACTAGTAGCTTTGTCAATAAGAATGTATTTCTTAGACAATAAAGCATATTCATTCATTCATTCATTCATTCATTATTTATCTTAATCTCAATCTTAATCTAAGAGCTGGATGTGTAGTTCTTACTGTTACCTTGAAATCTTGGACCAAGTTGGGATGTGCTAACTTGGAACAATGTATAAATAACCTAACTCTAAGCTATGCATAATCTTATGTGTGTATGCATGTATAATGTAAGTGTATATATATGTACGTATATTTTAATATTTTAATAATTGTGTGCGTATACATATATGTGTTACCAGAATTAGTTCATTCAAAGGAGTTTATAAAATACCCTTTGAAATCAAGAGCTAATAAACTTTTAGAGTTAAACAGGGTAAACCTGAAAACTCTAACAGGCCTATACACTGTGTCCAAGATAAGAATGCACAGCCTGGGCATCTTGGAAATGGTAGGAGATACGAATTCGGTTAAATGGGGAAAAAGTTTCGTAATTAGGAGACTATCACAATGGTCTTAACCAATGTCAAAAATTATTTTTCGTTTTTGAATTATTTCGAAAACAGGAAATTTTTGAAATTTGCTTTTAATTTTTTTTCACGTTATCATCAAAAATATGAAAAAACAAACAAAACATCCTCACTGTACTTTCTAATGAACTTTAACGTGGCAATGATATTTTCGCCCTCCGACGTTTCGTGATCGTGGAACCATCATCAACTTCTTTTTTTTTAAATACGGACCTGGATTTTTTTTACGGATTTTGAATGCATTCTTCATTCTAAATTCACCTATGTATTACACGTAAAGCTTACAACATGTTTCGCTAGTTATAATCGTTACTAGGATTTATGAAATGAATAAATAATAAATTTTATTTGAGGACTAGATACAAATACAATTTATCAGGTACTCGTCCATCTAGAACGTTAAATAATAATCAGTTAACAAAACAAATGGTTTAATACTGAATAATAATAAATTAATTACATATGTATTAACCTCAGTAACTGCACAGATATAAACAATCGATTTTATTAAAACCATAGATGTCAAACTTTTAATAAATGTTCAAAATGGGAACCATAACTCTAGTTAGCATTTCTGGAGTAATGCTGTTAAATGCTTCGGTAACAGATGCCTCTAATTCTTGTTCATTTTCAAAATTAATGCCTGTATACGAAGTTTTTGATATATCCCCACAGAAAAAATCCAACGGTGTCATATCCGGCGATCGTGCTGGCCAGGATACTGTTGAATGAGTGCCAATCCATTTTTCTGGGAACCGATTGGATAAATATTCTCGAACAGCCCTAGAATTATGTGCTGGAGCACCATCTTGTTGGAACCAACAATTCTGGCAATCAGCGAGAGGTAAGTTGTCTAGGACGTCTTCAAGATAAGTTCTGATAACGTTGGGCAGTCAATGAGTCATGGTAAATAAAAGGGCCTATAATTCTTGTACCAAAAATGGCAACCCACATATTAAAACCAAAGCGGTGTTGGTGTCTGGCTGGTTTGAACAAGTGTTGGTTTTCTCGGGACCAATAATGTGTATTTTTTCGATTAAAAGTACCATTATTAGTGATCATACTTTCGTTTGACCAAATTACTTTATGAGGAAAATTTTCATCATCCTGGCATTTCCTAGTATACCACTCACAGAATGTCCTGCTTCATTCTTCGTCGCCTGGCCTAAGCCCTTGACAAATTCTAAATTTATAAGGATGGAACCGATGTTTTCGTAAAATAAAACTGGACGTGGATTTTGATATCCCAGTAGCTCATTCAATTTCTCTAGCTGATACACGTGGATTTTCAGTAACTATCAACAATACACTGTTTACTTTCTCTTCGTTACATGGTTTTTTGTCGAGACCGAATGAGTTTTCGAAAGAACCGTGTTGTTTAAGATTTGACACTCTTCTAAAAATTGTTTTATCAGGCTGCCTTCTTTCTGGGTACCTACCTATCGAGATACAAATTCTCAGCATCAACACAATTTCGGTGGCACAAAATGTAACATGTTACCATATCAAATTTTTCTTCATTCGAAAACGAATCCATTAGTATAAATATGTATAAAGGCAACAAGATGAAACAACGACTATTTATGAATGACAGATCGTTAAACTCAAACAATCATTGTTTTTACCAGCCTACTTATCACTAAAAAAAGGTAACTAAACGTGTAGCATTGAGCATATTTTTTTGCTTGACTTTTATTAGTTTAAATGAAATAATCTTTAATCGAAGTCGTGGTATTAGGTACTTTTGAATTTAGAGTGTTCACATTTATGAGAAATGTAGATTGATGAAAACGTGATCAGATTTGCCGGTTTGCTTGCTCCTAATCAGTTTTTAAAAATAAACGATTTAAAATTTATTTCTTGCCTTATTTTACGTTGTTGAAGGCTGAAATAATTAATACATTTTATTTGCAACTTTCAAAGTAAAGGCCGTACTACATAAATCCAAGTAACGACTATAACTAGGGAAAAACATGTTGTAAGCTCTATATGTAATACATAGATGAATTTAGAATGAAGAATGCGTTCAAATTCCGTAAAAAAAAGTCCAGGTCCGTATTTTAAAAAAAGAAGTTGATGATGGTTCTACGATCACGAAACGTCGGAGGGCGAAAATATCATTGTCACGTTAAAGTTAATTAGAAAGTACAGTGAGGATGTTTTGTTTGTTTTTTCATATTTTTGTTAATAACGTGGAAAAAAATTAAAAGCGAATTTCAAAAATTTACTTTTTTCGAAATAAATCAAAAATGAAAAATAATTTTTGACATTGGTTAAGACCATTGTGATAGTATCCTAATTACGCAACTTTTTCCCCATTTAACCGAATTCGTATCTCCTACCATTTCCAAGATGCCCATGCTGTGCATTCTTATCTTGGACGCAGTGTATACCGGGCACTGCCGACTAAACTATCATCTGCATAAACTCGGCCTAGCGGAAAACGCCGAGTGCCGTCTATGCCTGGAGGATGATGAGAAGGCAGACCACATCATATGCAGTATGCACCTGTCGCGCTGTGGAGAGGATCCGATTCTCAATATTTGGCAAAGGGCAACTGCTGCCAGAGGATCTGGACACATTCTCACCCAATAAGGTTATCAGTTTCATTAAGAGACTGAACTTATTGGGTGAAATATAATTAGGCGTGAGCTACAATAGGCCTGCTGATGGCCGCAGTGGAGGGTCTACTGAGACCCACTCACAACAAACCTAACCTAACCTAACAGATATGTGTACCTATGTGTATGTGTACCTATGTGTATGTGTACCTATGTGTATGTGTATACTATAAACCATGTTATAATATCTATTCACTTGTACTTTATCTATTAAATAACAACCAAACCTGCCCACAAACAGGTACTTAGTACTTCGGTGGGTTTTTGTCTATTTCTACCATATTGACCATTCGCATTTGTTTTGTAATATATATTTTTTTGGTTAATAAACATATTAATATTATTTTTATTATTATTATTATTATTATGTCTCGAAACCAGTGAATTTCGAAAATTATCCGCATCATAAGTTGCTTAGAATTTAATGTCCTGTCGCATGCGCCTCTTTTCAAGGCTCCTGGGATCGAATAGCTTTGTATATTCTAGTGAATGCCTTTTACGGAAATCAGATATCTATTTTATTAAAAAATTAACACTAATGTAATTTTCGGTCAAACTGGAAGTTGAATTGAATTTGTTTCATTGCAGTCTAAATTAGTCTGCTTTAATAAGAAACGTCCCAAACGACCTATCGTCACTTTTAGTTTTTAAGAAAATGGCCCCTGGAGTTTTAAGTGGGACACCCGTAGTTCTCGTAACGTTTTCCCACTAGCTCGGTTAATTTTCGAGAAAATATATTTTTAAAATTTTTAACCCCCTAGAGTCTGGGCTAACTATTTAAAAAATAATAATTTTTGTGTGAGGTATGAGGGACTGATGTCATAACTTTTCCACACTAGCCACATTTAAAATTCCAAAAAAAAAATTGTTCCAGCTCACCCTATTTATTGGGTTTCTATGATTCTGGTCCTGTTTTTTCTTTTAATTAAATATATCAACAGTTTGTTTTAAAGTTGTTTTTTGAACATACATTATATATAACTTTTGTAAAGCAGGAAAATAATTATGCGTGATACATATTTTAACTACTATACTCGTGTTATATACAGTTATTTCTTAGTACCTAAATATTTGACTGAAAAGGTAACATACACCATATTATATTATATTGGACACAATCTGCAAAGCCCTGAGTCCTTAAAACTTTCAGGCAAGTAGATAAAAAGGCCATATAAATAACGCATTGACCCAGTTACAAAAAGGTCACGTTCCATCAACGTTAGTCCCTTCTGGCAAGATCAAATTCCCATAGACTGCCAGTCGCTCACCTCTTAAAAAGCTTTTCTATCAATCTTTGCTTGATGGTTCATGCATATGGAAATACTGATACCCACCTACGACGCCCATTAATAAAGTATTAAACTCTACTGACTTTAGGCCACTTGTTAGATTTCATTTATATTTGTCATCGAATAATTTACCTGTATCATCATGGATGAATATATGGATTACAAAAAGAAACGTTGAAACTTGGAATTAATGCGTTGCCTATAGTTTATATCACGAATATATGAATACCTATCAATCGTAAAATTATTTCTATAGAGTTGAAATATTATTCGGGATGCCATTGAATCCCACAATATCTTAGAAATATGCAGAAAACCACCACGTATGTAGAAATTATCAGAATTTAATTAAATTTGTACTATACAAAATGGAAGAAAATTCTTAGTTTACATTTTATTTGATTCTTGTAGTATATTTGTATATGTGTGGGTATGTATGTATGTATGTATGTATGGATGTGTGTATGTATGTATGTATGTGCGTATATATGTGTGTATATGGGCTTGTGTGTGTATGTATGTGCATGTGTATGTATATGTGTGCATACATGTTTGTATAAGCGTATGTGCTTATTTATGTTTATACCATTTTTATTACCATCTTTCTTTTTCATTTTCATTGTATAGCTATTTTTATTATTATCATTTTTTCTTTTTACTGTTACTATTAATTCAAGTTATCTCCGTATCCTGTAATTGGGCTTTTGCCTGTTGGATATGTATTAAATAAATAAATAAATAAATAAATAAATAAATAAATAAATAAATAAATAAATATTTATTGAATAACATACTAATATACTAGAAGTTGCAGCTGTACTTTATTGTTACGCAATTATTCCATAGCTTGCTTCGCAAAATTTGTAACTCTTCTCTGAAGTGTTTATTTCTTGGTCATCTCTGTGTAAAGACGAAATCGACGATAAGTGAGCCATTTCCAACCGATTTTAAATTTGAAAAACTGGCTGTATAGAGAATTTTTAGTTCCCTCGAAGTCGCAAATAAAACATTGGGTGGTAGGTGTAATATTTATTTATTTATAAAGAGAAGGCACCCAACAAACAAACAATATTGTCCAATTACAGGGTGACACGAATTACAAAAGACTTAATAACTAAAATAGGTTGAGTGAGAATATACACTAGAAGTGGCAGAAGAAAAACTAGAAACTACCTAAATAAACTAAATATGAAAATACAAAACGCAACAGGAAAAGAAGTTAACTTTCGTGTAAGTTCCTCTTCAACTGATTTTTGAAAGACATGGAGCTTAAATTAAAAAAAGTCAAGTTTGTCACAAACATTATTTAAGGATTGCATACATCTTGTTAAAGGAAAATTAGAAAAATAATTTGTTGTGAAATTTCGAAAGTAAAAAACATGTTTATTTCGAATAAAGCAGAGTCTACAATTTATTTTAATAAAGTATGTACAATATATGGAGTCTAGATTGTTAAACATTTTATAGACAAAGAAGATGTCGGACCCCCCCTAAGACTCAAACATTCCTTTATGTAAAAAGATAAATTACTATTATTGGAGAAATGATGTCGATATCTGTGGTATCTGTTATTAATGGTATTAATTATTATTATTTTGTAATAAACTCAATTCGTTTAATGTATTTATCGTACGTAGGGTTCCACACTGTGGAGCTATACTCTAAAAGAATGATGACGAAAATCTTTTGTAGTTCTTAAGATATATAAAACCAAGATTTCTGAATGACCTTTGAACAATATTTTCAATATGACTCTCAAAATTTAGTTTTTTTTGTCAAAAATGACCCCCAAATCCTTGATTTTATCAATAATGTCGATTTCCACACCATTAAGGTACAGACTTGCATTAAGAGGGCTATGTGAGCGAGAAAACGGAATATGGTGACATTTGTTTATGTTTAATAATAATTTATTTAAATCATAAAATATCGTAAACATTCACGTCATTTTGCAGTTTATCATAATCAGATGAATTATGTATTTCTTTATAAATCTTTAGGTCATCTACTTACAAAAATATCTTAAAGGAGACGAAACATTACTCAAGGTTGCTCAAAAACACTAAATAAAAGAGGGCCCAGACGGGATCCCTGCGGAACATCTGAGAAAACATTAACATTATTAGATTTAAAATTATTTAGTGCTACATATTGAGTTATTCCCGAAAAATAACACGAAATCAATTTCAGTAGGCTGCCATGTACACCAAAATTCCTTAGCTTGTCAACAAGGCTTAAATAGTGAACCTTGTTAAAAGCTCTGCTAAAATCTGCATACACAGCAGATATCGAGGATCCCTATGCCATGCAATTAAAATATCTTGTATTGAAATCGGTCTGTAATTTGTTACATCACTCTTATCACCAGATTGGTGTACTGGCACATTTTGCGCAATTTTCCATTTGAGAGGCAATTTGCCAACCTCGTTGCCAACAGTTAACGATTTGTTAAATATAATGTATAAAAGTTGCAATATACTGTCATAACAAAACTTCAGAAAAATGTCTGGAATACCCGTTTTAGCATCCAGATTTCTTTAATCATCAGAAATTTAATGACGGGTTACTGAGAGAATATTGAATTGAATTGAATCTTTATTGGTGCTACTACATCAGTTTACAAGGGTCAAAATTTAAAATAGTAATTTCCAATACTTTAAAACATAAATAAAAACTTTATTAACATATATATATGTGTATATATATATATATATATATGTGTATATATATATATATATATGTGTATATATATATATATATATATATATATATATATATATATATATATATATATATATATATATATATATATATATATATATATATATATATATATATATATATATATATTATTGTGATAATAAGGTTTATTGTATTTTTATTTATTTATATTTTGTAAAATTTTTGAATTGTTTTTATTAAATAGTTATTGAATTGAAAATTTTGTGTTTTATTAAAATCTATGAAACTTGGCGCCTTTATTTTAAATTTGTATTTATTCCATATTTATGCCCTTGTGTACCCAGACCAGCTCACATTTTAACTTACAAGTTTTTACTTACTTTTATTTTCTTTTACTCTCTCTCAGGATGCAGGTTCAATTTTGTTCTTTCTAGTTAGTATATTTTCAAAATTCAAATTCACAAAATCAGTACACATAAAAAAAAAAACTAAACACTTTCAGAAAACAATTTAGGAGTTTGTTTTAATAAAATATTTTTTAAAAAATTTTCACAAATGTATTTACAAATCTTAAATTAGCCCACCAAATTTTAAAATCTCGAGATTTTACCTTATATTTTTATCCTGGCGGTTGGCCGACCTGTCGCTTCTTCTTAGCTGTTTAATGTTTGGATATGGCCGCTCCAATTTCCTGATATGCTTGTATAGGTAGTTATCTACTTTAATTTTGTGTTTTGTGTTGCTGGATTTTCCTTTTATAACTGGTAAGTACTTACAAACTTTTTCACTGTTTCTTTTATTTAATTTTCTGGCTTGAATCCCAATTTACAGCCTCTATTTACCATATTTTACTCCTAACCTTTATTTTATTCGTCTCTCTTCTCTTAAATCTTTTTTTGATTCTTTCTTAATTTTTCCAAAAACTCTCCTCTTTTTTTATCAATAACAACCCACTATCCATTGTTTTCTCTGCTTACTTTAATTTTGTATATAGTAAAATCACCAAATTGCAAAATTGACTAGTTGTCACAAATTATTATTTAATGTCAAATATTTTTAATTTTGAAAATAAAAACTTTTATACTACTTTTTTTGTTGTTTTTTTTAAAACAATATTCTTTTCTTGATACTTTCCTGAGAATTTTCTGTAAATTTGCATGTGTTACGTTCAGTATAAAAATTTTTATCTTTCACATCTCATTTTCAAAATTTTCTTAACAAATGCCCTATCATTTTAAACAAACTCCTTTTTTTATATAACTAGAACTAAATAACTACTGATAACAAATCTTTTTATATCTAGGTTAACATATCTTTACTCAAAAACTAATATTTTTGTTTGTACATTTTGTAGGCTGTCGAAATTGGTTTCACCCCTTTTACCACACTTTCACTGTGTCTTGAACTACCCCCACTCACATACGAAGCACTGAGTTTCTCCTTTGTCCTCATGGCATATCTTTGCACATCAATGGATTTCCTGTTTAGTTTTTTTATGAAAATATAGTTCAACTATGCTGTCACACATACAAAAATCAAGAAATGTTTATGTTTCAACCCCAATATTGGAAAAATTATTATGGCATTGATCTAAACACATTACTGCACCCCTGTTTGGTAAGTTTTATTTCAGTTTATATTCACTTTTACAGACCATGCACTTTTTATGTTTCGTTATGAAAGTTTTAAAATAATTTACAATATTTTCCCCTGTTTATTGATTGTTGCTTATTTAACTTTTGTATAAAGTTCAATTACATTGACTCTACACTAGATTTTCATAAATTTCCCCTTTTAAAAGTTTATACTATAACAATTGTCTCTTTTATAGGTGAAATCTTTCCCCTGAAATTATGCAACTTTTAATACTACTGGAGTTAATTGAAGTGAAATTTTTATATGGGACTACATTGGTGACACCTTTTCGATGGCAGGAAATACACAATAGGTCTCTCGTCAGCTCTGCCAGTGAAGATCCAGGACTTCGACTTGATACCTTTTTCTTGTTTTTTTATTTGTTTTTCATTAATTTTTATGGCCAATTTGGCTTTGCAAATACCTTATACCTAACTACATTTTTATATGAACAATGAATACTTAATTATTCTACACATATGTTAACAACTAAATTAAAATTGTTTTCTGAAATTGTTCATTTTTAATGTATGCATGCTACTATATTTATTAAACTTTTTAAATTAATTAATAACATTGCTAAATGTGATAATATATATATATATATATATATATATATATATATATATATATATATATATATATATATATATATATATATATATACTCATACACACAGATACATATAAGAAGTTTGATCACAGATTACAAATAATCATATCGCTAAAATCCTTATCTAAGAAATCATCAATGCTATAAAAACAATTTTTAATCAAATTTAGAGAGAATTCTTAAAAGATATATATTAGAAGCTAACCTATTCGCCAAGTTGTCAGTATGGTTTTACAAGACAATTTCTGGTCAAGATATACATCTAAGATGTTTACAGACTGAGGGTCATTTACTGTTGTTGTATCACACAGGAAAAAGAACATTTTTTGAGTTTTCAACCTGTTGAAACTTAATTGGTTAACAGTAAACCATTCTGAAATGTTTGACTGAGTCTCCTCCAACTTTTCTTCAAGAGGAATGAGAATTTTACCATTGTTTAATGCAGTCGTGTCATCAGTAAACATTATAAAATCATTATGGAGATCATTACTTCCCAAATCGTTAATAGATCAGAAATAGTACTGGCCCCAGTACTGATCCTTGTGGTACGCCATATTGAATATCTAATGGGTGGAAATTGTCTCTGTTTAGAATTACGAATTGCTTTCTATCATCTAGGCACGACTACACCATGCTGGGGCTGTATTTACTAAATTTGTAGAAGTTCAATTTCTTGCGTAATTTGTTTGGTCAGAAACAGTCAAATGCCTTTGTTAGATCACAGAATAACGATGCTGTATAATCGCCCCTCTCGAAGCCATCATTTACTATCTCGGTTAAGGTGTTTATAGCCATAGTTGTGGAATGACCACTTCTAAAACCAAACTGGTATTTGTTAAAAAGGTTGTAATTTTCAGTGTTCACAGATTCTTGTTTTTAAAGCTTTTTCAAAAACTTTTGCAATCAGAGGTATTATAGATATTGGTTTGAAGTTAGCCAAGATATCCGTAGGACCTTTTTTATGTATGAGGATAGCACGTGACATTATTAATGCATTAGAAAATGTTCCTTCTTTTAAACATGTATTGAAAAATTTAGTTAAGGGTACCACAATTTCATTAGCAATGCATTTTATAGTTTTAGTATTAAAACCATAAACATCTTTACAATCTTTGTTTTTCAGACTAAATATAATATCTGTAATTTCAATAAAAGTAAATTCGCGAAACTCAAAATCTGGAATATCGCCAATACTCATATATTGAAGATATTGGCCACTACTTTTGTTTCGTAACAGGCAGTTCATTGATAATATTCTCAGCCATTCCTACAAAATATGTATTGAATTCCTCTGGGCTTAAATTTGTTGCTTGTTTGTTATTACATTTGTTAGAATAATTGTTATAATAATATATATTAAAAGTATCGCACACTAAGTGATGGTCTGTGGAAATGTTAGATGATGTTTATAGTAGGTTCAAAGACACTAATGAAGTAATCAGAGAAAAGGTTGCAAATAGATTTACTATCACTTACAGTTTTATCAATATGATGCTTTTATGAAGAGATAGATTCAATACACTTTTTATTTGTTACAAATGACCAAACATATTTCATGTAATTTTTCATATTACCTTCAGTTTTACAAACATATTCCTTGTAATCATTTTTTATACTGTGTTTTAGTTTTTTTCTAAGATCCTAGACTCTTGTGTAGTATTGGTCCCTTTTGAATTGCTTCCGTTTATTACGAAACGTCATTTTCTATCATTATTCCAACAGTACTCCTTGAATACTAAAACGGATGTGATTTTTTATGAATGTTTTTTTTTTGTACAGATTTATTCATTATAAATTACCCACCCCTTATCATCGTTATTATTGTCTATAGAAAAATAAGTTTTAAATAAAAGTTTTGTAGTTATGACTCAATTTTGTTGAAATGCTATCAAAAGTACAGTAGCGTACAGATTTCAGGGGATACAAAAAAATGTTTTTTTTTTTTAATGGGATACCCTGTATATTAATAAATTTTTTGGAATGATCCTTTGTTCCTGATTTCAAAAATATACTATATGTTACTTCCACCATATACCGTTTTTGAGTTATTAAACGTCCAATATCTCAGTTAAACTAATGACTGTAAATATGGAAAAGTTAACATTATTAAAGTGAGTTTGATAAGTGACATTTCTTTAATGAAATCAAAATGGTTTACAGTGAGGAAGAAAAAGTCCAAATATTTACTTATTATATACAAAATAACAAAAATAAACGGCAGAAAAAAGAGCATATAGGGTGTTATATCCAAATCGTCCAATACCATCAAAAATATTTACCGAAAGGTGAATAATACCTCCAGTTTTAGTAGAAAAAAGTGTGTAGCTCAAGCAAACCAGGTAGAACACCTGTTTCATTTCATTCGCGAATAGACTTTTTTGAAACATTGTATTATTTTTTGAAAATTCTGAATATAGTATAAATAATGCAGTCGATCAATTAGGTAAAAGTTATTCCAAAATCCAACGTACGTTAAAAAATAACAACTACAGACCATATAAAATTTTACCCGTACAAGTTTTAACAGAGTATGAGCCTCTGGAAAAGGCTGGACTTTTGCCGCCAGATGATTCAAAAGTTGGATGAAGATCCCGATTTTTGTACTAAAATATTAGGGACTGATGAATTATCCTTTTCTGCGGCAGGAGTTTTTAATAGGAAAAATCGAAGGTCGTGGGAAAACAAGCACAACAGAAAAAGATTGGTAAAAAATCAGGAAGAAAAACTGTTAGCGTTTGGTGTGGAATTTTCAGAAACAAAATTGTTGGGCCTATATTTTATGATTATACTTTAACTGGAGTTACCTATCTGGTAATAATTATCCCAGAAGCAGAAAATATTCTTTTGCAGAATTTTCCGGAAGCCGAACTTGATGATGATTTGGATGCAGGATGGGGCAACTCCGCATAGTGTGCTATCCGTTCGAGATCATTTAAATAATGTATTCCCAATATGGATAGGGAATAATGGACCTATTAAATGGCCACCTAACAGGCCGGATTTGACCCTTATGAATTAATTTTTTTGGGGATTTCTAAAAGACGTTGTCAATAATAATAATATTAATAGTATTCAAGTCATTAAAGACAGGATTCGACTTGAAATAAACAATCTGAATGTAAATAATGAGGCCATTTCCGGTGCAATTATAAATATAAGAAGACGTTATCAATTATGCATTGACAATAATGGTGGATACATCGACAACTTTTATGAATTATCATTTATTTATATTTAAATTTCATAATTAAATCTTTGTTATCTATTGTGTATAAATATTTGATTTTTTCTTCCTCACTGTAAACCATTTTGATTATTTCATTAAAGAAATGTCACTTATCAAACATAATAGTTGTCATTTTCATAGCTCACTTTAATAATGTTAACTTTTCCATATTTACAGTAACTAATTTAACTAAGATATTCGACGTTTAATAACTCAAAAACGGTGTATGGTAGGGGTAACACATGGTATATTTTTGAAATCAGGAGCAAATGATTATTCCAAAAATTTAATAATATGCAGGGTATCCCATTTAAAAAAAAAAATTGTATCCCCTGAAATCTGCACGCTACTGTACTTTTGATAGCTTTTTAACAAAATTTAGTCATAACCACACAACTTTTGTTTAAAACTTTTTTTCTATAGGCAATAATAACGATGATAAGGGATGGGTAATTTATAATGAATAACTCTGTACAAATTCATCAAAAATGTGATTTAATATTGTATAAAAAGTGTCAACACATTTATCAGGATCGTTATCATTCAGTACGTCTGACCACGTGATGCTATTTAACGTATCATTGATTACAGTGTAATTACTAATTAGCATTGGTAAATAATAATTTATTATAAGAACAGCTAGGTAAGAGTTTTTTTATTGAAACATAAAAGGAAACCTCAAGAGTTTTATGATGTAAATTTTTTGCTCACAGTTTCTGGACACCGTGTATAATAAAAAAGAATATCAGAATACAAATAATGTATATTAGTTAAGCGAACAAATTCCTAAGATTAGAGTAGAATTACAGAAAATAAACCGTACAGATAAATCTTAATTACATATTTAGTATACAATAGACCACTATATTTCATTGTTTTCTGCTTGCGCTTTCACTTTACCAAGATAAACTTTATATTAATGTACTGTAAATCTCCAACTAATCCCTTTTCCGTCACAATTTTGCTTGACATAATTGTTTAAAGGGGTAGAAGTAACCTCGGACCATCTTCGCAATAGAAGTTTTGCTAAAACGATTGCGGCAATTGAAGCGATTTACATGCTTGAACAAAAACAATAACAATGTCTTAGCGAGAAAGCGGCAGAGCGTGCGCCACAGAATGGGCTCTAAACCGACGCTCAGCTGTACGTTGCGACGCCATCCGATCAATATAGACGTCGTGCTTGGGAAAGTATCATGTGAAACAAATACGAGTCCGTACGAGGTCAGCAGGAATATGTTATTGGAACGATTAGTATCCAACCGAAGAATTGCATGTGTCCACTTGTTCAGTTTCTCTGAACTGTCAAATTGTTCTATACTAGGTGTGACGCAATAATAAATCATATGTAATTAGTTATTTGAGCGCTCATATATCAACTGCAATTTGCGAACCCCGTTCGTTCATGTAAAATACATTATGTAATAAATTAATATAAGATACCTACTTAAAAATAAACGTTGTTAGTAAACAGGGTTTATTACAAAAGCAACAAGTAATTATAAAAATATAATGCATAAAAGAAGACCTTGCCAGAGAATATAAAAGAGATAGTTTAAGGACTTCATATTCAAATACAATATTATATTAGATTTTTAATACTATGACACTTTTATTTTTACTCTACATTGGTGTCAAACTTTTTTCAAGACTAAGATTTAGTAGTCAGTAATTCTGTAATCGTTATGTATAAGGTGGTTTCTACAAAACTATACCTCTTTTTTATTTCATCCATTGTGCACATATTTTGGTATAGTATTGCGAATTTTATACAGTTGTGTAGATTACGAATTGTTACACCAATGGACTACTGAATCCGAGTTGTGCTCCGAGATGGTGTTACCAGTATTGAAACGAATTAAATAACCATTGAACTTTAGATTTATAAAGACGGAACTAGAATTGTTCCAGAAGGGCCGGGAATATTCAAACAAATTCTAGACCATACATGGATGGATATATAAGGCGCACGGAGGTTCGAGGAGCTCAGTCTTAATTTGGAATTTTACGAGTAAAGAAGAAATAAGTTAGTAGTGATTTCTACGTGTTTAATTGTGATCATAGTTAAATCCTTCACTAAGTTATTGTTGTTAATTATTAATTAGTTAATAATGTAACTAATAAACGAATCTACGATTTGGGGTGTTTGTGTGAATATCAAATATGTAATAGAATTTTACCAAAATTGTCAATACAGTTCAACTATGCAGGGGCAATACCGTTCACCTAACATATTACATCCCCTCAGCTCTCTACTCTACCTGCCCTCTCGACAAACCTCCTCGACCTAATGGAAGTCAAGATGTCTTCATTGAAGTTCAACTCTTCTCTGGGAAGCGTCCCAGCACTGAGGGTGGCTATCCGAACGCCTCACACTCCGCCAAGTAGTAGTAAGACATTTCTTTGTCCCTACCGAATCTCTGGCAGATAGGGTAGTTCTCGGCGAGTACAAAGTGTTTCTTCGCTGGGTTCTGGATCATCGTCGTGACAGACTGCAGGTCCCTGAATATGTCGTCGTTTTGGACAAACCATGGTGCATCCATGATATTCCAAAGCGCCGTATATTCCACGGCATGAATCGTCTTGAAGTGTGTTCTGGCGACGTATCCTCAGGTGTATATCAATGCGGCCGAAGTATGGTCCTGATAAGCGTGAGCTTATTCCTTATGTTGAGAAGACTGTGTCTGCCCATCATCGGGTAGATTTTTGCCTGTGTCAGCTTGGCCTTCTTGACGATGCCTCTGAATTTCGTTCCCATATCGATCCATTGTCATCCCCAGGTGTCGTGCCATTGAATGGCATCGCCATTCATGTCAACGTGTCCATTGGGATCTCTGCCCATCTTCATCTGAAGAGTATAACCTTCCCCTTTTCGACGTCGATTTCTACTTTCTACCTGTTGCACCATCCTTCCAATAGGGATGCTGTTCCTGTAGATATCTGGTGACATGCCTTGCCTGAGTCGATCTGACGATGAGGGTGGTATCACCTGCGTGGAACCTGGGATATCCTGTGTGTCCTTGGCAGATGAAAACAGAGTACTGTCCTCTACGGTACTGCTGCTTCTCTGGATTTGTACGTCGAGAGCTTGCCTTATACTCTCGCTATTTGCAAGTTGAATATAGGACCTGGTTAACTTGAAAATCGAGTTGGGGTATCCAGCATCGATCATCTTAGCTAGTTATCCGGTGCGCCAGACCCTGTCAAAGACCTTGGCGACATCTAGGAATATCGCTGAGCGCTCCGACGGGTTGAAGCCTCTGGTTACGTTCTCCAAGATGGTATTATATTTATTCTAGGCGATACAGAATTGACTCAGGAA
Organism: Rhamnusium bicolor; assembly: GCA_029963845.1. Lineage (NCBI taxonomy): Eukaryota > Metazoa > Arthropoda > Insecta > Coleoptera > Cerambycidae > Rhamnusium > Rhamnusium bicolor. Next base: position 670,700 of record JANEYF010005529.1, read on the forward strand.
TCATGCCCTAATCCTAATCCCGTAACACCCTGTACTTCTGAAAATTGAAACGGACGTATTCAAGTTTATAACTGATTTACATGAAATGAACCCAAGAACATGGTATAAAATTAACCCTGAATAGAGTGTACAATTTCAATATAAGTTGGGTTTAATTCATCAGTAATCAACGTTTCCATCTAAAATTAAGTTTATTCATCTTGGAAACAACGATAACTTTACTCGCTTAAGTAGAAATTACAGATCTATTTACTTCGAAACCAACAACTCCCACATTTCTCTAAGTGCTTGTGCAGAGTTTATAGAAAACTGTCAACAGATCCACATTTTGCAATAAGTGATTATTAATTCGCAATTTTTCACATACGAAATACAAATGCTTGCATGCAGATACGCTTATAGTAAATGGTCAAAAGCTGCCGCAATATCTACTTATTTAGTACTCCAACAAGGAATAATAAAAAAAATACGAAAGGATACCAAAATTAATCAGTGGAAAACGTTGTTTGTAATTTTATAATAAATTAGATACACTACTTTTGCGACAAAAACATGTTTTTTATACTCATTCTCATAAAAACAGATGAACCATTGATAACACATAGCCACTTTTAATTTTATTTATACATCTTCTCGATAATGAGGTACCTATCCCAAAGTTCTGTAATTTGATTTTTGAGAAAAAAAAGTTACATCTCTACAAAATCAAATTGAGGACAATAACAGTCATGTTGTGAATATGATAGTTATTAACAATTTAGTGAACTAATGGTGGACATTTTGATAAAAAATAAATGTATGGGCTGTAATTTTTAGTTGACATATAGTTGGTCTCCTTTTCTGATAGAAAAATGTTCAGAATGAAAATTTGACAATTACGAAACATTTACTCCTTCAAGTTGAAACCATGCCCCCCCATTGCTGCCTTCTTTCTGCATCAGTAAAATTAAAACAATTCATACTTCATAACACACCATATTATTTTTTATTGCGATCTGGCTGCAACAAGAAAGTTCAATGCCACATTATGGATGAATATTTGAATCAAGATTTTCACAAAAGTCAATTAGAAGAAGGGGTTCCTTCGAATGGCCATTACGATCTCCGGATATGACCCACCTGGATTTTTATTTATGATGCCACTTGAAGATTGTGGTATACAAAAACAAACCATGACTTAGATAGTAAATGGTGAAGATTTTGCAAAAACTGCTTGTGATGTATTAATTGACACCAAATAAGCAGCATTCGTTTTTGCTCAATAAATATCTAAGTATCGGGTAGAGATGACGCCACTAAACCCTATTTGTCTGAATGTATTGAAACTCAGGAAAATATACAGGCTGTTCCATTTAAAATAAGAAAGAAAGCTATTAATCGGAAGGGGTACAACATTCTTAATATCTCCATAATATTCTCAGATACTTTCAAAGCCAAAATAGAACAAAAATAAATCTCGCGACAACGTCAAAAATGGCTTGTTTTATACTTTTGACTAATCGTATGTAAAAAGTAGACACCGGACAATTTTCGTGAGTCCCGAACCTGCTTCCCAATCGGCCAGTCTGAGCTCCGATAGGAGTAGCTGTGCGTGCACAGCGAGATCTAGACCGAGTTTGTTAGTGAATCAGTTTACGTACAAACGTTGCAGTGTGTAGCGATGGCGCGAGAATAAAAAATAATAGTAACAACTATGTCAGTTTCACAGAGGACGCGAAAAATCAGTACGTGTGGATTTGTTGACGAAGCCATGGACTTTCAGGTACATAAAATCATTAATGTTGTTATGCGTATTTTAAGTGCAATTCAGAGTACAGCTCCACTATTAATATATGATAAGCGAGTGTTGCAAACCAATTTCCAAAATTTAGTAATGAGGCATAAATTGCATTCGAAACGATTTTTTTTTTAATGGACTTTCATATCTTGAAAAATAAAGGTGGTCTATTGGTAGAGATCGGGAAGCAGTGATAAATGACGTCAATTTCTGGGTTGCCTCCAGATGATGTGTTACCGCGTAAAGTTTCCATGCATACATGACACAGTTATCTTACCTTGTGGTTATTTTGGTAACATCCAAAGTTATACGAAGAGAGCTGCAAGTATTGGCGAATATAACACTAACACACATCTATTTTTAACTAGCGATGTTATGTAAATTCATAAGCGTAAAATACTTCTTGATACCCAGTAATTTTATCTGTTTGTTTCCTGTTTTATATAATTTTTATGGTGACCAGGAAAAATTCATAATTAATTGCCCTGAGGATGGTAATAGAATTTACCGAAACGTCGACAAGTTGATGAAGGGGTTTTTATTAAAATGAGGACCCTTGCCCAACAAAACTTTTTCCAACTGTAACTAATAATATCTTATCAAATAGTAGATTATATTTAACATTTGTTTTATTTATATGCTTGCCTAATGTAGGTATAACATAGAAACCACTTGTTATTGCGTCACTCAACGGTAATACTCCTCTAGAAGTGTTATTCATAGATTACATGGTAATTCCTTATTTTCAATATAACTTATTATCTGCATTATCTTTTCTCCATGATTAGTGTTTAAAGTAGGAAATACTGGGCGCGTTTGGCGAATGCAACTGCTGCGCTCAACCCGTTTAGTTATTATTGTTATTAACAGTTGTAATTTCGCCAAACGGTCTGGAAGGAAGTTGATACGAACTGCCGACATAAATATTCCTAATTTTAAATAAAATTTCAAACTTACATTCGGAAATAGTTGGAACATTTTTGTTAAATTTCTTTATTATATAATCACTTAAAACATAATTTGTATTATCATCGGCGATAACATTCATGTTATTCATATTATTTTTGAGGTTATATACATAGCATATCATTTCGCAACCTGTGCCGGATAGAAACAGGGGAAAAATGTGTCGCTGACTACGTTGAGCAACATCTTCCGGTTAGCGCATAATCAACCGTCTGGTTTGGCAAACTGCTGCCGGTCAACCTCCCAACGGTTGTATTCGCTAACGGCGCTCATTGAATACAGTGATCATTTTAAGTTTCCCACTCGATTTCACGGCTTGATTTTTTCACCTTGGAAAAAATTCCAAAACTGTACTTAGTATTTTTTTCTGAGAATTCGAAAAGAAAAACCAATTGAACTTCAGATAAAAAGCTATGGCCGAAAAATTAAAAAAATAATAAATGAAAAAATTGACACCCTATATCAATGCGGAAATGAACACGTGACATTTCACTAATTCCAAATGCATATCATATACATGTTTTTTCCTTCCTGTTTAATCGGGAATTACGTTAACTTTTTTATTTTAAGATTTAGCTTAGTTTATTAATGCTATACACGTTTCCTTATACGATTAGAAAAAAATTAATAAAACGTTAGTGGAAACAGATAATTAGTGCTTTTTTAAAAAAAATATATCTAAATTGGTAATATAACAACGGTGTTCACGAGTTAAAGTGATATTACGTTTTCGTCGATTCATACCACAACTGCATATTAGTATGACTATGGCGCAGCTCTTGCTATATATCCCAACTATTTCTATCAGTTAACTACAATGAGATAATTGGCGCATATTTAAAATATCTGTCTTATGTAAAAAAGTCTACTTTGTCATTTAAGAGTCCGGATTGTTTTTCAAAACAGTTTCGAATTTTTGTTTTACTGCCTCAGTAATGTTTCCCGATAATTGAAATATGTACACTGCAGTGTAGTGAAGTGCATCTGCCAATTACCTAATAAAAACCTAAAGTTTTTTTCTTATTTTTATAAAGAAAACAGATTCATTGCATAATACCTACGTATGTAAGTAAACGTCGCCTCTGGAATCTATCGCTACCTCCCGATCTCTATTTATTAGTGACTATTTTTATAAATTGACACCATGTATAACAGAGATCAACACATATATCATAGTTTTACATCAAGCAGGACTGAATCCCCAAGTGCAATTCCAAAATTCGACAAATTATTGTGCACTACACCCCTTATTACATCTATCCTGGGACACATTGATTGTATTTGTAAAGATTTACGATCCACGTGTTCTAATATGACTCGTATCTTGACTGGCGAATATTTTATTTTTTTTATTTAAAAACTATCAATTCGACGAAAAAAATTGAAGAGATGAAAGAGTTTCTAAATGATTCAAGCTTTCCAAGACATTTTTATAAGATAAAATTAGGGTCCGTTAAAAAGTAAGAATAAAAAAATGAAATGGGGTGGCTGATTTCACTCATTTTACTGACAAGGGATGATTAAAAAAATATCCTTATAAAGCGTGCCTATTACTAGAAAAACTTTACCAAAATTCGTTTTTTTTAACTTTTTTCCAAATTTGAGAAAAAAAACCTAGTTTTAACCTCCATCTTTGGAGGAGCATTTATGGACATACCTCCATAAGAAACTTTTTTGTTATTTTGAGGTCCTGAATTCAGATTCTAAGTTTATCTAGTTAATTCTGGAACATCCTTTATACTAATGTCTTGAACACAGTACAAGGAGTTTCATGAAATGTTAAGATACCCAAGGTATGTATTTTAATTGTTTGGTACAAATGATTGTTATTGTCTCTTACCCCATGTGCCGATCCTGCACGTACGGAAATTGTCCGGTGTCTAGTAATAAGCTTCCATTACAGACATTTTTGAATAACAAATAATCATTAATCAATAATTAAACACTCAATACTTCACGTTATAATATATTAATAATGCTCCATAAGCAACTTGATAATAATCTTCCAAAAAGCATTACTTGTTCCTTTCAAATATATTACACCAGACATGTAACATTATTTATGACACAATTTCATGGATGTTTTATGATACATTTTATTTTACGATAAGCAGTAAAATTTAAATGTTGCTATAGTTATCATATTATGTGAAGATATGCAATAAATAATTTTAATGCGGTTGTTTTTGCAGAAGTTCATTGTTCTCATATGTGGTTAGGACGGACTATAAGCTTCAAGGAAATATACCCTTGCCAGCTTTCGATCTAATGAGTTTTCGATAACTTGCATCAGGCAAGCTGCCAATTGTGTCTAAATGTATAACCTACTCTCATTGTCTGCACTCGATAATTTTCTTTTATGGGTATTTAATGGTCACCTTAACACACACGATTTGCGATGTTATTTAAACCGCTATTTTCCGGAAATTTACTAGTGATTCTCTACACCGATAAGAAAACTGGAAAGCAGTATTAGCAGTATTTTTTTTATCTACAGTTAACTGTTGTTTTGTAACAAAATATTGTGTGTTGGATTTATCAAATTTTAGAATTATTTGTTTCAATTGGGATGTCCCACAATTTTTTTTTGCCTATTCAATAATATTTGAAAATTTAAGCTCACTAAATTTTTGAAAAGCTGAAGACGATACTGTCGTGTTGCCGGCTTTATATAAAGGTGGCCGTCTACCAGATGCGGAGCTGTACTGTGCCGTGCAAAGCAGTATGAAGTGGAGCCCGCTTGTGTAGTTTATTTCAAACTTATTTGCAACATAAAAAACGTCGACTTCTTTGACGGCGGTAAAGGAATCAAAGAAGCCGACGTATTTTATGTTGCAAATAAGTTTGAAATAAACTGTAATTTAATTTACATGCATTACTATGACGCGCACGCACGCACCCACGCGCACGTTCCCACGCACACACACACGCACGCACACACACGCACGCACACACACGCACGCACACACACGCACGCACGCACACACGCACACACACACACACACACACACACACACGCACGCACGCACACGCACGCTTGCACGCACGTACACACACAGAGCCATAAAATATAATATTATCATGTTGTTGTACAAAACACGTTTTTTAAGAAAGTTACGTACCTAATATGTCCCATAAATATTTTGAGAAAATGACATAAAATTTTTATTTAACCTGAAGAAGCTAATAAATTTAGCGAAACGCCGACAAGTTAAAAAAACAGTTAGGGATATCGATTACAATGTAAATGCAGAATCATATAACTTAAACAAAATGTAGTGGGACACTCTCATTGGGTCAAAAAGCACTCAATAATACTACATCAAGGTGGCCGTCCACCAGATGCGGAGCTGTACTGTGCCGTGCAAAGCAGTATGAAGCGGAGCCCGCTTGTGTAGTTTATTTCAAACTTATTTGCAACATAAAAAACGTCGACTTCTTTGACGGCGGTAAAGGAATCAAAGAAGCCGACGTATTTTATGTTGCAAATAAGTTTGAAATAAACTGTAATTTAATTTACATGCATTACTATGACGCGCACGCACGCACCCACGCACACACACACACGCACGCACACACGCCACACACACACACACACACGCACGCACGCACACGCACGCTTGCACGCACGTACACACACACAGAGCCATAAAATATAATATTATTATGTTGTTGTACAAAACACGTTTTTTAAGAAAGTTACGTACCTAATATGTCCCATAAATATTTTGAGAAAATGACATAAAATTTTAATTTAACCTGAAGAAGCTAATAAATTTAGCGAAACGCCGACAAGTTAAAAAAACAGTTAGGGATATCGATTACAATGTAAATGCAGAATCATATAACTTAAACAAAATGTAGTGGGACACTCTCATTGGGTCAAAAAGCACTCAATAATACTACATCAGATTTATAGACGAAGCCAGCAAAAGTACGTATTTCAAATTATTGCATGACTGGTCAAAAGCCACTCACAGATATCCTGCTGTGTCTGATCATATTTGTGTTGCCAGCAGCGCCCCCAAACAGCACGTGGTACAAAAATAAGGTTCGGATGGGGGAAGGTGTAATGGAAGCCACTATTGTACGACTGAGCCTGTTTAATTAATTATATTGGTTGCTTTTAGTCTTCGCTTTTTATTTCTGTCATCTATAATCATTCTCACTTCTTTATAATATCTTGTTTGCTTCTATCTCAGTTTATCCGCCTTGTTTCTGTCTGTTCTACAGAGTTATTCAAAATTACAAATTAATTGGTACAGTGCCTGGCAGTGAGTTCATTTGACCACGCGTTTCTATCTGTTGTGATTATTTCGGCAGTTTCTAAGTTATGACATGCACGCCAAGATCTATTGATTCAACTGTATTTCCTTCCGTCTCTACAAATGAAATTTAAATTCTATTTAGCATGTGTATGTAAAATAAAATAAAAGTAAAATAAAAAAATATAGCAATATATTTATTGGTTTGGTGGAGTAGTTGGTTAGAGCACGCGATGGAAAGTGTGACTAGATAATCTCTCCATCGTACTGTGGGTTCGAATCCCGCCAGCGGCACTGGCAATGTCCGTGGGAATGGTTGTGTGTCAGCGTTTTTTCATAAACGTAACTCTCGCCTGTGCAACTTCGGCTTTGGATTCGTGGTTGTCTAAATTTGTTGGTATTATTATTATTATTTCGGAATATCCGATACCGGACATTATTATTATTATGTATGTAGTCAGAGACATCTATGATGTCGATCGGATAGTAGCATTTGGACCATACGAGAAGTTTCACATACCTCTCACCACTACTCAATTTACCTTAGTCAGTATATGACTAGCAAGTTGGCCACTATCATTTGATGTAGCACTGATGTAACATGATTTTCTACAAAACATCATATACTGCACTCGACGCACGTTTCGCTAACCAAGTTGATATCATCTGGAGATGATTAAAACTTTTAATCATTTTTATATGATACCAACTTGTTTAACAGGCTACTTAAACTTTGACAGTTATAGTTTAAGTATGTTTTGATATCAGGACCACCTTATTTGTACTAAAATCTATTATAAAAATGCAAAAGATTAAAATGCAATAAAAATCCTTAAGCCTTATAGCTCATAAACTATTAGAAGTACATCTAAAGTGGTGTGACTGATGTGCATAAAAATGACTCAAAATAGAAATATTTTTCGAAAGCCGGAGAAAAAAAATTGGGTGTTGATGGAAAAAATCAAAAATAGCGTCGCAATGCCTATCGTTGATGCGATAAAATTTTACAATTGACGTTAGTGGGTATATAATTATTTTTGATCATTGGTAAAAATTTGTGCACAACCTCTACAATTTCCGAGAAATTAGGCGTGGAAGTCGAATTTGGATCATCCTGTACTGAAAGTAGAATTGCTGAAATATGTTTTTTTTTTAAACAAACGCACCTCCTATTATAGTGTACGTGGTCATGAGAGTATATAAATATTTATACTTCGTAGCCATTTTGCTTTATTTTTAAATGTTTAAAGTTACTATATACAATATACATACATGTACATACCACCAATTACAGGTTCTGCAAATTTGCTGCTAGCATACACAATAAGTAGATAGGTAGGTAGATATACAATTGCCGATGCAATGTGAACTTTAGGAACCTTAAAATATTTAGTAGATTTATGAGCGTCGTAGCGCATCAGATCTTTATAAAATATATCGCGGTGTAAGGGAGTCTGTGTTTAACTTGGTGTACTAAAGTACATATTAAAGAAGCGTTTATGCAACAAAGTCACCTGAAGTTGCCTGGCGTTTACGTGGAAGCGCTCCAGGATATGTGGGAGTTGCCGACCCGACAAGAATTTAGTTAGGGAACTTCAGTATTTCTTCTTTGGTAAAAGAGAAAGTGTTTTTTTTCCTTACAGAGTGAAATATCAGAGTTTTGTGATATATGAGTATGTACTTTTTTATTTTTATTATTGTATTGTTATAAACATTGTTATAAGAACTGGTGATTTTTAATTTATTTAAAAATTATTAAATACAGAACTACTAAAATAATTTATATGCATTTGATAATATTTGATAGTTTTTTTTTTTGTGGGGATATCGGTCAGGTATAACTAATTTTATTATTTTTTTCTAACGTTTCGGTTTATTACACCATCATTTGAGTAATAAGCCACACCCCAAAAAATTAATGTATATAATGTAGTATAAAATGAGCATCAACTCTAATAAATCAATCAGGTCCTTTTTGTGAAAACATGTTTTGTGTCAAATGCCAAGATGTCAATAACGTGCTCAAAATATCAACAGTTTGTTTAGTTTAAATGAGATTGTATTATTGACAAGAGAGGCCGGTTTTTCTTCCATTAATGTAAATTGCAGCCCGAATCGAAATATCGCAACAATTAATTCAGGAGTTTAGAAGAAATGTTAATATGGATTTGGTAATGCTTTTGTGCAATGGAACGTAGTTTCAATGAAGATAATTTCGATTTCATTCGACTGACTATTTTTAAGCCCACTCTTAACTACACTTCGTTGCTGTCATATTCCACAAAGTCGTAGTAAACGGAAAAACTAGAAGGTATCAGGTAGTATTGTGATGAATCCAGTTATGTTTGTGGCTCACAATAAACGTATCTCGTGGTAGTAGCAAATCACGTTTGGTTTTTGTCACGATGTTACTGCGAACGTGATTCATATCTAAAGAGGCAGCCTCAGTTTTTCAACAATGTAATACTCGTCTTCATGCTACAAGTGTATTGCAGAGTATCTTGGAAAGACCAATGATGGGATGCATTTATAGCCTACACGTTGCCGAATTTATGACGGATAGAACGTGTGTGAGATATGATTGACTAGACTGAGTAGTTTACAGAGGATGCTCCCATGAATAATTTGTATCGAATTCTGGAAACCTGGAATGGCATACTTCAATTATGTGTAGAAATAGGAATAGGGGTCGTCGATCGCCGAGAATTGTATATGTAATATGTAGAGAAGAACGCATAACCTTGGGGACTATGGCGACTGCCTCGACCTTGTATTGTTTACCTGCATGCATCGTTCTGTTCAGTCTGCAAACGGTTACGGTTTATAACTGTTGCTTATACGGCGAGTATAAAACCGTTGTTTATTTATTTTATTGTTGTTACAAGGTTTCCGTTGAGTGAAGTGCGGCTAATGGTCGTTAATAATAACGAGGCAACCCCCCCCTGCAGAACCGGTGCAATCGTGGATTCCCGATTACATATGCTGTTAAGTATTTCGCAGTATTGATGCTTTAGTACGCTCTCTAGAACGTTCAACTAACTGCCTTTAAAAAAACTACTAAAACTGCCAGTGTTTGTGTTACACCCACCAAACTTTCAGCCCTCTTGAAGCAAACCACAAAGGAACATCGTTATAAATTGAAATAAAGTATACAAGTTCATTCATTATAAATGGAAAATTTTTTCAAGGAAAACCTGTAGGTATATCTCGCACCGCGCGTTATTTACGTCATTACGCCCAAAATTCCTATAAAAAGACGGAAACCAAGGATGGGAAACTTGCAAATTCAAATAATTTTCAATATCAATTAAAAATGATTGAAAACACACTTTTTTCAATAAATCTCATCATATTTTTTATTATAAAATTGTAATCAGAATATTACTATGGAAATATCGCATGATTTCTGACATATTAACTGATAGACGTATTACCCTTATAGGTTTCAATCTAAAATGTTTGATTTATTTTTGAAGGGCCATTAATATCGACTAGAATTTTTGTATCCACCTTGTAATTCCTCAGGCATATTCTGACACGAAGTAGCGAATGTTTTGATATAAAACACAGTTTTATGTTTTTTTAAAGATTCATGAGTCTAAGATAGACTCTGAATTTTAAAACATTCTTTCACGTTTCAGCCTCCACTAGAACTACATTTTATAAACCAACAGAAAGAATATTTATTTTTGTAAGAAAAAAGTGCATCGATGTATTTATTGTTTGTATTACTTTTATTTTACGCATATTATTTTGTCATTAGCAGCAATTAACAGATTTCGTTTAATAGTTATATAAATAGAAATTCAACGATGTATTTTCTGCAATATATGAATTGTAAAAAATTATAAACTGGAAAAAAAGAAAAATTATTATTCAAGTAAAATAAATATATATTTTTTGTAATCAATATTTGGTATACAAGGTGAGTCTTAAGTGCGTAGTTATATTTAAACCACCGATTCTTGACATCAGTAGAAACCCACTGACACATTTTTTTCTCTTAATTCTCACGTAAAATTGAGTTATCGACTTTCAAAAAAATAAGATGAAATTGTTTTGGAACTGCTGATTACTAGAAACATTCCTCACTTTATCTGAAATTGTGCATTCACTTAAAGCAGTGTTGCCGCATTTCATATGCAATTTATCACCTAGCCAGTAAGTTCGTTCCCGAACATAATAACTTTGAATGAAATAATTACCTACTTATGCGATTAATTGCTCCATTTGAAATAATTTTTAAACATTTTAAAATACCTTTTAATGTAAGAAATGTACAAGTTTGCCTTTTTCTTGCATCAATTAACAGTTCTTTCAAGTGTTTCGTATGGGACATACAACTAAAACCAAATTTTCCGATGAACAGTAAACTTATAAAATGCTACTGACAATTTTGATTTTGTTCTTTCAAAGTTTATAAAAGAATTATTATTTTTTAACAAGTAGTAGTTACTTATCATGCGACTATAATAATTTGAAGTAATCCTGTAATTTATTAATAAATAAATCGTTTTGTAACAGTCATATGTTTGGCTGGTTCATTGACCTGATAGGTCAATGGGCGAGTTACACTGACCTATCTTTTACGTACATTACATTACCAACAAATTCATTATTCACATTAGACATTTCACAGACGGCAGGAAATTCTTATCACACACACCCATCAATCATATTCTTATGAATTAAGATGGAAAAACGAGTTCAAATCAGTAACACGGTTCATTCACTAAATAAAAATAATTACTTAACTTTATTTGTAAACAAAATCCAAGCTTTGACAAGAACTATTCTAATAACAAAAAGTACTTTTAGGCACTTTTAAAATATCGCAAAACTGAAACAAAAACACAAAGAGAACAAATAACGCACTTAAAAATCCGAAACCAAACATCCTCGATTTACTTAATACCTGAAGTCAATACAATAGTATAATTATTTCCAAGAATAAGACGTTTACGTAAATTCACTCTGAACGATTTGTAATTATTATTCTCTCTATCTAATACTATAAGAATAACAACGACAGCGATAGTGAATTGGCCACTTCCGTTATTATTTTCGTAAACCACTATAGTGAATAAAAGACATACACGCATCTTGGAATAGGACAGGACCGGATTTAGAATTACAATAACATTAAACCATTTTCTAGGTGGACTTAAGTCAACATTATTTCTCATTCCATCTGCAGTGTCGGTACTAGACATTTTGTATCGTATTTTAAACAACTCGGACACAAAACAGTAGCAACTACGATGGACAAATAAAAATAAAATAAACCAAATAACTGCTCGCTCTTATACACGACATGCCTGATTACAATTCTGTAAAATAGGGGGGTTCGTCTTCCTCGATTTTATTGCCGGTAGACCAATAGGAAAACGAAGCGTTCCGTGGTCCGATCTGATCACGTGACCATCACGTTCAGTTTTATGTTTTCGTCCAGCCTATTAGTGCTGCCCCTGATTTATAGTACAATTGTTCTAGATTCAGTATAGTTTAATACTTTTAGTACATCGGCACCTCTTTCAAAAGTCTAGTACATTATCATAATTTGTTCCTCTATGGGGTATTTCAATAAACAAATATACAACTAATTCTCGTCTTAAAAGTAACATCATTCACTTGTCATTGCCTTGTCACTTTTTCGTACTCTAAATGTAAGCAAACAGTTTAGTTTAACCAATCACGGAAGAACGGGAAATTTGTATTCAATCAATCAGTAATGCATTAATTTTTAGTAAACATGTGTCGAGGCGTTCATAGCGCAGAAATACTCGTTTTGATTACGAAATTGTTTTAGAAAAAGATAGATAGAAGATACTCTTAAGACATTTCTTTCTGCTGTGTCTTTTTTTGGATATTCTGCCGGCCTTTTTTCCCTTCTGTAACATAATTGTATTCTACTTGTCACCAGAATAATTAAGGTCAACTGTTAAAAATGTTTTACAGGAGTTAGTTTCGCAAGAGTGGGTCTCGGTTCATACTGTTTTTTTTATTATTTCATAAAAGAACGCTTCCAAAAAAGCATTCTAGTATAATTTTCTGATTTCTAGTAGAATTTCGTATCAAAAGTTGGTACGATTTACCCAATCCAGTTCTGCACTCAAGATAATACAACTCCGAATGACAGACATATAATTCCGCAAATCAACACGACCAAAACGCCGCCGACGGCAAACAACTAAACAACACATATTTGGATGAATCAAAGTTTTTCAGTTATTGTGTTACCGTTATTTATTATTTATAATTTGTTCCTTTGATGAAAAGTAGTGATAACAATGGTGAATAATTATTCTAATACTGAGTGGGTGAATATCATAATGGCATATTTTCAAGGCGATGAAAATACTAGACAAGGAAAACTGCCTTACGTGGAACACTATCTTGACGAAACCCCACCTGAAAATACATTCGTAGCAACTGTTCAACAATTACGAGATTTTAGAAGTTTTATGCCTCCAAATCATAATCGTGAACGACTATTTACAAATAGGATTCTAGATGCAAACCAGAACTTCTGGTGGCGGTTGAAGAAAATCCTGGTACAAGTACAAGATTGGCCCATGAATTTGGCGTATCATATCACTGGCAACAGTTGTTTTGCAGTGTTTGTGCGTGGAGTGCTAGTGCCAATTCGTCGATTGTTATGTTATTGTTTATTAATTTTAAATTGTAGTTCAAGTGTTTAGTGCAGTGCAGTGATAACAATGAATATTTCGTCCGTGGGAAGACATTGTAAGTGTAATATTTTTATTAGTGGTTAGTGCAATTCTCGGAAACTAATATTATTTAATGATTATTAGTGTGTTTTTAATTTTTGATTATTATTAGTGATTTATTTTGCCGTGTACCAGGTTATTATGGTTTATTTAAATGTAGAAGAGATTTTTTTTAATTAGGTATGTACAGAAAGCCAATTTTTTATTATTTGTTTCAGTATTAGAATTTTTTATGTTTTTATTTATTTATTTATAAAGGAGTTTTTGTTATCAGAATTTATGTTGATTTTACTAAAATTTTACTAAACTGGGCAAAAAATAATTCTATTGTAGATGAGATAGCAATTAATAATTTAAGACTTAGGCTTCGATCGATTAACGAAACAGAAGTGTATCGACCTTATGGCCAGCTGATGTTCTGTGCTATCCACATATTAAGTGAACAAATCTGTTTTTCTGTTTATTAAAGTAGATGCTTCTTTATAAAATGGTTATTTTCAATTTTGTTTCATTTTTAGAATTTAATTCAAACGACATATTACCAGTTGTGTACTAATTTAAAATAGAATTGTAACGAACTGACAGTGGCAACACTGCCTTCAGTGTCGTCATTTCTGTGAACGACGTTTAGAGAGATATCCAGTGACCATCAAAATGTCAGTTGCTGGAGGACGAAAAAAATTATCAGAAATTCAAATTTTTTTTTTGCTCAAAAAAAATTATTTGACAGTGCCAATCGATTGTACTCGACGAAATATATAGAGGGTTAAAATATAACTACGAATTTAAAACTCACCCTGTATACTGAGAAAAGAAAAACATTTCTTTGATATGACATTAGCATTTAGATATTTACATAAGTAAACTTTTTCACTTTGTCTAACTTTTCTACTTTGACCAATCGCAGAAACCAAGAAATGTCACTAGTGGGAGAGAATTCCAACTTCAAAACCATTAATCCTAGTATTTAAATGATTATTCTAATTACGAATCATAATTAACCCAAATAAATTAAACAGTAACCCGCGTATTTAATGTCGTCCTATTTCCGCTACCAGGGCAAATCACGTACACCATGAGACGAGCGACCCTTAACCTGAAAATTTTGTCAACTCTCTTTATCGAAAAGTAGGGATTTTTTATTTGCCCAACGTCTAATAGACAGCTTTACATTCCCTCCGAAGGATGGTATGTCACCTACACAACCCTCGCCTAAGATTTCATAACTTCTGCATATACTCTGATATACAAGCGTATACTCTGATATTGAAGACAAAACCAGTTTCGCTTGGTTATTATACCATCCAATTTTACTGACTGCGACTAACGTTGCTTAAGTCGATTCCACGCACGCGCCCTAATATTGATTTAGTTATCACAATATGTTTTAATTTAACACTTTCTGTTTTTTAATATACGTATGATTCATATGGAGAATATAAATAAGTGAATATTTAGTGCAAAATTGCTACACTGGAACATAAAAGCGTTTGCTACAATACTTTTTCCCGTATCTCTTTTTTAAATAGGACCCTCTACACTGCAGCTTGTTACACTTTCTGTGCTACTATATCTGCTCATATTTCTTCTAGGAACCCAAAATTATTGTTAAAACGTGTATCCTTTAAAACAGTGGATCCTACCTAAAGAACCATTTTTGTTTAAATACATCACAATGAATAGGGGGCGACGAGTTTCATCAGATTCCTCATATCCCCTATAGATGTGAGTAGAGAAGTAATGGGAGTTCTGGAATACCCATCATCACTTCTTTGATGCACCTTCCGCCGCCTCCGGAAATCAACGGAAGATTTGTGGGGGTGTCGGAGGAGTGGTAGGAGGTGTTCTTGGACTCTAACTCGTAGGAAAGCTGGGGAGGGGGTCTGGGGTGTTTCTCCCACTAATTTTATTCCATAGGACCATTCTCTGTTACACCCATAAACCACTCTCTCATTCCCATTTCGTTGGTCAGTTAAATACATTATTTAAATGATTAATACTGCAATAGTTTTTTTGATTATAATTATCTTTTTTGGTACACTACAACATGGATCAATTTTTCTGTATTTTTTATGAAAATTATAAACTTTTCGAGCTTGTTGAAAGTTACCAATTCACATGTGTTTACGAATAACTGAACGTGATAGCCAAGAAGTGCACTTACATCAAAGTTATACGATGCTTATGAGAATCATAAATTCGGTGATGAAATTTATGAATGTATTGATAGGCGATATATCAAATGGCGAGGGTGATGAAACCATTGATTTTGTATAATTTCTTTTTATTTAAATACGGTATAAGTCGTTAATTTGAGTAATAATTAAAGTTCACTTTAGAATGCCCGGAAATTGTACACATTTAATGTTTCAACAATTGAAAGACTGTAACAGGTTGACTAGATGATATGAGCATATCTATCATTTTTCTAAGAATGTAGCTCCATTAGGAAACGTATGCGCGGTCCCAGCACTTATTTTCTGATATTCTTATACCTTCAACATGTTGCAAAAAGTGTTGCAGTAATTTTGAGTCACCTTGTATGTAAATTTTCTAACTAGAAGTATTCTGTAAATTGATATTAGCTCGAAAAATGGGTTTCTTAAAACTTGATTGAATTATCAATTTTATTATATATCTGCCATTGTGAAATGGAAATTTACTGATACAGAATTTTATATTTTAAAATTTATTTACCAAGCGTTGTGGTCATTTATTAGTCGTGATTTTTATTTAGATGTTCTAAATTTTGTTTATCATTAAATAAGAAAGTCATAATTCGTAAAGAAAATGTATTTTTGAGATACAGTACAAGTCAGGATATGCTCATTTCTTTTCTTTAAAATCCATTGAATACAATACCCAATATATGAATCTTTTTTGTTTTACTCAATTTTCAAATTGCTTAGTAGACAAAATATTAAGCAATCTAGGAAGTTGGTTCTCTTATAATCCCTTGCCGTCCTATATATTTGACTTCGTAACTTTCTGCCTATAAGATATCGTTCTGATCATTTACCGAATTCGATATACTCCATAACAATGCTTTAAACTGGTTCAGTACTGAATCACAAAGAGACGGTGTAGATTAATATCGTGCAAGTGAATCCAATAAAATTTGTCTTAAAAGTCAATATCAAACTTTTTACTAAGCGCCAATATATTTCGACTGCGTTTGATCTCCAGGAATTATTGATAAGTGCCCTCGGTGATGTCATACCATATAATGATTGTGAACTAAATACTTATATGCATTATTCAGCGACTACGGAATATATTACTGACGTCTTGGTATAGGCTGACAGATAACTTCCCCACGTGTCTTTCGTCTCCCACCTTCCACCGAACTTGTCTAACCACATCAGTGCTCCCCCCGAGGCATAATTCTGCTGAAGCCATCGCCGCGGAAAATTAAAATGGCACAGACAACCCCTTGAATATGATAACCCATCTTTGGTTTCAAATATCCCGACGTTTTAAGGTAGTTAATAAGAACACTTGGAATTAATCGTGGTTCCCTTCTGGCTGCAATAGAATTTAAACAATTAGAATCCTTAAATGAATGGTATTTAATTTCCTTTATCATTTTCACCTGCATTATTCATTTTTAAATTATTTGAACTGGCAAACTAAAAGTAATAAAATAGTTCGATAGATCAAACTGAGTAGACATTTTCGCGAAAATATTTTTTAATATCAGAAAATTCCAGAATATGCAATTTCGTTAAAACCTAAAAGATTTATTTCCGAAACGTCAAGGAAACATATTATAATTTTTTGTCTAATATTAGTTGTCAAAAAACACCCTTTGACTGATCTTTTCACATAAAAGTCACAAGCGCAGAGGTTTCTAATTCCAGCAGCTTCCTGGACAACTAACTGTGTTTTTTAGATAACCAAGAATTATTCATGTGGCAGTAAACCTCAAGGAAGAAAAAGAAAAATTTAGAGAATGCCACAAATAACTTTTATTCACAAATTTCAATCGCAATTTTTTTTCTGCAAAACTCGATAATTATGCCTTAAAGTATCGCTTGGGTTCTATGCTACAATACTAACTGCAAGATATGACATAACCTAAATTGCATCAACCACCACTGATGCGATGGTGAAATCATCAAGGGAATGTCATACTAGAAAAAATTTTATAGTAATTTTCCTGTTGGGTAAAATATTTCTTGTGGTTCCTGTACACATCGTACCCCGGTCTGGTAGAAAACACCTGAATAATAAAATATTCATTCCAAGCAATGTTGCCGGTGCAATTAATAACTTTATAATTTTTACTTTCTTATACCTAATCATAGACATATAATAATTTATTATGTGTATATGTACCTAATATAAGGAAGTATAGTAATCGTGATTTTTTTCGACCTCGAGATTTTGATTGATTTATACGTTTTGAATCCTGAATCCATTCTGACTATTTCCCGAATAATGTTTGTCGGTTCGTGTATGTATGTGGATGTGTGTGTGTATGTGTGTATGGTCTAGAAACCTCGGGGTGCCGGGTTCGATTCCCGGTCGAGGACTGGGATTTTTCTGAAAGAATAATTAATCCCAGTATACTTGGATATTGGATGTGTGTCCGTTGTCTCTTAATGTGTAACCTTCTTCCGCACCAGGTTATTCCAGAGCTTCAGGGATAAAGGGGGTTGTAATTACATGTGGTGTTATTATTATTGTTATTATTATGTGTGTGTGTATCCGCGATAACTCAAAATATACTAATGGGAAGATTCCCAAATTTGGCAGCTAAGATTTTCAACAACATTTTAAGTCACACATCAAATTTGGTGAATGTGGTACCACCAGGAGAGACATAATGAATGAAAGAAGTCCTAGTAATATAAATGAATGAAAGAAGTCCTAGTAATATATGTAGGTATATATAATTAGACGACTGTCTATGTTAAAAACAAATATTTTTAATTTTTAAATTTTTAAAAATTAAAAATTATATATATATATATATATATATATATATATATATATATATATATATATATATATATATATATATATATATATATATATATATATATATATGTATGTATCTTATTTTTTGGTTCTATATGAAAATATATCTGGAAATTAAAAAAAAACTGTGCCAATCTTAAACCTAGTTGGAACTGATTGTCTTATTTGCCCATTATAATTTTGGTTACACTCCTAATTTCGTAAATCTCCTATAAGAAGCATTTTCCTTCAATTTACCTATTTATTTTATCAAATTAATTTACAGAATAGCGATTGCCCCTTACTTATAGTTATGTGCGTGATCAATGCTTTTTCTTTTTCAAATCTTTTCTTATTGAGGAGGATGCTTAATAAGCAATGAACTAAAAAATTTAATATATACAAGATGTTTACGAACCTATGGTATTTAATTAAATAGGTAATAGTTCATAACCAAATTTATCGATTGTCCAAAAATTATCCTAATAAAAGTTCAATAATTGCTAGAGATCGGAAGATAGCGATACATTCCAGATGCGACTTTTACGTAGATGTATTATATTGTAAACACCTATTGAAACATTACCAAACTACATGAAATGATAAAATATTTCTGTGTACTATGCAATAAATCTGTTTTCTTTGTAAAAATGGAAACAAAAATTAAAGGTTCTTACCAATTATATTGGACGGCTTACAGCTATCTTGACGGCGAAATGCTCATTATTTTCGAGTGTCCAATAGCAATGCTAATGCATAGATAGATAGGCGGAACGCGTCTCTTGGCTGTCACGTTTACACCCACTGCCCCATGTTAAAAATGAATATACTTTAAATACATATTATTTGTAAAACGTCTATGTGAAAACATATGTAAACAGTGCGAGTTTAAAGACAACGGAAATAAACTTTTTTAAAATATCTTATTCAGTTCCTTCAGAGGATAAGTGGACTTGTGCAATTTAATGTCACAGAATTATATTGGACAAGCTGTAAAAAGGTGTAACGTCAAAGCTAACATTAAGAGACACATTTCTTCAGACAGTCATTAAAGTATGTGAGTGGTAATATTACTTATAGTGACAGGCAACAAAATGTTAACTTTGATTTAGTAGAAATGATGGTTGGGTGTAATATATCGTGAACAAAACTAGATAATCCACTATTTATACAATTTTTTTCAAGCGTGCATTAGTGGGAAGTATAGCAATGTCCAAGTGCCATCAGAAATGGCACCAAGAAAAATATTTATCACTGAGATGTAACAATATTAAACAAACTATTTATTCTTAACTGAACGATAAATACGTCTTGATTAGTGTGAATGAAAATACCAAAGCGTGCGGCTGGAAGGTGACAAATGTTATAGTGGGTGCATTAGTACTAGTAATATACTTTTACTCTTATGATTGCTCGTTAAAATACATGTGTGTTAGTGTAACATTCACTAATACTTTCATCCCTCTTCGTATTAACTTTGAATGTTACCGAACCCGCCAAAATAACCACAAGGTAAGATATTTTGTCATATATGCATGAACATATTTACTCGGTGACCATCACCTAGCGATAACCCTGTAATTGACGTCATTTATCGCTCCCTCCCGATATGTAAAATTACTGAGACATTAATTATAATTTTTTTTAAATGAATGTTTAGTTACCTGTTATGTATAGATTTTGTTTAGACTTAGTTGGGATTGAGATCAATAATTAAAATAACAAGCTGTTTTTTAATAGGTGTCGACGTTTTGGAATAATTTATTTCATCATCAGGATGTTATTTTTTACTTTATATAAAATGTAATCTTTTTTTACACAACCGTTTGATAATATTTTTACCCTTGGTAGATTTTGGTATTCTACTGACAATGTTTTTGAATTTTGATTGCCGGCAATTCCTCTAACTAGAGGAATCAGGAAGGTATGGAATTAAACTTTCAGCAATTGCTACAGTCACATCTAAGACGCCGTCGTTAGAGGCAGGTCAGCAAAAATTAATTAACTGCTAAGGGACTAAAATCTTGACCTACTACAACGTTCTGTCTTGGGGACGGCTAGTTTTGATTCTTTTCTAAATCGCTATGTTTAAAGTATCTTTTTTTAAAACTAAAATGATGACTTGATATACTTATGGATAGATTGTTAATTTTTGCTATAGAAACCATATTATTATCGTTTATCCAACTTGTGCATTTTTGATTCTTTTTTCAACATAATTTCAATTCTAAATATTTTTTATTTGGAATTAAATATATGCATTTCATATCAAGAGCTCTTTGTGCCAAATGGTGACCTTGTAATCTACAATGTGTGATTTCTAATTATTTGTATTTTATGAAAAATCGTATTGGAAACTGTCAGAAATCATTCCTATACCAAAAGGTAATAATCCCAGTGAGTTAAAGAATCTAAGGGCTGTTAGCATTCTACCCGTCCTGTCTAAATTGATGGAAAAAATTATGTCCTGACAAAATAAATCGCATTTTGATATACTTCCCCATAACCAGTCTGGATTCCGTCAGAATCACAGCTGTACAACAGCGCTGTTAAAAGTAACTGATGATATCCTGTCTGCAATTGATAGAAATGAAGTGACAATACTTGTCTTGTTGGATTATTTGAAGGCTTTTGACAGAATCAAGTCATGAGTTACTTTTGGCTGTGCTGCATTATTCAGGATTTAGGCCTGGCTCATTTCAATTGGGAGGTTGAGGTTCTAGCATATACAGATGATCTAATCATACTGGTCAGAAGAAACTCTGAAGAAGTAATATCGAATACCCTTCAAGAGACACTGGATGCAGTGAGTAACTGGTGTGACAAGGAACAGATGTCTGTAAACCCTCAAAATACAGTAATAGTACCATTCACCCGGAAAAGGAAGCTGGAGGACTTAAGACCTTCCTCCTTAATTGGTGAAACTATTCCAGTTGCGGAGGAAGTGAAATATCTAGGAATTACTCTAGATAGACTACATAATTGGAACTCACATCTGGAAAAGGTAATCCACAAAGCAAAGCTGTTCTTATGGGCATGCCGTCCTATTTATGGCAAATCCTGTGGCATGGGTCCCCAACAAATTTACTGGATCTATGTCACGGTCATCAGACCAATGTTAACATACGGATCTATTGTTTGGTGGCCGAAAGGATCACAATGAACGGCCAAAGCCAAACTCTCTGGACTGCGGAGATTATCATGCATGACCGTAACGGGGGTAATTGGCACCACACCGTCAGCTGCAATGGAAATCATCCTGGATTTAGCCCCTCTTCATATATATTTAGAGAGAGAGGCCAGGTGTGCAACTTACAGACTGCAACAAGGGGCCATTAATATACCGCAGACAGTATCATGGAGCGGAAAATTTCCTAGATGACATAGAGAATCATAACATCCAGGGAATGCCCTCGGATACTATGCCTACCAGGACCAACTACGAGCCGACCCTCAACATCCTTTCTCCGAGAAGAGATGAGTGGTATTGGAATAAAGCCCACTTACTGAGGGCAGAGAGTTGCTGATTTACAGACGGCTCTAAAACTCCCGAACAGGAGCCGGAGTACATAGCTACAGACCAAGGGTGAGGATATCCTCAAGCCTAGATACTAATGCAACTGCGTTTTAGGCCGAGGTTCATGCCATTGACTGTGTGTGTGAAGGCTGGAATATACGCATCTTACACGCAGATCAATAACAATTTTCTCAGATAGCCAAGCAGCTATAAGAGCTCTTGGCTCCTACCGGTGTAACTCTAAAACAGTATGGAACTGTCAGAAGGCTGTAAATCATTTAAGCGAAAAAGTAACTAGTTTGGTCTGGATACCCGGCCACTCTGGTATGGAAGGTAACGAAATAGCCGGCTCCTTGGCCATAGAAGGAGCGGGATCACGAATCATCGAACCAGAACCGATACTTGGCATATCTTCAAATACTGCTAAAATGACTATCTCAACCTGGGCTGAAAGAAAACTCTCCAATAATGGCAAGAGTTACCAGTATTAGTTCATGCGAAGGTGTTTATAAAATACCCTTTGAAAACAAGAGCTAAGAAACCTTTAGAGTTAAACAGGGTAAACCTGAAAACTCAGGCCTATATACCAAGCACTGCCGACTAAACTATCATCTGCATAAACTCGACCTAGCGGAAAACGGCGAGTGCCGTCTATGCCTGGAGGATGATGAGAAGGCAGACCATATCTTATGCACTTGTCCTGCAGTGGAGAGGATCCGATTCTCAATATTTTGCAAAGGGCAACTCCTGACAGAGGATCTGGACATATTCTCGCCCAATAAAGTTATCAGTTTCATTAAGAGACTGACCTTATTGGGTGAAATATAACTAGGAGTGAGCCACAATAAGGCCTATTGTGGCTCACTGATGGCCGCAGTGATGGGTCCGCGGGACCAACTCACAGAACCTAACTGAACCTAACATACTGTTGTCCGCCATTATGACGACAAAAATTAAAGTGAAAAAATATAAATTTAGGAGAATTTGGCCATTCCAGCTACGCTAATTTTAATTTAAAACCACTAAAGCAACCGTACCATTGTGTGTTAACAGTTATATCACTCAAATTTGTGTATCCATGAAATATGAGAAACATTTCTTTTCTAAAAACATAAGTTTGGGGGCGCGCTGGTTTTTTCTGTCTACAATGTTCATATTTTAACATGAACTGGTCTGCGTTCAGAAATTTTGGTACCACAAAG
The DNA here is from genome assembly GCA_029963845.1 of Rhamnusium bicolor. NCBI lineage: Eukaryota > Metazoa > Arthropoda > Insecta > Coleoptera > Cerambycidae > Rhamnusium > Rhamnusium bicolor. The sequence goes on from JANEYF010005529.1 coordinate 694,120, forward strand.
CTCTTAAAATCGCCGAAAACATCACAAGAAAATTGCATAAGCTCTACTGTCCATTGTTCTAAGCATATATTAGTGTAGTTCTTAGTTTAGGTGGAAACAGCAGAGCTGTGGTATTGATTCCAGTAAACTAATTATTATGTATATCTACATTAGATTCATAGAAAATAGTTACATGATTATTATGTTATAAAACTGTAAATGATATACTGTTATAATAACGGTTGTATTACTGTTATAATATATCACGGTTAGGCTGAGTGGGAAATAGTAATATTAGCCCCATAACATTACTATTAGCCCTATAACATTATTATATTGCGAAGGTTAAGATTGTGAGGAACAAATACCGTGTTCACACTTTCTTTTTGACATATTGCTGATTAACTTTTTGAGTTTTTGTATATGGTGATAACATAAATTCAGAGTTATTTAATTAAAAAAAAGGATATTTCAAAAATAATGTATAACATAATTTATTCTGCGCCTTGTATTTATTTATTTTCCTGATAATGATGTAATCTCAGAGTAATAAGATAAATAGGTATAAAGAGAAAATTGTAAATTTATAGTACAGTATAAATTTTTTCAGGATTTATATGAAATTGATTTTTTAAAAAGTTAATCCCATTTATGCAAATTTCGTACCTTCCATTGGTTTATAACTGGATCTAGCTTTATTCGAACCACTGAACACCGATCCTAATTACTGCCGTCAAATTCAAATTGCTTTCAACGATTTTACGACTTTTAATAACTGAATATACCAACCAATATGTTCAATAATGAGTTTGTAGTCATTTATGGATTCCAATCCAAATATGCGATTCGGAATAATCCACTGCGTTTTAATATTTCATGTTATAATAATTGTAACTAACTCTTTGTCACTTGATGTGATGCGATATTTTCACGCCGTAAAACAAAAATACTTTATAGTCCAGGCAAATTGGAAGTATACTAAATAGCAGAGCTGGGTAGTGTCTTAAGAAAAAAGTTATTTTAAAAGCACTTCAAGCACATTTAGTACTTTGCTTTGTATTATAATTACTAATTTACTAAAAAATCTTGAAACCCTCAGTGAAATGCTTAAGCACATTTACAATACTTCAAATATCACGGAAATAGAAAATATTGAAGTGCAACAAATCTTTCTCGAGTCTGAACTAGAAGTTGGTGTCTCGAAATATTCAATTAAAGATAAGTTTCATTATTTCATGTAAAATATAATTTTTTACTTCTTATCGTAGCTTTTGTAATCATATTGATCTGTTAAAAACTTTAAAAACTGTATCCAGAAATTAAAAAAAAAAAGTGCACAGGAATAACTGAAGACTATCCTCCTCTCATATAGTGGTCATAATTCATAGTAGAAACGATTCTCTTTGAAGACGAAACGACGCTCATTACCATGTAAAGCACGTGCACTGATTGAAAGAACATATAAGAAACAATGCAGAATTTAATCTAGGATGTAAAAAATATGGAATACAAACGTAATAGTTGCTCTGAACTCCCATCCAAACATTTACATTAAATTCATTTTGAAAAGATGGTCGAATTTCGTGGGGTTTTTTGTGATCCCAGATATGCAAATCACGAAAATTCACAATTTCTGCTCGTATGAAGCATCATTATTCATCAGTCCAATTTTATTTAGAAATTGTGGACTTTCATCAGCAGAGGTCAATATCCAGTGAAAAACGAAACCGTTTTTCGGAATCGCCTGGGTGTAAATTTTAAACGGACTGAAGATGAAAGGCCTTTCTATGATCGTTATGAAGTACTCTTATTACATTGGACTACGAAAAATGCAGATTTCCATCTGCCTTACGAGTGCTTAATCTTTTATTATTGTCAAATAATCTAAGAACTCTTAATTTCTGCTCTAGCTTTAATTTTCAAGGCGACTCTGTTCATTATTTTAGCTCAAACCTAACTGCCAAAATTGTATGTCTGTAAAAACTTGTTAGTTAATGGTGAATGCAATACTGGAGGGTACTACGTAAAAATATTATATTAACCACCAATAAATACAAGAAATCCAAAACAAAAGCAGCTTATTGCTGTTCTATAAACATAACAAACAAATGACCTTCGTATAAAATATGTATAATATATTGCAACACCCCCCGTCCAATTGCTGGCATAACACAATTAGCTGGGGGTTGTACTTATTGACCGGTAGCTCAGTTAGCAGGTCGTGAATAAGGGCTTAGATTGATTTGAGTTCTCACCAAAATCTAGGCTGGACACCAGGACTTTTGCAAGTATTGGGAAGGAAGTCGAATAAAAAGATATTATTTAATAAAAAGTATAATAAAGACTGATATATGTACAATATTTACATTGGCTCAGATGGCCTCTTTTAGTCAAAAAAAATCTACGTGGTTGAAGACCAACAAACTAACCAAACAAAAAAATGATATGTTATTGAAAGAGAAAAAAAAATGACTGATCTCTTACAAATTTCTTCTGACCAAATATAAATGTTCACTGGGGACGAAGATCTTACGTAACTTCCAATGGATTAGTCCAGCGAAGAATCCACCAACGGCTAAGCTCTTAATGGGTTCGATGTCAGTTTGAATCACCACTGTCAGTACTGCAGTTACCCTTGAGAACAAATGCCAGTTGTATAAAATATCATTTTCCTGCCCCACCCAGTATAAAATGATCAGTTCGATCCACCAGTTATCCTCTTCTCTTGGTCGAGGTATTTACATAAAAAGGGGAGGGTTTTATGAGATCAGTATTATAGACAAAACAAAGTTAAAAGCTGTGACGTTTGAATTGTCCAGCTACGTAGACAAAATATGAGTGAACACAAATTTACAGAGTAAATTGCAAACTAAACAAACTAGGATCGGTATCCCACAATATTTTAGGAAGTTGAAGACTTCAACTAACTTAAGTATCAATAAAAGTTACGTTAAATAGAAAAAATCCTAGTCCAACAAATAAACTAGGTGTAGCTATGATAATAAACGAAATGAAATAGGTATTAAGTAAATGTTAAGATATTTTTTTACTAAAAGAAGTTAATCTTCAAGAAAATAGAATTTAGAATGTCTGTATACAGACAGACAACTAGAAAGATAACGTAAATAAATATTTGCTAAATATAAAACAATATGATAGTTTTCAACTTGAAGGTAACGTTAAATTAAATTATTTATTAATTCCTCGGAGAGAGGTAATAATGAATTGCAAATAAAGATATATAACTTGACTATATGTTTAGTGTAGATAATCAAAAGTTAATCAAGTGCCAGATAACTAGGCAGGTATCTTTGCCAGAGAACTAAACAAGGCTCCACTGGAGCAGCGTTCCTGACTAAATACTAAGTAAACGTTCAAGTAAGCATTCGAAATTTTAAATTTAGAAAAACGTTACGTTACTGAGGTCTGGTTGATAAATATATGCACTGGTATAAAATGATCCACCAGAAAACAAATTCACCACATTAGATAATTTTCACAAAGGTTATAAACAAATAGGTTTAGTCCAAAAAGGTGTACCAATCTCCAAATGTCACCAGTCACCACTGTTCACAGAGCGTTACCAACGTAGCCAAGTGACCTAAAACATCAACAGACAAAGACAGGAAACAACTAACTACGATACAAAATGGTGACATCCGTTGCCGAGTAAATCTAAAATTTACAATAAACGAATGTTAGTTTAAATTAGCACACGAAATTATTACAATATCAGAGGGATATTAGATAAATTGCCAACAAGGCACGATAAATCGATACTAATCAATATTAATGATTGCTGTTCCAAAGAACAACCAAGGTGAACTAATCACCGAACAGCAAATCCACCCAAGGCGTAAATTAAGATAATTACGGTACGATATTATTATGAAAATTACCTCAAAGGTACTTTAAATCAATATAGCAACTTTTTAAATAATGATGATCATAAAATCACCCGATAATACCAGAAAACATATAAATTTTACCAGACCGCTGAACTAGAGATGTTTTCGTTCTGAACGCTACACTAGTAAGAAGCAAGTAGCACCGTAGTATTCTGCTACCTAAACTCGATTATAGATTGGAAAGAGACAAACATTTGAGAGTACAGTATGAGCAATAAAGATAGATAGATATTTAGTGCAAAAATCTGCAAAACCAACTGTTCCAGAAGAAATCAGTGGCGCCATCTGGACTAGACTGGCTGAAACTTAATTCGTCGTGGACAACAACAAACTGGAATAAAATGGCTTGCAATTTCGGTACAGTATAACAATTAAAAGAAAATACCGTAAAATTGTTTTAAATATTGCTGTTCGTTAAAAAATTACCGGTTATGACTTGCACAACAATTCTGGTATGTCACAGTTCATCGAATAATAGACCTACTGCAGGGCAAAGAAGCGAATTGTTTAGGGCATCAAATAAATATGGCGTCTTTACGAATATTACCCTATTTCGAATATGCCACAATAACATCTTTTGAGATAAAATGTTCGTTTTCAAATATAAATGAATTTTTTCAAACAGGCAGTGGATTTTAACAGTAGAATATATGGAGAAACTTTTACTTCGTTTGTAAGAAATAATACTGCAGCAATGACCGTGAATAAGTGTGCAGTGCGATGAAAAAAAATTGTTGGTGTAAACTGCTAGGACCAACATACTTTCACTTTACTACCCCCACTAATCATTTTTAGAACTTCTACACTACAAGGTAAGCCACAGAAGGATATTAGTACCTATCACCTACCTACTATGGATACATACCTATTTAAAAATTTAAACCTATTTGAATAATCGAATATATTCGATTATTCGACTAAGTTCGAATATTCCAGTATATTCGATTAATCGAACATATCCGATATTCGAATATTTGTTTTAGAATTAATTCGAATTTGAATACTCAAATATTCGAATATTCGAATTATTTGTATTCGATTCCCAGCCTTAATATATACATACATAAGTGAGACACCCATTTATGTTTTTGTTAAAGTGAGACATTCTTTAGACGACTTTTAAAATTACTCTAATTTTTTGTCAGCCACTTTAAGACAGATAATTTTATACAAATTTGATAAAACCTAATGGTAGTCAAAGAGGCATTCAAAAGTTGAAACAACGTGGTTTGACCAATATTTAATAAAAACTTTTTAACTAAAGTCGCTCGAATTCCAAATTACCTTCGTCAGTTTGTATTTAGCATACTTTGAATAATGGTGAACGAGACTACTTTTACATTATAACTTGTCCTAGCATTTTCTTTAATGAAAAGGGTGAATACGTAATACTTAAAAAGTTTCACTGTTATGAGAGTTGGTACGACTTGAACAGTTTCTACATAATTGCATTTTAGACCCAAAAGTGTAATCGGTTTCAGCTTTGTCGCTACCGAAAGTTATAAAAAGTTAACTTTAACTCTTGTTTGATACTGGGACAATCTAGAATATTACGTAAAAAGTCGTAACTGTGTTTCAATCATATAAACAAACATAAATAATATTTCGCAAACAGATAAATTTATTATTTATTAAATAATAATAATAAATTCGCAAATAGCAATAAATACTAAAATTTATACCTAGTTACAAAATCGTAATCCTCTCACTTTATTTAATTAAAAATTGAATAAAGTAGCCACACACATAGCTGCTACTTTGGTAATATTCTGTATGGCCGAACTTTCGGTTTTGATGCAATTTACATGAATATCAAAATTTTAAATGTGATAGCCTGTCTTTTTGCATATTCCTACTGGTCAAAATACATATGATCCAACACTCGCATTATTTTGATTTTTAAAAATGTTTTTTTTATATATATTTACTTTTAATTATAAAAGGCTGTGACTTGGTCGAAATTGTTAAAAATCGGTCTACAAGCACCTGTAAAAAAGATTATCTCTTCAAAAACTAAAATTAAACACGATTTATTCAGCATTAACCCCAACGAACGAGTTAAGGCAACATGTATTTTAGGAGGTGTTGGTTAAGGTGAGCGTCCATTAGATCGGTGAGGCAGAGCGGCGCGCAGTGCATCACTGTCACTTTCTTTTGACTGACACGACATCAGCTGAACTGCCAGATTTTTTCTAGTAACACAAGTTTGAAAGCCAAAGTATCCAAGAGTTTTTTTAGCCTTCTTTACTACATTGGAAAATATCTACAATACGGAAATGGGCGGCGATGATTGGAATTAGATTTAAATTCATAATTTATATAACAGTAATGACAATGAAAAAAATTAAAAACAAATTAGGGGAACAATATTTGATTAATATTTAGTACAAATTAGGTATTAGTTCTATTAAAATATGGAATGAAATAAAATATAATAACGCTAAAAATTTTTTGCTAATTATTATTTTCTAACTTTTACAAAAACTTATCACAGATAAGTATAACACAGTAGCGGCTGGTGGATTTAGGTTGTACCATATATCAGATTGGACCATGGAACCCAAGCAATACTTGAAGGTGCGACTATCAGTACTGATTGAAGGAGTTTTGCACAAAAAAAATTGAAAAAGAATTTGAGAAAAAAAGTTTCAAAAATGCGCAGTCTCCCCCAGATTCCTTCTAGACCATTAGTAAAATCTTTGCAAACTTTTTTTTTTTCGTAATCAGAAGGAAAATTTATCATCCTGTTTTTTATGGTTTTCGAAAATTTTAATTTTTTGTAAAGTTATGACATTTTGAAATTTACACGATGAAGAACTTAAATTTCAAAGTGTCATAACTTTACAAAAAAATCGAAATTTTTGAAAACCTATAAAAATGGTGTGATAAATGTTCCTTCTAATTACGAAAGAAAGTGATTTGCAAAAATTTTACTAGTGTTCTAGAAGGAATCTGGGGAGGCTGGGCATTTCTGTAACTTTCTTTTCTCAAATTTTTTTCAATTTTTTTTTTTTTTTTTGGCAAAACTTCTTCAATCAGTATTGATAGTCGGGCCTTAATATATTGCTTGGGTTCCATTCTCTAATACTGAGATATTGTATAACCTAAATCCACCAGCCGTCACTGTTATAACATATATCTTTTTAAACAATTATTTTCCCGGCCGTTTGCCATCCGCTCAAACCTGGATTATAAAAAAGATAACATTTAGTATTTCATGTCATGGAAATGAAAATCATCGATATATTAATAGTATTATAATCAAAGTGCAAAACTATCTTTTCACTTTTTCTTATTATTTACCAATAGTTGTCTTTTATACCTGCCATGAAATCAGATTGTATATTCATAAATTCACAGAAATCCTATAATATACTAAAATTAAAAAAAATACAAGGTGACTATTTTTTAAGGAAGACACAAAGCTTTTAATTATCTCATATTGAATTACTACTAAGCTTTAACTAATAATATAAAATATTGTTCCCTAAAAGGGAATTGTTCAGGTATATAGATGAATCCACGAAGAGGCGAACACGGCCATCAGTATGCGCAATTTACACAGTCGCCAAGCGGTGGCTCATCATAAATGAGCCACCTACCAGTCAGACGCGTAATTATGCGAATTCATGCAAGACTAATGTAGGTTTCTACATATAAATGAAGAAGTATCATAGACATTTAAACAGTTTTGTAGATTGTTTAGCAAAATGTATTAAATTGGGGTTGATTGTACCTAAAATGCACTCACTTATTTACTATGACACCAAACATGTATTAAAGCGACAGCACTGTCTAGCCGGCTTTGCACGTTATAGTCAAGTGGTTTGGTAATTCTCGTGTATGTAATACACCGTCGGCCAATATTTAACGGACAAAACTAAATTGCGCATACTAATGATCGTGTTCGCCTCAATATAAAAATAATTTGCAATTACATTGTTGACGTCTTCAATTTCAACATAACCTTAGTGTCCTCAATAAGCAAAACTCAACACTTGAGAGACATAATCAGTAATCAAATCAACATAACCTTCGTTGTGGTTATTCGATTTATTTCATAATACCTACATATATATGTAATAATATTTTATCATTTAATATTTTTTGGAAAGGTCATTAGGTGTTTACAAAATAATATTCTATCTGCATACATACTTAAGTAAAAGCCGTCTCTGGATTTATCGTTACCTCCCGATCTCTAATTATAACACATTTCATTTAAGTTGACTGTTTTATATCCGACGGATAAAATAAAATAAAACATTTTAAAAGACCCCCTTTAAATATATAACAGCCTTAAAGTCATGATGTAACAACCTACATTTCATTAATCCTTATTATAAAGTAAACTTATTTCATTGTAAAACTATTCGTAGCTATGGTAGTACAGGGCTGTCAACCACTAATAAATTTCCACTAGCCCCTTGATCAAATCAAATCGATTGAAGCTGCCGAATGCCGATAGAGTTTAGTGCTTTGCGATAAATATTTACATAAGTAACTATTTAGGTATGTGTATTTAATATATTATGTATGTATACTTTATTCACTTAAACTTTGCAGCGTTAGCCAGGATACGGAACAAAATGCGCGAACCAAATGCATGACTATAGAGTTCGCTGCGTTGCCCATTGATAAAATATTTATTACGCCTAGAAATAAGCAACCTACAATACACTCGCTGCTTTACCCATTGTAAATCGAGCTCACTAAGTCCAACCCAACACTGCAAGTTTATGTAAATATAGTTTAGGTACTTACCGAACTACAGTACACTTGTTAATCGAACTAATTGAATAAAACATAAAACACACCACATTAATTAGACAACCCCCAAACCAAAGCCGAAGCTGCTCGGACAGGGGTTACACATTGAAAAAAACGCGGACACACAACCAAACTCTTCAACTTTGTCAGAATCGAAACCGGGATTTGAACCCGGAGTCGATAGACAGTAAACCATTTTTTCCATTTTAACAAATTTATTAATTTCTTTTCATTTACATTTTATGCCTTAACGTAGATATTGCATCTATAGTATTCATTTCATTTTGACATGAATATATATATATTGAATCGGCGTTATAATTCGCGATACACGGTACTATTTTTTATTTATGGTTTTTTGATTGGATGGTTAGAAGTATGTTGTGGATTTTATGGGAGGTGCGGTAAGGGGAAGGGAATTTGTTATGTCTTTGTGAGTTGTCTGTGTGTTGGTCTAGTTATTTTTGTTCGTTGTATAGTAGTAGTCTCTCATGTATGTATCTGTGAGTGTGTTGTATGTAGCCGTAACTTCTTAGGTGTGTCATGTCTCTAGTTAGTCTTGACGTTTGAGTATTTGTTTTTAAAAATTTGTTAGCTGTTTAGTGAATATGTGGTTGTATGTAGTCCATGTGTGCTAATCTGTGTAAGTCTTTTATGCGTATGTATCTATTTGAATTTGTAAGTAGTCTGAGTAATCGATGCGTCGTCTCTAGTCGTTTGTATTGTGTGTCAGAAATATGGCTCCAGGCCGCACAAGCGTAGGTCAATGTCGGTCTCAGTATCGTTTTGTATAGTAGGAGTTTATTGTCTGTCGTTAGTATATTTCGTCTGTTAATTAGGGGGTATAGTCTGTTTAATATTCCATAAGTTTATTGTGATGGTTATATGTTGCTTAAATCTTAGTCGTTTATCCAATTTAATTCCTAGGTATTTTACCGTATCTTTCTCCGTTATTGTCTTGTTGATTTTTAGTTTGTTTATAGTCTTTATGTTCGTAAATTTCCTAGTTAATGTTATTGTTTCGGTCTTGTCTTCGTTGAGTTTTATCTTCCAGGTCTTGTAGTAATCTGTAAGTTTGTTCGTATGGTATCGTATTTTTTCGTAGCTGTCTGCGTAGTATGATTGTCCGTATATAGTGGTGTCGTCTGCATAAAGTACTGTTTTCGTGTTGGGAGAGGTGAGGATATCGGAAAGGTAGATTAAAAAAAAATGGGGGATAGGACGGTACCTTGAGGTACTTCTGCTTGTATAGTTTTAAACGACAATACTGTCGTTTATGTAGCTTTTAATTAAGCTAACAAAATATCGTGGCAATTTTATTATTTCTTTAAGCTTGTAGAGGAGCCCTAAATACCAAACGGCATCAGAAGCTTTTTCTGTGTCCAACAGAAGCATGCATGTTGATTGTTTTTTGTTGAATCATTCCGTGACATCCTACACGACTACACAGTGCGAGAGCTGTGCTGTGCCCACCTCTAAAACCGAATTGATTATTCGGCATTATTTGTTTTTTATCTATAATTTTATTTAATCTTAGTAGAATAGTTTTTCCGGCCAATTTACTCATAGAGTTCTGTAGTAAAATTAGTCTATAATTGTTTTTGGATTTTTTGATCGGTTTTAGAAATGGGACCACCACGGCCATCTTCCACTGTGGCGGAAAATATTGCAATTTTGTTATGTTATTTATTATGTATGTAAGAGAAACGAGGGCTTTCTTGGGGAGGTGTTTGTATATTATGTTGGGTATGTCGTCCGGTCCTGGTGCTTTGTTGTTAGGCAGTCGTTTTATAATGTCTTTTATTTCCTGAGGGAATGTTAGTTTTGTTAGTTTCCTGAGAGGTATTTCGTGGTAGTCTTGTAAATTGTTTGTCATTACTTATTTGTATGTGTCGTTCAGTGGAGCCTGGTTGTGTCGTGTATACTTACTTGTTGGAGGTGTTCGGCTATTATTTCCGCCTTTTCTGAGTCGTACAAGTACGATTGTCCATTTTGTACTAATGTCGGTATGGCATTATATGGTTTTCGTAACAGTCTAGTCATTTTCCAAAGGCTGTTGTCGTGTCGTGAGAGTCCCAGCTACGTTTGTCACTTAGCTCTGGCTCACTGCGCTACCGAGTTTGGAACTAAAATACATTTACATTCATTTGATCACGAAAAAGAAATTCAGCCTCTATATAAGTAAAATTTACATTTAAAGTAAATTCAAGTATTGTTATAAATTCGAATTGTTAAAAAAAGTTATAAAAAAAATAAAAATAAGTATACCTGTAAAAATAAAAACTTTTTCGTCGTCACCAAAAAAGTTTTATTTATGGCTCGTCTTTTAATCAGTGCACATGGGATTTTCTCATACTCTGAGATTTTGTTCACGTTATGAAGACTCCACTGTAATTAGTTTAATGAGAATATTCACTGGAACTAAAGCAGATTTGCATTAAAATACGACCGATTTACATAGGATTACTTGTTATCCACCATTACTGTTTACAAACAGGATAGACAGGTTAACTCTTTTATATAAATAATAAATAGTAAAATTCCATACGCATTGAATCAGATCTTTTAAAATTAGGGCAGAGCTGTTCCTATCTTTTCATATTTTGTCCCGCTTAAATTGCAATGTAAATCAGGACTAAAAATGTCCTGATTTTAGGCTCACCTCATAAAAATTTGTTGTGCTTTGCATCAAGAAATATACAGTGCTGCAATTGATGAAAGAAAAAGTAAAATAATTTCAGCAAATAAAAATAATTTAGGTAAAATGCTAGTAAACAGTAAAAACAAAACTGAAAAATTACAAACAACAGGACTACGAGTATATGAGATGAAATGTAGTGTCCAATGCATACAGTATCATATGCTGTATGCATTGGACAAACTGGGCAAAATGTGAAAAAACGATTAGAGGAACACAAAAAATTTATTGCAAACAATATACAGGGTGGGGCAATAGTGTGTCCGACTTCGATATGTCAAATTCTATGATAGCTAGAAACTTTATTTAAAAACAGATAAAACTAGACAAAAATATATATATAAAAAATTTTAAAAGCAAATTTTCAATATTTAAAATATTTAATAATGTTTCACGAGGAGCCAATCGCCAATTCAGTTCAGTGTATCAAAATTGTTTTCCATTATTAATATTAATTCGTGCCCCCCCTCTCCCCCATCTTTCAGTGTCTCGATTTTGAGAGTTAAAAAGGTATTCTCCCTATTTTAAATACATATTATATATTGTAAAAAAAAATGCAAGAAAGAAAAACGTATTGCTTTACACCTACGAAATTGAAATATAATCCTTAACATCGATATAAGCGACGTATATCAGCTTCTGCGATAGTAAGCATTACAATACGTCTGCCTTAAGGGGTGGAATAAAAGGATTTTCTACAAATTTCTTAAGTAGGTTTCAGGGAAGATAGATACTGAGTTTAACGAATAAATTGAACACCATTTAAAACACAATCTATTTGAGAAGATTCACCTAAATTATGGGTGCGAATAATTTTAGAAAGTAGAAATTTTCTACTTTAAATTGGCTTTATACAGAGTGTCTGTTTAATGCTTCAAAAAAAGTGATATGTGAAGTCTTGTGTAAAAATCATAATGACTGATAAAAATTGTTGTTATCCAAAAAATGCTTCCTGAAGATTATAGTTGCAAAAGAAAAACAAAAAACGCCGTTAAATCAGAACGTGTTAAAGTAACTTGGTGAGAATTTTAAATTTTACTCGACGTCTAATTTAATGTAACGAAAAAAAAATTAAAAAGTTTGCCTTGTTTTTGTTTTTGGAGAAGTATATTGAAAAATATCTTTCATTACACGTCCAAATGCTTTTTCCGTGCTTGCATGACTTCCCCCGGAAAAAAACTATTTTCTAGACTCCTAATGAAATATACTATACTGGGCAAGCTGGCAGTAGGAGGCATTTTCCGGGTGTGTTGCGTACAATATTTTTTCTGCAACCGTTCTTGCCAGTCTTAAAAACTTTTTAACATGAATTCTTTTGCAAACAGATTTCAGAAAATTCAACTGTCAGATGTCAGACGCTGTTGTCTAAAGTGCTTAATTATATATGTACCCTGTTATTTGTTGTCAGCCAAAAGTTACATAATGGATCGGTAAAAACTTTTCCGATCCCTTATGTCATTTTACCGGGCTGGACCAGTAAATATGTGTAATTTCCCAAAAATAATAAATTTTCTATACGATTGCGGAAAAATACGTTTATTTGAGTACAAATATATTAAACACAATTTAATTTTTTTTTGACAGCCGCATTTCCCTCCAGAGTTTTTATTGTGATGAAGTAAATTAATTGTGTAATTAAAAAATAAATAAATAACCCCTGTCTTTTGTAATAAGATATTTGTTTTTTCGTTGTCTTTTAATATGTTTTGTTTGTTTCAGGTAAGTACCAGGATAACGGATTTATTAGCAGCTGTCACATCTTACCGTAAGTTAGAATTAGTCCAAGGATAAAGTTTTCTTTCTTAAGTAGACGTTCAAATTATTCCAAGTTGTTGCAGAAAATATTTAATATAAATTCTTACCATGCCAATAAATCAAATAATTGTATTGACTACACTTTATCACGTTTTATGCGAGCGAAGACCATGCATTTTCTGCGGTAGTGGGTGTCTGAAACGTTGCAGAAATAAATATTATTTTGTATCCGATACGTAATTTGTGTATAGTCTGGTGCGGTGGATATGTTTGATTCTAAATTGCATATATTTTTGACCTTTAAATTACTATGTTGTAACTTAATAAGAGCCGTTAAAGTTTGGAAAAGAAAAAAACGGACCACAAATTGTGCTGACGACACTGCACGGACCAACTTCCATTATACCTATTTTTGCAAAAAAAAATTGAGGTGGTACTAAAAATACAAATAACTAACTATTTTGAAAATTATAAATTATTTACTGGCGATATGATTTCAAGAAGAACTTGTCGACGACTTTGGCAATAAATTCTTTAATAAATATAATAAATACAAATTTGTTCATTTTCAATTTTTAGCCTTTTGATTGCGTGTCACAATATTTTAGGAAGAAAATTAAACTTTTATAAATTTTCCGAAAATTGCATAAATTTAGTATTGCCACATCTCACTGACATCTCATTTTGTTACGTTTAATAATGATAATTCAAATTAATTAAATATTAAATTTGGTGTCCTTCATGGTTCTGTTTTGGGGCCAATATTATTTCTTGTTTATGTCAATGATTTGCCAAACAGTATTACATTGTCGAAATTCACGATTTATGCAAATGATACAACTTTGGTTCCCTCCTATAGGGATGTCACGATTCTGTTATTATAACGAAGCTCGCAACTCTTTATATACCGAGTATCATGTATCAGCTCGCCGTTTTTTCAAAAGTAGTAATAAAATTTTCAAATTTACAAACTCACGTATGAGAAGTAAATAGGTTTATTTTGACGAATATGTATATCAATACCACTTCCGGTTTTACCGGAAGTGTCATCAATTTTGAATTTTTAAATAGAACACCCTGTATATTTCAACATATTTTGATTATGCATGAAATTTTCTATATAATAAATTACAGTTTTTGTATTACCCTCAAATATGGCGGACATTAAATTGTTTTATGAAATTCAAAATTAATAATTGAAACTCTTTGTGTACTGAAAATTTTCCAAGTAGCATTGGATATCATAATATGGTTCATTTTTTATATTTGGGTGCAATATAATAATGCAAATAATAAGACAGTCGTATTACATGTATACAGGGTTGACACACAAACAACACCTGATGATTTAACAGCTTTACTAAAGCCCAACTTCCCAGAAGTAATCTGTGAGCCTATTAAACCAAAACACCCTGAATTGTACTCATCCTTTAAAGTTAGGATTCTTGAAGAAAATTTTAATAAGGCTATGAACCCGGAGGTTTGGCCTTATGGTGCATGTGTCCAACGTTTTTTAGAAATCCGAAAGAAGAGGGAGGACCAACCAATGTGATATTCGACCCTAAGGTTCTTTTACTCAATTCACAGAGTCTAAATAGTAAAAAAATCGACGATTTGTATTTGGACATATGTGATTACACAAATTTAAACTTTCTGTGTTTTACTGAAACATGGGAAAACTCAGATTCTATAGACACTTTACATATAGGTGGATATCTTTTAATTAGTTATTATTGCAGATCCTCTTTTAAGTGTGGAGGTGTTGCCATATGGGCAAAAGATAATCTACAGGTCAAAAAGATTGATATACAACAGTGTTGCACTGAAAAACATTTTGAAGCTTGTGCTGTTAGTTGGAAACAAAATATGACGACTACTATAATAGTTAATTGTTATAGATCTCCTTCAGGAGATCTAGACTTGTTCTCAAATAAAATAAATGATGTGTTAAACTGTTTGGCTAAACCAAATATTAACTTGATTGTTTGTGGAGACTTAAACATTGATTCATATACTGTGTCAAAAGATTTTAAAACTCCGTGTTATGTCATGTTTTAATTTGCGTCCTATTGTGAAATGGCCTACCCGGGTGACAGATACCACCCTTAGCACAATAGATCACATTTTTATTAATTTTAAAAATGAAGAATTATGTTGTGTGTTTGACAATACTATTTCGGATCACAGAACTGTTCTTCTGGATATAAATTATAAGAATTCTGATATAAATCCTAAAAATATATCATTCCTTAAAAGAAAATATAATGGAAATGCGATAAATAATTTTGAAATAGCAATTAAAAACGAATCTTGGGAAAATCTCTATGATATTACGGATATTCATGAGGCATTTATTAATTTTAACAACATTTTTGTATACCATTTTTACTTATATTTTCCCCAACGAAAATGTTATGAAAGTAAATCATTAGATAAGAAATTGGTAAACGATGAAGTTCGAGTGTCTAGTTCTAAATTAAAAGACCTTTTTTTAATGAAAAAAAATAAGTCCTAGCATGACTGAGGCTTACAATATGGCAAAAAAGAATCATAATCGTCTAATAAAAGATACAAAAAAAATTATATTTTCAAAATAAAATAATAAATTCTGACAACCCTGTAAGGTCTGCATGGCGTGTCATTGCGGAATTATCAAACAAAAATAAAAATAATTCTAATGTTATCATAAATAAAGAGGGTACATATATGATCAGCCTCAAATAGTCGCCTCACTTTTTAACGAATTTTTTATAGAGGCACCGCATACTACTATTAAGCAAATACCGCAATTAAACGGCTATACTCATACACACAGTATAGTTCAGCAAACACAAACACATTCATTATTTTTAAAACCGTTCACCGAAAAAGAAATGCTTAATTTATTAACAAAAAAACTTAAAGCTAAAAAATCGTCTGGTCCTGATGATATTCCCTGTTTTATAATTAAAAAAGTCATTTATTATATTATTAAACCACTTGTATATATTGTTAATCTATCTTTTGAAACAGGAATATTTCCAAATACCTTAAAGACCGGAAAAGTAATACCCATTTTTAAGAAAAAGAATACCCAACTATTGGAAAATTATAGGCCTGTAACTGTGCCCTATGGACTGTCAAAAATTTTAGAATATTGTTATCTGGATAGATTGGTAAATTATTTGGAAACTTTTAAAATAATTACGAAGAACCAACATGGTTTTTCTAGCGGAATGTCGACCGGCACAGCGATGCATTCTTTCTTGAATAGAGCACTGGAATTCATTGATGCGGGAGAGTGTCCTATCGGCATATTTTGCGATCTCAGCAGGGCATTCGACTGCATCAATCACAGTTTGTTAATATCTAAATTATTTGATTATGGTATAAGGGGTGTATCATTAAATTGGATCACTACATTCCTGGAAGATCGGAGACAGTATGTGAGCTTAAAACATAAGAGCGAAAACACAGTATGCAGTGCTAATTCAGGGTATTTAAATGTAACTATGGGTGTTCCGCAGGGATCTATTTTGGGCCCTGTACTTTTTTTTTTATTTATTAACGATATTGATTCTTTGCCATCAGCAGCACATTTTACAATGTATGCTAACGACATTTCTGTGATAATATCAAATCCATCTAGTAGTGTTTTAGAACAAAATTGTAATGATATTTTAAATAATTTAAACCATTGGTTCTCCCATAATACCTTATATCTCAATACTGAGAAAACACAAGTTATTAGATTTTATGGCAGGCGAAAAAAATGCGATAATTTAAACATTAAAATAAACAATACCACTGTCTCTAATACGGGGGACAATATTAAGTTCTTAGGGGTACATTTGGACGAATGCCTAAACTGGAAGCGTCATTGTGAAACTTTAATATCCAAAATTTCATCTATAGTATATTTGTTTTGTAATATTAAGGGGATTTTATCAAAAGAACAGCTTATCAAAATATATAACGCTCAAATCGAATCACGTTTAAGGTATGGTATCTGTTACTGGGGAAATTCCACCATGTCATCGAATGTTTTGTAGTGCAAAAACGTATTTTACGATGTATTGCCGGCCTACCGAACACTCACACATGTAAGAATATCTTCAAAGAATATAATATTCTTACCTTACCTTGTATATATATATTCGAAATATGTACACACGTTTTTAAAAATCGAAATAATTTTGTACTAAATAGTGATTATCATAATGTCAATACAAGACAAAAAAATAAAATCCATAAGCCTTGCGCTAAATTAAAAATGGTAAGTGAGTCACCAAGATTTATAGGGCCGAAACTATTTGACCGTTTACAGGACGACATAAAATTTATCGAAAGTGAGCATCTATTTAAAAAAAAATTAAAAGCATTTTTATCAGAGAAGTGCTACTATTCTGTGTCAGAATTTTTTGTATCTTAGGTCTAGTATAGTAAGTCTAACAACAAATATGAATTTATGTTTTATTTTATTTATATGGTTGTATTGTGATCACATATTTTATACTATAGTTGTTTGTCTAACATTTTTCATGTTATATTCTGTGTCAATGTAGTTTACTAAGTGACTTATTCTATCCAATATTTTGTAAGTTGGCATAAAGAATGAATAAAGAATCAATCAATCAATCAATCAATCAATATGAAGCAAATATTTTTTATTATAATGAAATTATTTTAGAAAATTCAAAATATTTTTCCTGATATTCGGCAACAATTACTAATTTTTTTCAAATAGTAACCTCTAGTTTTTTCTTCCCTATAGGAATCGTCATAATTTAAGCTTTAAATTGGTGTAAGTAAGTATAACGGATATCATTATAAATGAATTGTGACAAATTTAAAACTTTTGTCTCGTATGAAGTACATTCATCTAAAGCGTTAAAATAATTTGCAAAACTAAGTTGCCTTTGGAAATAAATGAGAATTTATTCGTAAATCACAAAAAAACATAATCATAAAAACTTTAAATATCAACTAAATCAAAAGTTATACTTATGAGAACGATTTTTAAAGGAGATAAATAAATATTATATGTGTAAGCAATAACTGTAAACTAATACAATGAAAGAGAAGGATCCCTTGAAAAAAGTTCCAAAAAATGTAGTCCCGTTTTTTATCTTGGCAATGTAGTAAACATGGTCGCATTATAAAAAAATAACTTGAATTTATATTAAATGTTCAAAATGACGCTCCTATTCATTTCTGCATAAATTAATTCTTCTAACGAATTCCCCAAACAATTATCCAACTGTTGTAGATTTATTTCATTTATAGTTCTTCTGACTCGTGCTACTAGTTCTTCTCGAGTGGCTGACTGTACAATATAGACTCTATCTTTCAGAAAACCCCAAATATGAAAGTCCATTGGTGTTAAGTCAAGTGATCTAGGAGGCCACCTGACCAGTCCATTTGTACCAATCCATTGATTATTATCGAAATTCGCATCCAAATAGCTGGGAATTATTCGGGCATTATGAGGTGGGGCCCCATCCTGCCGAAAGAACAGTCCATCTCTGGTCTCTCTTGGTAATTGATTTATAAAATCATTGTTAATATTAGTTAAAAATTTCAAATATCTCTCAGAAGTCAACTGACCATTATAAATTATTGGAGGCAGCAACACATTGCCAAAGATGCCCAACCATAAAACCAAATCTGTCTTGCTGGTTTCTTTCTCTAAAGAGGTGTTCATTTTGTTGTGCCCAGTATCTAATATTTTGCCGGTTGAATAATCCCAGATTTGTAAATTTTGATTCATCAGAAAATAGTATTTGCCTGGCAAAATCATTATTTCTTCTAATGTTAGTTATAGCCCAGTCACAAAATATCACTATTCTTTCAAAATCGTTTCCATGTAAATGTTGATTTATTTGATATTTAAAGTTTTTTAATTGCGTTTCTTTAAAATCCTTCTTGCAGATTCGTGGCTAATATTTAACTAATCACCACTTTTCCGGTGAGATACATTATGATTTATTTGTTTTAAAATATACTTGTTTGTGTTTTATTTATACTCCTGTTTGTCATTATTTAACATCAGTGGAAACGAAAAAATTTAAGCATTAACTCAGCGGCACATTGCAGTTGGGTTGCAATGCGATGACGTTTTAGTTGCTAGTTGCTTTTGGTGATAACAGCTCAATACTTATAATATAATAATATATTTTTTAATTAAAATAACAAATAGAAAGTACAATTTTGTAAAAGAACAGTGGTTTTTTATTTATTACTTTCTCTACTACTTTTCGAAAGAATTTTGTAGAAGCAAATTCTTATAATTAATAATTAATAATATTTAAGAATTAAGGCCGTCATGATTAATTTACTACTAAAACTCATTTTTAAGTTAACTTACAGACTACAGCCTAGACCACCATTTTATGATGAGTACTTTTAAAGCGGATATCAATATCTCTGTCTTCTCCGCTCTTCACTTTTCCCTAAATATTCAGCCTATTCCTTTAGTAAGTAAATAATGTTAAAATATTTAATTTTCTCAATCCCTTTAGTAATTAAAATAGGGGTGAGCTTTGTATACGAGTCGTAATTAACAAAGATAAAGTATTTTAGTCCTAAATTATCGTATAATGTATATTCCAGTTAAGCTAAAGGATAATAGCTATTTGCACATAATTTAGGAATATCCCTAATGTTTTCTATATAAAATTTAATTTACTTATTACAGTTCTGATCCGTGATAACCAGTCGCACAAACCCATACATTTTATTTGCTATTTTTAGCAGACAAATTTCGTATATGCTCAATTTACATTTATTTTCATTATAACTAAAAAAATAGTATGTGTATGGTGTTGAAAATGTGAAAGTATTTTATATCGTAAATACTGTGAAAAACACGCATGTCATACGTTAAAATTTATTTATTCATATTAATTAATTTATTTATTTTTCTGTTTATTTATTTAGGAATACAGCTGCCCAGACATAAGCATCCAAGCAGAAAAGTACAAATAATGGTACGCCATGGTGTTTTTGTTACTTTCATAGTTTTTTTAAATTGCCTCATATCTAAATAAAAGCCGTTTTTGAAAAAATTGGCAAAATGTATAATTCATATTTTTTACGTTAAAACACATTTTTTAAAAAAATGTGCGTCAAAGATTTTTATGTTTGTTTTTCACGGATACACATTTTGTCAATTTTCTCAAAAAAGTTCATTTAATCCAAAAAAAAAACGAGGCAGTTTTTAGATTTTTAGAGAAACGATATTTTTTTGTAACGTATAACGAAGCGTTTCTAAACTCATGTTTATAAGAGCTTCTTCTGTTATTTTTGGATCGTGAATCTCCAACTGATCGTTGCTGCATGTCTTTTTAAACGCCCTGTATACATTTTATTTTGATTTATATATTTTTTGCGGATACAGAATTTTATGGATGAACCAAAATATTTTGTAATCGACCAAACATTTTATGGACATACATGTATATTTAAATTCTTCTTCATATGCATATTTGATTACGAGCATATTCTACCTATATTGTTCGGCCGATATTATTTCATTAATAATTCGTGCTTCAATATGGCTTAAAGGCAGATGGGAAAATCTGTACTTGGCTAATACCATTTGCATATTTCACGTGTAGCAGAGCAATAAGTCCCTAGAGAAATGATATGTACTACTACTAATATGTCCCTATTTCTAAGGTCTCGCCAGAGTTCTTGTGGGATGATCCTGCAGCGTGGCTAAGCCAAGTTGTATCCGGCCTGGATTCTTGCGGGACTTGTCTAAATACCGCAACATGTACTCGCTTTTGGATAAGATTCCGAGGTTTCCTTAAGGATGTGGCGGGCACAATATACAAAGGATAACGGAATTGCCAGATTAGTTCGGTGGTGGTTTTTATTAAGTGAGACTAATTGAAGACAGATAAGGCTAAATTACATTCCGGGCAAAACATGTTGTGTTGAGCGTTGTAAATGTGGTGAAAATTTCTTAAAGAAATTTCTAAAATGGTGCAAAAACTGTCTATTAAATCACCATCAAGAAGTAGAAATCAGCAGTTGTTAAGAGTTTAATATTATTTATTTACACAAGCAAATTAGAAAAAAATAGCCAAGAAATTGCGAGAAAACTGAATTTCGGACAGATTTTATTTGACATTAAGTGTCTAAAATTGAGGAGTCCCCACTGTGGGACTGCTTGCTTTCTCCACCTTATTGAATTAAGGATGGCGGAAATCAAATAATTATATCCATTATATCTCGAAAACTAACAGTTGGATTTAAATGATCTTTTTTTTTTAATAAAAGAGCAGAAGGGCTCTATAATTTTTGTTTTATCCAGTTTTACGATATTCCTTTTATTTTCTTATTATACAGCATTTGTTGATTGTGTAAAAAAATCAATGTAAAATAGTTTTCAATACTTAATAATTGATTTATTAAAATATGTTACACAACAATTTATTGGCGCCGATAGTGTAAGCATTTCTGCAGTAACATAAAACTGAATTTTGGTGTTTATTAAAAAAAATGGCAATATCAAAAGTTCGATAATTTGATGAAAACTTTTAAACCTTTGAATCATGGGAGGAGATGTTACAACAGTATTTTGTTCAAATTTAAAAGTATCTAATCTAATTACTCTGATTGGTGCCAAGACATAATATGCTACTTTGAATATTAATTTATTTCTATCAGCTCTATCTGAAAAACAATACAGTGATTTAATTGCAGTTTTGAAGTTTGTTCCTGCCACAAGTATAATTGTTGAACGGTTTAAATTTCAAAATCGAAAACAGGAGACAACAGAATCTGTGAGCCAATACGTTACTGTTTTAAAAGATTTTTCAAAATGTTGTAAGTTTAACGAATTTCTAGATCAAGCGTTGAGAGATAGACTACTATGTGGTGTACATGGCATAAGCATTCAAGAAAAACAACCAAGTGAACCGGAGTCAATGATTTTTGGTGAATTATTTTACAATTACACTGTGTCTTGAAGCAGTTGAAGCTCAAAGTAAATTAGTCCAAGACTCTCCAGTGTTGAGTGTTGCCAAATTACAGTTTAACAAATTCAAGAACGAGTGAAAATTTAGTTTGAAATGAAAAGGTAAAGTGGTAAAGACATCACCAGAGTCAAATAAGTCAAAATCCCAAAGCACTGTTTTTTTTTCTTGTCTAATTTTCACTTTTAAGAAAAGAAAAAAAAACGGTGTTTTGTAATTATTTAATTTCAAAATGGATTTCACAAAGTAACGTCATTTTCAATAAACTTTTTTTTAAGTCAAAATAATTTAGCAAGTGCTTATACCAGTTACTAGTACAAGTAGCTAGCCTGGTTAATTAACTTTCCCAAACTCAGTGTAAAAGGTGTTTACACACGAAGGTGTGTGTGCCAGTACCAGTTGTGTCATCGCATGGAGAGGATAAATCTTTTTTGTGGCCATGTCGCATGTTCAAAAATGATTCGACTTAAACAGTTCTTTTGCACCCAAGGTCTACATTGAACTAGTTGTAATATTAGTTGTGCGGACAGTGATAAATGCGGGTAGTGGGGGAAGATTAGTTGATAAGTAGTCTGAGAAGCACTTTCCTGTCCTGTACTGCTGGTACAAGTCCTTGTAGAAGTATTTTCTCATATTAGGTTAGTAGTTGTCTTGCAAGTTAGTGGTACAAGTAACTAACCCATTTGGGGATGAGCTATGGACATCTGTTTAATTTCCGATATTCGATCAGTGAAGTTAAGCAGCACTGATCGAGTCCGGTAATTGGATGGATGAACGATAGCTCGTCTAACACTCAGTAGGCTGTCAACACACAATCCCGGGAAGGCCGCTAGCCTGATGCAGGCGGAGAGGCAATCCCGGGTGGAGGGTCGAGGAGACCTACCCAGGAGGTTTGCCACCCTGCTAGCGGTGCAGACGGGCAGGCCCAGGCGGTGGGTTAGTTGACAGTCGAGGACCGTGGTTCGGAGTCCACGCTAAACTGTAGGTCCCTAGGTAAAAAGGGCCCATTGTGGCCGACTTGCCTAGTAAAATAAGTAGCTACTACTAACTAACCCATTTACTATACAAATGTAAACTACCTTTAGATGTATAAGAAAGTATGCCTCTGAAAAGGCCCATTGTGGCCTACTTGCCTAGTAAAATAAGTAGATACTACTAACTAACCCATTTACTATACAAATATAAACTACCTTTAGATGTATAAGAAAGTATGCGTCTGAAAAGTGTTAAAATCATCTAGAAGAATATCATCTCCTGTTTATGTCGAATTATGACACGTTATTACTTTGTAATTTTTGCATAGAGTACTGCAATGGAGTATTACGCAAGGGTAATTCATCTCACACGAATCTCAACATTTACAAAAAACTGTCATGAGAATGCTCGAGTGCTGGCATCTTGTTGGTGGTAATAAAAATGTATTAACTGTTATGCAAAAACCAACCCTATTCTAACGGATCAATATTACCATTCTAGAGTTGTACTTGCAAATATACCCTGTATATATGACGTGCGGCAACTTCCTTGTTCGGTGGTAAATTAGGTAGGTCACAATTTGCACTTAAATTATGCCTAGCAGACAACTTTTTGTAACAACTGTGTCTGTTTTCTTTCAAATCAGTGGTAACACCATAATTTTTAAAAATATTTTTCCCCAATAGATTCCAACTTGGCCTTGTCCACATTGGAGCAGTTGACTAAGGAAGTTACAATTAGGATGTCATCAATTATATTTTTCCAGCATTTTCAAAATTCTTTGCCTGTTTTGCTAGGGTATGACGTCGTGTTGCTACTTTTAAATGCATGTATAAATAACACATTATTTATATATATATAAAGATAAGGTTTCTTGAATTTTAAATATATGTAAATATTTATCTTCAAATAAATTATGATTATGACGTCCCCTGTTTTCAATTTTTTAAAGCTATTTCAGTAATAAACACATTTGCATCATTTGGAGCCTGAATAACGGTAAGAGTTTTATTTCTAAAGTGACCATTGATCAATAAGTATGTTCACATTTTTTTTATTGTAAATATTCATCATGAAGTCAGATTGTGTGCTGGCAATAAGTGTATTTAAATTGAAGTTAGCTTTGGAAATTATTTTCTTCTGATGACGTCAATGTTTTAACGTCTTTTACAGAGTTAGTTTCATAACCATCGAATATTATAACAATATCATCTTTGAAATTGGAATATACAAACTTTTAAGTAATGATCCAGTTTAACAGACTTGCATACTATACTAAAAACAAACTATAAAGCCAACTGGAACTACCAATGGAATTAATATTGTTTTACCAATCCTACCAGGTACACGTTGATACACACCGACATCCCTAATAAATTTTGGCATGAAAACTTTCAAGTTTCGAGGAAATATGTAACATCTATTATACGCCTAAAATTTGGTCATGCATGCTATCCAGCGCCTTTAATCAAAATTGGTATCTATACCTCACCAAACTGTGATGCATGTAATACAATAGCAGACCTCGACCACAACTTCTTTGGATGTGCGAAATATCAAAAATGCTTCTAGTAGATTAATTAGCAGTATTGCAGAAAACTGCAGTATGTTAGCACCTTTTAATATTCTAAGCTTATTATATGTATAGGATCAAGGAAAATTTATAACTATACAGGTTGATTCATAATGAATGGGTAATATTTTAGCTGCCGATTATATATCGAAAAATATAAATTTTTTGCTTAATAACTGGCGGTCAAATATTAATACTTACTAAGATACGGGGTATTAAAGTTATTAAAATAATTCAGTAATGTTGTTATATTTCAGTTATTTTTTCACACATAAACATAAAAGTCGGTACAATTAGGTTTCTTGACGTGAGAAAATCGAAAAAAGCTATCATTTTTGGTATATCGCAGAGCTATGTAAGCTATCTTGGTTTAACAGAATCCGTCATAACTTTCTTGTAGTTCGTCCATTTATAATCTCATTACAAGTTTTTTATTACTGAATTATTTTTTAACTTTAACACCCTGTATCTCAGTAAGTATTAATATTTGACCACCAGTTATTAAGTAAAAAATTAATATTTTCCGCTATATAATCGGCAGGTAAAATATTACCCATTCCTTATGAATCACCCTGTATAATGGATTTTCTAGAAGACACTAAACTGTAGATTAGTTTTGTTTACCTTATGTTTTTTTCCCTACCAACCGTCGTCCACTCAGTATTGTCTAATTTAAAATGTCCTGATAAGCCCCAGGACGGGAAGTGTGTGACCCTGTTATATCCTTTTCGTTTATCATCTTTAATTCCATTATCTTCTTGTGTTTAGGTTAGTCATAGGTATACACGAAATTAGTAGGCATTAGATTAAATTTGTTGTGTACTTAACAATTAAATACATTGTGGCTGGCTGTATGGTCCGTGGCCAAAAGCCATTAAAAAAAAGTAATGATCTAATAGTTGATCAAATAATATTTTTTGGCCAAACTACACTATATAAAAGATTACCTCCATCGATAACAAACACCATTCGGTTCTCGCTCTTGAAAGATGCACATAATGCACATAGATAAAAGTCGACGCATTCAGAAACTATGACCCATAGAATCATAAATTAAAAATTATCATGATCTGCTTAAATGAAGGTATACTTTTTACATAAATCAGTTCTTTATTGGACCATTATTAACAGTTCTACCGCTATTGGAAAATACGGGTTCTTATAACCTAATGTAAAAAATTACATTTTCTCCGAAATTTTAAAATTTATTGAAAAAAAAGACATAATTTTATCCTCATTTATCTGATGAAGGCAATAAGGGATTTAAGTTATATATTCCGCGAAATCAGGTAGTAACTTTATACAAGCTCAGCATAAAGATATAGGTCATATATGACAGGCCTCGTGTGATCTATGTCAAAAATCAAAGACTTCAAGGGTAAATCATGGTACAGTGAATTCTATATTAGTTCAAAAACCAGGTAACGTCGTTTGTGTTGATATAATAGGCCCACTGTCTTTGGGAAGGGGTGGAGCCACACAATTATTAGTAGTAGTTTTAGCAAATATGTGAAAATTATATCCACTTAAATGAGCATCAGCTACAGCCATTTTGAATAGATTATTCAAGGAATATATTTCTAATATTAAATATCTGATGTGGCCAGCACATAACTTTCTTATACCAGTATATATCATCCTGATCTAAGAAAATCATTCTGTTTAATTCTTCACTTATCTCAATTATATTTTAATAGCGTACCTTAAAATGTTTCAATAACATTTTTAAATTCGATACTGTCAATAATAATTCAAGCGAATAAAATATATTTTCCAAGTACTTAAATAAAGCTGATGTAAACTGAAATATTTTACACATTTGGCCTCATAAAATGGGGTTGGGATAAATTTAACAGTTTGACATTTGAAAGGTCTAATTTAGTTGCAAAAAATCAATGTCAATACCAAAAAATTATTAAAATATATGACTTAAATTATTATTGACAGTATCGAATGACGCTGATAATTATTTAAAAATTTTAATGAAACATTTCAAGGTACGCTATCAAAATTTAATTGAGGTTATTGAAAAGTCGTCCCAGCCGTCCAAATTTGGTCGTAAAAGGGATAACAAGGTCGTCACGTCTAAATGCAAGTCGTATTTTAGGTCGTGACGACGTCGTTACGTTTCTTATAAAACTGAAAATTTTACTTGGGAAAAGCATTTTTTTTGCAAGACAGAAAAAGAATATGCACAAAAACGATAGCTAACCTTAATTAGTACAGGGACGGACTTCAAATATCTTTCAAAAATTTAATTTCTCAGAACAAAATACATTGTAGCTAGACTTATATATATATATATATATATATATATATATATATATATATATATATATATATATATATATATATATATATATATATATATATATATATATATATATATATATATATATATATATATATATATATATATATATATATATATATATATATATATATATATATATATATATATATATATATATATATATATATATATATATATATATATATATATATATATATATATATATATATATATATATATATATATATATATATATATATATATATATATATATATATATATATATATATATATATATATATATATATATATATATATATATATATATATATATATATATATATATATATATATATTAAATTCGTTTTCCGGTATACTCCGCGTAGGTGATAGGCCCCGAGGGGGACCGTGGTTGTCTTAACGACGTTTCGGCAGAATCTCATCCGCCATCTCCAGGTTCTAACAGATAACTGCTTACTGCGGCTTCTGGTAACTCGAACTGAAAGAAGCCGCAGTAAGCAGTTATCTGTTAGAACCTGAAGATGACAGATGAGATTCTGCCGAAACGTCGTTCAGACAACCACGGTCCCTCCCCGGGGCCTATCACCTACGCGGAGTATACCCGGAAAACGAATTTAACATTCACCACCCGCGAAAACCTGAAAACAACATATATATATATATATATATATATATATATATATATATATATATATATATATATATATATATATATATATATATATATATATTTTCCGGGTATACTCCCGCGTAGGTGATAGGCCCCGAGGGGGGACCGTGGTTGTCGTGACGACGTTTCGGCAGAATCTCATCTGCCATCTTCAAGTTCTCACAGATAACTGCTTACTGCGGCTTCTGGTAACTCCGAACTGAAAACCGCAGAAGCAGTTATCCCCCGGGAAGATGACAGATGAGATTCTGCCGGGGGCGCCGTTCCGAACCCGGTCCCCCCCCCGGGGCCATCACCACGACCGGAAAAGAATTTAAATCACACCGCGAAAACCTGAAAAAAAAATATATATATATATATATATATATATATATATATATATATATATATATATATATATATATATATATATATATTAAATTGTCCGGGAAGACCCCCGTAGGTGATAGGCCCGGAGAGGGACCGGGGTTGCGGGAGACTTTCGGTAGAATCTGACTACAATCAGGTTCTAAAGAAGCCGCAGTAACTGCAGTTATCTGTTACCGAACCCGAAGATGATAGATGAGATTCTACCGAAACGTCGTTCAGACAACCACGGTCCCTCCCGGGGCCTATCACCTACGCGGGAGTATACCCGGAAAACGAATTTAACATTCACCACCCGCGAAAACCTGAAAAACAATATATATATATATATATATATATATATATATATATATATATATATATATATATATATATATATATATAAATTTAGAATGGAGTATTTTTAAAACTAATAGTTTTTTTTTTATTTTTAATAATGAGTTTCATGTTGGCTTCAATTCTAGAAATAAAAAATTATGTTGTCTTTAAGAATATAAAAATTATGACGGTTGGGGGTGAAGGGGCAGTAACAAAAAATTATCCCATAATACAAAAAATTTGTGCCTCAGTTTTAAATAGGATTTTAAGATTTCAAAGAAATCAAAACCCAAGATTGTTGCATTTAATCCCAACATAAAAAATCGGACAAAAAAATCGCAAAGAAATTTCATGTTATTAATTAAAGCAAGTAACGTAAAGGCCGATAAACTTTTTAAGAAAGTAATGTATTTTTTTAATGCAGCATTAAATTCTACGTAATAAAGATACACTTGTTTTATATCGGTAAAATGCAAGTTAAAAGTATAACTCCGGGTTCAAAATATTGAACCCGGATTAATCTTTGTTAATAAACAAAGATTAATTTTTGTTGAGCAAGTGCCAAAGAAATAAAGTATCCCTCAGTCGCTAAGACCCAGAATGTTATAAATTATTAATTTTCAGATTTGCGTGCCAGATTTTCACCTAATTTTTTATGTATTACTGGGTGTTGCAATTTCAATGCCACACAGTGTACATTTATTTTATAATAAAATTAAATAAAAACAAAATATTTTATATATATATATATATATATATATATATATATATATATATATATATATATATATATATATATATATATATATATATATATATATATATATATATATATATATATATATATGTTAAATTCGTTTTCCGGGTATACTCCCACGTAGGTGATAGGCCCCGAGGGGGGACCGTGGTTGTCTTAACGACGTTTCGGCAGAATCTCATCTGCCATATTCAGGTTCTAACAGATAACTGCTTACTGCGGCTTCTGGTAACTCGAACTGAAAGAAGCCGCAGTAAGCAGTTATCTGTTAGAACCTGAAGATGACAGATGAGATTCTGCCGAAACGTCGTTCAGACAACCACGGTCCCTCCCGGGGCCTATCACCTACGCGGGAGTATACCCGGAAAACGAATTTAACATTCACCACCCGCGAAAACCTGAAAAACAATATATATATATATATATATATATATATATATATATATATATATATATATATATATATATATATATGTATATATAAATTTAAAACTTTCTAAATAATGATGTTATAAAAGAAGAATGGAGTATTTTTTAAAACTAATAGTTTTTTTTTATTTTTAATAATGAGTTTCATGTTGGCTTCAATTCTAGAAATAAAAAATTATGTTGTCTTTAAGAATATAAAAATTATGACGGTTGGGGGTGAAGGGGCAGTAACAAAAAATTATCCCATAATACAAAAAATTTGTGCCTCAGTTTTAAATAGGATTTTAAGATTTCAAAGAAATCAAAACCCAAGATTGTTGCATTTAATCCCAACATAAAAAATCGGACAAAAAAATCGCAAAAAAAATTTCATGTTATTAATTAAAGCAAGTAACGTAAAGGCCGATAAACTTTTTAAGAAAGTAATGTATTTTTTTAATGCAGCATTAAATTCTACGTAATAAAGATACACTTGTTTTATATCGGTAAAATGCAAGTTAAAAAGTATAACTCCGGGTTCAAAATATTGAACCCGGATTAATCTTTGTTAATAAACAAAGATTAATTTTTGTTTGAGCAAGTGCCAAAGAAATAAAGTATCCCTCAGTCGCTAAGACCCAGAATGTTATAAATTATTAATTTTCAGATTTGCGTGCCAGATTTTCACCTAATTTTTTATGTATTACTGGGTGTTGCAATTTCAATGCCACACAGTGTACATTTATTTTATAATAAAATTAAATAAAAAACAAAAATATTTTATATATTGTGATGTATATTTTTGTACTATTTCGTTCGCTTTAAATTATTTTTTATGTCTTTCCTTACATTTTGTAGTGCTGCACATTATTATTAAACTGTTAAATGACGTTCACACATGTACATTGTATATCTAAGTAATAACTAATAATAATAATAATAATAAAATGCACAAATTTGATTTTCTGCAACTTTGACATCTTCAATATAGGAAATCAGTTTCAACCAGAACGCAAATACGAAAAAAAAATGTAGTAGTAAATTCACTGATGACCGCCTGACTTTATTTTTCTCAAGCCATTGAACGATTTGTTTAATTATCTCTATTCAAATACCCGAATGCGACCCTGGAGTAAATTTGAAATTTAATTTAATGATCATTTCATTGTTTTTCCTTTTCCTGATATTTTACTTTCGATAGTGGATTTTTGCCTCTCATTAAAACATTGTGTACATAAAATAAAGTCGTGCCTTTAATTTGCAAATATAACTATATGAGTTTATATCCTGGAAAAGGTGAAACGTATCCTACAAATGAGAAAATATAATTTATGTGATTTATTAAAAAGCACATAAACTTTATTCCCGAAATTACCAAGGTAGAAAATAAACGAGAATTATTTGGCATTTTATAAAGCTTTCTGTCGGCAATAAAAAGGCCAGCTTAATTTCAGTCTGGCTTTAATCACCGCAATGAATTCTAAAAAATCACATAAAATAAATAATACAATATTTCTTGGTCAAAGAACGTCGGATCGAAAGTCTTATCGTATAAAACAGCGGCATAGTTATGACCCGGAAACTTAAATGGCACGGAGCGGAAAATGGTCATTTTTGAAATACCACACACAGCGTAATACTGAATATTTCATGGAATCATGTCCGATAACCTTCTACTTCGCGATTTAGAAATACCTTTGCTAAAACTATGTACTTCTAAAGCTAAAAGCTTTCTATTTCTCATTTATATTGGATGATGTCAGGTGCAGAATCGAGAACAAGTTCCGTTATTTAATCGAATATCTACAGAATAATTTTGCTTTACATTTACAGTCGTAATTGTTTATAAAGCACAGTAAACAATCTGTGTATAAAGTATGGTTTATAAAACATATTGTTACGTTTTTGCTGTCCCCCACAAACACCTCTAATCGCGGATTCGTTGATTGAAATTCCTGGTAACACTTACTACTGTATTAACTAATTAATAATTAACAAAAATAACTTAATGAATGACTTAATTATAATCACAATAAAGTTGTTTATAGTAGATAAATTAGATGAAAATAAACAATTATTTAAAAAATATATCATGTACTTATAACTTTAAATATATTAAAATAATTATATGTTATTTATTTATAAAACCTTATTATAAATTTATAACATAACTTTTGAAATGCTGACGTCACAATTTATAACTAGAAGAAGAGATACTTTACATTTTCATATTGGTACCCATCTGAAATAGTTGCATAGGTATCAAAGAGAAAATATGACAGCAGTGTATGGCAGCTGTTGATACCATTAACGGATTAACTTTAGTCATTAATAAATAGTTTCTATTATTTTCTGTTTGTGATGGAGCCCAACCTTATTAAACTAGTAGGAAAAATTTACCAGAAGTGAATTATAGGTATTATGAATCAAGAGTTCTTTGCTAAAAATATTGTAAGAAATAATAACATTTTAACAACAGACTGGTTTCATAAGCCTACCTTCTCTGAAAGATTTTTGAACTATCATTCTCAATATCCAATGTCACAAAAAAATCAATATTATTCATAACTTAATCCACACGTGTATCATTAAGTGAAAACACAAACAAAAAATTATTTTTTACTAAAATCAAGGCCAAAACATCAAACGATCTAGAATCAGATGTTATTTATAAAATTCCTTGCGGCAATTGTACTAAGGTATATATAGGTCAAACCGGTAGATATCTAAAAACCCGAGTGGACGAACATAAAAATGATCAAAAGAATATACATAACCCCTTAAAGAAAAAAGTAATCCTACTACCTTGGCGGAATGTGGCCTAAACAATCTCCGGTAATTCAATTTTGAAGATATGAATATTCGAGACAAACAAACAATTAAAAAAAAACTAAATGAGACGATATGCATAAAAAAATACAATAATAATGTAAACAAAAGATCACACATTGAAAATCTCAACACTGCGTATTTTAATTTAATTGATACAAAACTGAAAATAATACATTTTTCCCTACATCACGTTTTTTATTGTTTCGGTGTTTCTTGCTACAATGATAAGAACAAATTTAGTGTTTGAATTGTGAGACGATTAAGTCAAAGGTTAATTCTGTGGACATATAATTAAAAAATATGTTTTGTTACTGTGGATTTATCCAACCTTTCTTTTTTTTCTTATACGTAATGATTGTTCAAAATGTTAGTTATACATATAACAACACGGAGAACCTACATTAAATGTGAGTACCTGAGTGAGTCTGTTATGTTTGTGTTTTTTTTTTGTGTTTTATATATAACATTTTTGTTTTTGAACCTTCAAATTCTTTTCAAAACGTCGACTATATACAAATTGGTTTCTCTATAAAATTTGGCCTAGCCCCATTAAACGTAAACCTCACATCTTAATATAACATTAACCCTTATTACACCGAAGATCAGTTGTTTCATCTACTGTCGCCCATAACAAGTTATTTCGTACGTCCTCTATAATATTGCCCAAAACAATTTTAAACACATTTGGTAGATATGTTTTACGCTACTAGGTAAAGGAAAACTACATGCACAGAACATGTCAAATAATTGGGACGAGTATAGGGCGTCACTGACCGAATATAACCTAGCATTGAGAAAGGCTAAGAGAGAATTCTGGAGGAGGCACTGTGAGAATATAGAAGGTATTTCCGAATGTGCCAGACTACAGAAAATTCTCTCGAAAGATAGTCAACGCGTGATAAACTCTCTCATCACTGAGACAGGAAAGGAGACAATGGAAGAACTCCTTAAAGTGCACTTTCCTGGTGCCACGATAATTGAACATTCATTGGAGAAATTGCAAAGATCAGAACTGGAAGTCTCTAAGACCTATAAATCTTATGTCGTTCCAACTTAAGACGATGGAAAAAATGCTTGACAGGCACATAAGGGATGATGTAATGGCTGGAAGACCTCTGCATCAAAACAAATTTGCCTACAGAGCAGGTATGTCCACGGAAACAGCACTTCACCACCTTATTCAAAGGGTGGAGAAAGTGCTGGAAAACAAGGAGGTGGCAATAGGGGCCTTCCTAGACATAGATGGGGCATTCGACAACACCTCCTCAATTCCATTATCAGAACTGCTAGAGAGCATGGCATCGAGGACACATGCAGCAGGTGGATTGAAAGCATGCTTAAAGGCAGGGTGATATTCACCACCATGATGGGTTAGACTGTAGGGGCATTAGTAGGAGGGGGATGTCCGCAGGGCGGAATCCTGTCCCCCCTCCTATGGAACCTTGTACTGGACGGACTTCTGAATAAACTCACTAATGAAGGTTTTGAGACCTAAGGGTATGCTGACGACATCGTCATTATCGTAAGGGGGAAATTTAACTGCACAGTCAGGGATCGGTTACAAAGGGCCCTGAACGTAGTAGAAAAATGGACAGATGAAGAAGGACTAAAGGTTTGTCCTCCTAAAACAACCATCGTTCCATTTACCAGAAGAAGGAACCTGGAGGGACTAAGTCCTCTAGTACTTCGAGGAACACAGTTACAGATGTCGGGATAGGTAAAATATCTTGGTGTTATTATAGACTCCAAATTAACCTAGAACCAACACCTAGACAGGATCATACAAAGATCGGTAGCAACATTGGCAATATGCAGTCGATCATATGGAAATCGGTGGGGACTCAGACCTGGTATGATGCACTGGCTCTATACCAAGGGAATAAGACCTACAATCACGTACGCTGCGTTAGTGTGGTGGCCTAAGACAACCCAAGCAGCGGCAACCAACAGGCTGAGCCGGATACAGAGACTGGCCTGCTTGGGAATAACAAGTGCCATGAAAAGCACTCCTACTGCGGCCATGGAAACCCTTCTGGATCTTCCTCCACTTAGCAAAGTGATTCATGGGGAGGCCAGAATGGGGGCCTACAGACTGCAGAACTTAAATGGCCCGAATCTGCATAGCGCACTATCGGGACATATGAGGATAGCAAACATAGTAGAAGATCATATACTGAATATGAGATCAGACTACATGACACCAAAATATACGTTCCACAAACCTTTCGACATCATTATTGGAGAGAGGGGGGATGGCATATAGGAGCTCCTGACATTCTACACAAGGGACTGACCTGGTACACAGATGGGTCTAGGACAGAAATAGGAGCTGGGGCAGGAATATACGGAGAAAGGCCAAGGGAGAGTATAATCCTCTCACTGGGACACCACTCCTCTATATTCCAGATAGAGATCTGCGCAATACCACAATGTGTACATGAAAACATAAGCAGAGCGTACGAGAATCAACAAATATTTATCATATCGGACAGCCAGGCAGCACTGAAGGCACTAGCCTCATATAAAGTGTCATCAAGACTGGTATGGCAATGTCATGAAGAGCTCAGAACTCTGGGAGAACGGAACAGAGTTAAATTACTCTGCTTGTCCGGACATTCTGGGATATCAGGCAACGAAAAAGCAGACGGCTTTGCTAGACAAGGATCTGCTGACCCATTTCACGGCCCAGAACCCGTGCTGGGTATTCCCAAATGCTCAGCAAGGGGAATCATCAAAGACTGGATCAAGAAGCAACATAACAATCACTGGAGGAATATTCCACGCAACCGACATGGGAAAACACTAATCGAAGACCCATGCTCCAAACAAACTGAAGAACTGTTAAGAACGACTAGGTTTCAGTTGAAAACAGTAACAGCGCTTCTAACAGGACATATGGCTGTTAAA
This sequence comes from Rhamnusium bicolor, assembly GCA_029963845.1. Lineage (NCBI taxonomy): Eukaryota > Metazoa > Arthropoda > Insecta > Coleoptera > Cerambycidae > Rhamnusium > Rhamnusium bicolor. The sequence goes on from JANEYF010005529.1 coordinate 729,313, forward strand.
AAGCACCTGCAAACAATGGGAATGTATGATGGTGACTTAGATTATGTGGGAAAGACCCAGAAACCGTAGACCATATCATATTCGAATGCGAAGAATTAACTCGTAGGAGGTACAATATATACGGGCAAACACAAATCGACCCGGAAACCATCAGAACTCATCCAGTACATATACTTGTACCATTTGATCAGTGGCACAGGGGTACTGGATTAGGTAAGAGTAAAACAAAATAGGGAGTGCACGATAAGCCCAGGAGGCTGCAGTGCCCTCGGAATCAACTCAGAGGAGCCCTAGGGAAGGAGAAAAAAATGCACAGAAGATGACACACAAATCATAAAGAAAATCCTCTGTTATAATTGTAACGGCAATATTTTGTCGATGGATAGCTTAATTTAAATCTCTCATAATCACGGTGTGTATGAAATTCGATTGCATGGAATTCACAGAATATGTGAACGATCTGTTGTTAAGTTATCGTAGTTTTTAATCATTTTTTGTAGTTTATGCACAAACGGTAGTAATTACGCCACCATTAAGAGCGTTTTATACGAGAACCAAACCACACGCTTTAATGGTGCCTATAATTTTAGATGGAATAGTTCCGGATACCCCCAGAGACCTTGCACCTTTAAGCCTCGATACTGGTTACTCTGGTTGCATATATACAGGTATATAAACAAACACACCACATCAATTTTTATGTGGTCTATTCATTAATATTTATATTTGTTTTATAAGTGCTTGCGCTGAAAGATGGAAAAAATCCTGCCGCCGATAGCAATCATAGAACGTCAGTTGTCACAGTAATAAATTTGAAAGGTATGAAGTTTTCAACATAATCCTGTAACAGAAATTGGACTTTAAGCTCTACTGCGCATGTTTTAAGCCGTGACATCACCATATCGACAATTTTTAACGGAAGTCGAATTTTTTCAATTTAAATTTTTTTTTAGAACAATTTAAACTATGGAGTAAAAATAAATTAGATACACTGAAATATATCGTGTGTTTTAGAGTGTAGATAAAAAATAATAAAAAAAAGTGAAATGACCTCAATAAACACTACTATAATGTGTAACTTAATTCTTCTTTACTCGCACAATGCCAAATCAGTACTGAGTGCCTTGACGCATTGTGTTCCTTATATATCCATACAGTCTAGAATTTCTTGAACATTCCTGGCGCAAGCCTCCCCCTCCCCGCCTCCTGGTTATATTGTCGCCCAGCGCCCCAAGCAAAACACTTCGTGAAATTTCGATGAATAATTATAGAACATAAATTGTTTCTCTCCTGATTGGTTAGTGGCCTGCTATATTAATATTACAACTTGGTGGGAATAGGTCAATTAAAACAGAATTCCTTTTTTTTTTTTATTTAGTCGATGTTTCGCTATATTTATTAGCATCCTAATTAAACTGAATTTTTTGTACATGATCAGTAATAAATTAAATAACAAAAACTGGTACAAAACAGGTTGAAGCAAATGAACATAAAACATATAAATAGTCTTTAACGTTTCAGTAATATACAGAAAATGTTCAGTAAATAAAAAATTTAATATCATGTTTAATTCGAATACATTTTCATTACGATTTGCGCCCCCAAAAATGCTGTGTCCTCTCCGCCCCAAAAAGCACGGCATGTCACTGTTTAGGGGGAGATAAATGAAAATTACTGTGGCTGTAATTTCGTGTTATTTTAAACGCCGCATTTAAATTTCCTCATTTGAAGTGTTACTAAATCTTAAAAAAATTAGCTTTGAATGTGGATACATTTTTTTTTAATTGGTGCATAAACAGCTGGCGAAGACATAAGTCAAATTATATTTTGTGTGGGAATTTTAATCAAATGGCGAAGAGCATTTATTGGTACAAATGTCGATGATTCGGACTAAAGTTACCAAAACATGCTGCCGATCATAAGCGGAGGCTAAATGAATGTATATGTAAACGGGACATACCTCATACATGTTACTGTTGGTAAGTTATAAAGTGTGGATAGGCTCGATTGTACATTTGCAACATTTGCAAGGTCTCCACAATATCATCATTAAGGCATGTATGTTGCGGTAAATATATTATAATTGTAATATGTATGAAAATCGCGAAATGCACGTTTGTATACGATTAACATACTTTGATTACTTACGTGACATAATCGAAATAACATACAAAAAACGTACATCTACTTTGTATAGCATATAGAATTGAATACACATATATATTGAGCTCGATCTATTCATACCTTCTACCTGAATCCTGTCCGACACACCGGAATGATAGCTGCAATTTGGTAACACTAGTAGGAGATAAATTGAAAATTTATTTGGATTGTGTTCTGAATCAGATGAGGTATGGAACTGTCAATGCCTTAGATGTGGTTCAAACTCCACAATAAACGTCAGGGCCTCATTTCTCTTTACCCAACACAGATGTCTGATTTTCACGGGGTCTACGTCGGTGAATTGGGGAAGGTTAAAAAACAAAACATTTTATTCACAGTCGGCAACGCCCGACTTCTAGACTACTAGAAATTTTATATTGTTTTTATATTACTTATATGATATATGTACATCCCACATACAATTAGACCAAAAATTATTTTAGTAGCGAGCTTTTATCGGTTTTTCTCAATACACAGCAATTTTGTATACCGCTTTGCTCTGAGATTGATCTCTCTTGATATGTACATCCCACATATAATTAGACCAAAAATTATTTTAGTACGAGCTTTTATCGGTTTTTCTCAATACACAGCAATTTTGTATACCGTTTTGCTCTGAGATTGATCTTTCTTAGATGTATTTTAAATGCAATTTGCGTGGCTGCCTTAGAGAATTAACTTATATTTTATCTGTCCAAAGTTCAATTTGACTGGCACACCTGGCCTGCTGAAGCCCGCATAGACTTGATGAGAAGGGTTTCTTTTGATAAACGAACTCTGCTGAATTACGAGTCGAATTGAGCTGTAATTAGCTTACAGGATATAATTCTTTTAACATACTAAACGAGTACAAATTTATTACGAAAAGCACTAAATTTTAAATTAGTCAAACTTAATTATATATTACATTAATAATTCTGCATTTGTTCCAATATCTACATATAAGACGTTTAGGATTGATATAATATTGAATTAAAATATATATAATATATATATATATATATATATATATATATATATATATATATATATATATATATATATATATATATATATATATATATATATATATATTACGGATAAAGCTAGAAGGGTAGCTAAAACTTAGTTTAACCGGTTAAAGTGCGTATTACCAAAGCCTTGTGGTTAAAGTCAGAAGAAATTTTAAAGTTTCAACGTTTAACTTAACCGGCTAAACCTTAGGTGTACTCAATGCTAGTCGGTTAATCAGAAACATACTATCCATGATAATCCAGTCAGTAGAGATTTTTGCCCTACATAAGGTGGGATAAAAAACGATTTTGATATATGTTTATTTAGGTCGGCACTCTGATGAAAAATTCAAGTTTTCTACCTGGGGAGGGGGAGGAAGCAAGAGCCGCCTAATCATTTTTCCCTGAAGCCTTAAATTTTCTTACAAAGAAGTGAACAATATTGGAAAAAAATTGAACACTATTAGGAGAAAATGTATTTTTATATAATGGCCGCCTTGCAGTCCTGAGTTGAATCCATTGGATTACTTTATATGGCCATATTTTCTTCATAGACTGCACGACAATGACCGAAATCAGTTTAAAATATGAGGAGCTACGACAAGGCGTAACCCAATATGAGGAAATCAAATTCAAGGGCTATGATGTTCTAGACTTAATTACCTACTTATTAATAATCGAGTCTTCTGTATTTGAAACTATCGATTTTTTTTTAATGAATCAATATTATATTTATTATAAATTTTTGGTGAAATGTCCTCCTTCATCTCATCGTGTTATTTACCTAGATGAGATTGTCATTATTTAAGATGTTGTAGTAGTATAAGTAATTGAAGTACTATTAGAAAATGGGTCTTGTATTTTGACATTTCCGTAGATTGTTCGCAATTTTTTAGAACCAGTTCTATTGCTTACGTAACAGGACCAAGTTTAACTAAAATAAAATATTAGATATTGTTTTTTGACATAGTGAGTGATATGTGTACCCCTCTGGTGGTCAGTGCTACTACCAGTCAGACATCACTGATGTTTTATTTACTGATAGCGAACTGCAAAGCAGATACCAAGAGCTTCGACCTCTAACCCTGATGGACTAAACTATATACTGAATAAGATTTGCAGGAAACAACTACTCAGCGGACAAAAGCCCCAACCTGCATTGAATTAAACCTGCAAATCTTGTTTGGTAGCTAAGACCCTTTGTCAATTCCTCACTAGATATAGACCGGTTTCGAACTTTTTTATGTTCTCGTCAGTATGCCATATGTAATAGAAAAGACGAATAATAATAGCAAACCAGGCTAGCCTAAAGCAAACTAGGCTTTTGCTTAGTCTTGCAAATTTTATTCAGATTGTTTTTTGTTCCAAATTTAAAGAATGGCAAGTTTTTGAATTCGTTGCATCTTCAAAACCAGTGAACAGATTTAACTCATCGTAATATTAAAATGTAGAGGAGAAAGTTCTTTCTCTCTAAATATGTTATTAGTTCTGGCATGTTGACAACTTTCAATTAAAAAGAACGAGTGCAAAGGAATGCCTAATTTCAATTGCGTCCGCAATCTTGATTTTAATATTTCGATCATTTTGACATTTGGACTTTGTAGTCTATTTAATGAGCTAACTATTGAACCAAGTTCGTCAAAATCAGCTGAGAAACAAAATTTGATAAAGAGAAATAAAAAGTACGGTTTTTTTCGACTCATCCGGTATATTATGAAAAACAACGGTCCAAGAATAGACCGTTGAGCAAAGCGTTTTCAATAGCTTTTTCAGATGATATATTGTCTAAGCAAGTTCTTTGTTTTCTATTGCCTAAGTAAGATTTGACAAAATGTACACTTTCGTTACTAAACGTCAATTTTAAACATAATAATTCATGCTCAGACATGTGTGCTTGTGTCAGACGCCTTACTATAAGTTAATCATTTAACGATATTTCGAAATTATCCCAAGATGTTAAAATATCGTTAGATTCTTTATGTAAAGCATTTGTCGTACCTGTATCGTGGTCTATATCCAGATTGATTAACTGAAAATAAGTAATGCTGATCTATATAATTTTTATTTAATAATAATAATAATAATAATAACAATTAGGCAGAGATACCCTCAAGATGATGAATATTCACAGAAGTATTCATCCTAGATCGTCCGTTCCTCGTGTGTACCTCCCACGTCAACGGGTCAACGTGGGGGCCGAGGACTCTTGAGCCTGGAGTGTACGCATGGCAGAGTAGTACTAAGTATGGCCTGTAACATCCTCAGGAGCTCAGATCCCCTCTTGCGGTTTGTAAAACAACACGAAACTGTAGGAGTGGGAGCAGGATTGTTCAAGGCAGCAAAAAGAGCAACAGATGAACACGGTCTCGCATTTGACATCAGGCGAGGAGGACGGCGAGGTGCTGATGGAGAGTCAGTCACTGAACTTCAGCCAAATCGTTTGAAAGCCCGAATTAGAGCTGCCAAACAGGAAAATCTGTTTCGGCAGCACGTCGATAAACCCCAGCATGGTGTCTTCTATAAGAAACACTGGGTTTATCGACTAGACTGACATTCGCCTTTCTAAGGTCAACCGGGCTTAAGTCGGAGACCGCGGGATTCATTATGGCCTGCCAAGATGGTGTTATCAACACCTTGGTCTACCGTAGCCGCGTGTGGCGTGTAGAGGTTCCTGATATCAACTGCAGGACCTGCCATCAGGCGCCGGAATTGTTCATGCACTTACTATCTACATGCCCCATATACGTGATTTCGGCCTACATCCACCGACATAACGCGGCGTTACGAGTGCTATACTACCATCTAAGGCACTCGTAAGGGGGTAGATCAGACACCAGTGCTGCCTTACGTCCCCGGAGATATTGAGTCCGTTGTCGAGAACGAGAAATGCCGGATTTACTGGAACTACTCGTTCCCGACGGTCAGGCTAATCCAAGCCAACAAGTCTGACATAGTCCTTCCTCGACCATCAACTCAAGGTGACGTATGTCATCGAATTCTCGACACCTGCGGAGAAAAACATCACCTTGAAAGAGGACGAGAAACGGACCAAATATCGCGATCTCCGGTACGAGCTTCAAGTGCTGTACCCAGGCTACTCGGTAAAGATGGTCATCCTTATAATCGGTGTACTCGGAGGGATAAAGCCTACGTTGCTCTCGGAACTGAAAACCATACCGGCCTGCCAAAAATCAGTCTAGTGGCTGGTAGGCCAAATGCAGAAAGCGGTCATTCTGTGTTCTCTGCGTCTGCTTAGGGCACACGATTCCGGAATCTACACTTACTAACCCTGCGGGATGTGGGGAGTGGCTGTGGTTAATGTGCTGGCGCGACTCCCGTGAGGCGTAGGAAGCCACGGGGGACTGTCCAGCGTCAGGAAACCAAAAATAATAATAATAATAATAATAGTCTTTTTCTGCAAACACCATTAAAAACTAAATTTTTAACACGGCATACTTGAATTAAAAATGAAATATTATATAAACTCGCGTTAAAAATGATCATATGATTTACTTTTAACACTAGTGCAAAAAGTAAAATGACAAGTCGTTTGTCATAATGACATTTATATATTTATTAACAAAAAATTACAAGTTATTTAGAAATATTTATATTAATTGTGCAATTGGAGCAATTAGTAATATTTATCCCTTGTGAGGAAGCTACGATTCGCTTCCTTCTGGACTATAATTAATATTGGAACTCATCATATTGCAATAGTTTTTCACATTTGACAAGCATGTGTCAAACAACGGGCAAACTTGATTTATTTATTTCATAAATGAGGTAACCATTAAAAGGATTTGAAATCTTTTTAAAGAAACTTTATTGTTCTTTTAATGGTGTTTGTAGAAAAAACATTGTATGATACACGTGTTAAAAATGACTTTATTTTGTTCGTGGAGTTGCTCCACTCGCTTACGCTCGTTTCGCAAACTTCTCCACTCACAAAATAAAAAGTCATTTTTAACACTTGTATCATAAATAACTATTTTTGGTAATAAATAATAACAATGTATGTTTTAAAAAATATACAATAGATATAAATAAAAAATGAAAAAATAAGAGTAATGCCATTTGTATTTATTACCAAAAGGCGGAGTTTGCTTTCTTACATAAAAATATAAAAAGCACTCTTACACTCAACCTGGAAATGCCAGCACTAGTCAGCAATACTCACACATACACATACGCACTTACACATGCGCATGCACATATACGTACACTTCCACCACAAAACGTTAACTGATAATTGTATGAAATAGATGCAGGATAGAATACAACAAAAAAAATTGAAGGAATTGTTTTCTTAAATACTAAAAGAAAAAAAGAAAAAATGCAAGCTGAAAACAAGTTGTTAAACTGTGATTTAGCGTTTATGAAATATTGAAACCATATGTGCTAATGAGCTTTTCCATATTAAATTTTAACTGATTTAAATTTAAGTTTTTGAGATGATCTGGAATTTTGTTGTGTATATTGTAAATATTGTAAGTAAAAGATCGGTTATATTATAATGATGTAGAATGCCTTGAAGGAGATATTAACCAATTATTTCGAGTATCTCTTGTATGAACATTATGTCACAAAGTCATTTTATCATATAGATACTTAGGTGTTTTATTTGTCATAATATTATGGAATAAGGAACAACAATGTAATAATTGTCTTTCTGCCATAGACAGCCAATTGATTTCCTATAATTTATGACTAATTGCATCATACTTTCGTAGACCAAAAATTAATCGCAGACAATTATTTTGTGTTCTCTGTATACGTGTTACATCAGCTTTAGTTATACAGAAGTTATATAACATCAGAAGTTATGTATACAACAACAGGATAGGTATAGTAACTTAAAACTAAAGAATTAGTTAACAAAATTTTAGTTTTTTTTTTATTTAAAATATCACGACATCCATACAAAAGTTTTAAGTTACTGTATGCTCTTTTATTTAGTTGACTGACGTGGCGTGTGAATCTAAATGAATAATCTAAATATAACCCAAGATTTTTTACTACGTCAATACAGGAGGGTTCTTCATCATTTATAGAAACTTTAAAATCGACAAAGCATTTAGCTCGAAGTTTTTTTAGTACCAATTATTATAACAGATGACTTTGTAGGGTTAATAGTTAAACAGTGCATGTCTGAGGTACGCATTAATGATTTTCGGTCACTATTTATTTTCTCACAAGCTTGCGCGGTGTCCTCAGGTGAAAACGAATAGTCGTCTGCGTAAAAATGCGAGTTACAATGTTTTATATGTTTGCATAGGATAGCACTGTATATTGTAAATAACGAAGAGCCCAAAATAGATCCCTGAGGTACTCCACATTTTACAATTAATTCGGTGGAAAGACAATTATTTAATTTCACACTGCATTCTATCGCTTAAATAACTTGATATTAGATCAACTGCGCTATCACTAAACCTATATGATGTAAAATAGCTAAAAGTAACCGATGGTTTAATCTATCGAAAGCCTTCGAATAATCGAGAAGTACAAGTGCTGTTATAATTTCCTGTTGTCAGAAGCTGAAACGATATCATCGGTCACTTTTAATAACGCGGTTGAACAGCTATGGTTACTTCTAAAGCCAGATTGGTTGGGCGGCAAAATATTATTATTACTTAAATGATGTTTATTCTGTTTATTCACAATTTTTTCAATAAGTTTCGATAAAGTCGGTAGAATACTGATGGGACGTAAATCTTTATATTCGGATGGGTAAGGGAATAATATACGATTTTTTCCATATTCAAGGGAATACACATTATTGCAAGCAGCAATTTATTAAGAGAGTGATAACAGTATGAAGTTAGCTTTATATTAAGCCCGTCAGCACCGTTTGCTTTTGAGAAAACATAATTCATCATATTTTAGTACCTCATCCTCACCGGTTAATGTAAACTGAAAATTGGATACGCCATCTTTCATGCCGCTGTAATAGTTTAAAATTTCTGCATTAGGCATATTATTATTTGAGAGGATTGAACGAAGTATTCATTAATACTATTTACATTGCTTAATTCTTCCGGAGTGATTTTATTTTCATTTTTAGAATCGATACTTAGACCTTTCAAGTCATTCCAAATCGTTTTACGTTTGTTGTAATTTGATATAGATACGCTTTTTTCTCGTTTTTTATTGAAATTTTAGTTAGGTTTTTCAAATTTTTATAGTAATTCCAGTGTTCTATGTTATTGGTTTTTTTATATTTTAACAAAGTTCTGTCACGCAGTTGCATCATGAACTTTATATTTTCCATTAACCAAGGAGCCTTTTGTTTAGTTATTCTAACAGTTACTACCGGAGAATGTTTATCAAAGAGATACATTATGATGTTATTAAAAGTAATAATTTTATTATTAATATCTTCGTATTGATAAATCAAATTAAATGGAGTAGATCTAAGGTCTAAGAGAAAATCGTCATCAACCAAATTTTTTAATTTCTGAAGGTGAAAGAATTCGATTCTTTTTCAATTTTACCAGTATGTATATCACAGATCAAGAGACAATGGTCAGATAAATGATGACTATCATTTATATTTAAATTATTTACGATAATTGACATATAAAAACGTCTAATAAAGTAGCATTATTTGGTTGGTTAACTATCTGTTTTAGGTCAAACATGTCTAGTACATTAGCAAGATTAATTGCGGCACTACTGTCAAGTTTTAGCAAATCAATGTTTAGATCACTTGCACACAGTATATTATCGAATTTTGGAAATATTACACTCAAGACATCCTTAAAAACTTTGTAAGAAATCGATTAACGATTAAGTTAATTTTTACATAAACGTCCACACCCCCTCCTCGGCCAATTCTATAATGTCAATACAGATTATAACCTTCAATAGTTACAACTTCATTTAAAATATTATCTGATAACCAGGTTTCTGTAAGTAAGATAAGATCATAATCGCCAAGTCTTACATAATCTTGTATTTCTATGATTTTTGGAATAACAGATCTAATATTTGAGTTAAGATTTTTCATATTAAATATGTTTTGACAAAATTATAACAGTATACATATATAGGAAAGCAAAATAACAAATGAATTGCAAGCAATAAGAATAACACTAAAGAGAAAAAAATATGTATATACATACATATAAAAAAATATGTAATAGTAACTTGATTAAAAATTAAACTATATAAATAAATAATTGCAAGGAGCAGAGAAAAAAAATAAAGAACATAATTATTACCAATATGGCTTTAGTCTTCAGCATTAACTTTTTTGGCAATCATGGGTATGTTATTTATATTGTTACGTGTTTGCTATCCACACAAACACCTATCCTCGTAGATTCGTTGATTGAAAGTCCAGGTAACACTTACTCACTACTTTATTTCTTCTTTACTCGTTCACGTTCAACTTCAGATTAAGTCTCGGCCCACCGTGCGTCTTATTTATACATCCATTCACCCGGTCTAGAGCACTCCAGAATATTCCCGGCCGTTTCCATATAATTCCAGTCTCATCTAACCAGTCTACACAGTCCAGTGGCGTAACAATATATTTAATAAATATGCTCTCTTCACCGTTATTTTTTCGTTCATCTAATTCTCATTTAGTTTTTTTTATAATACTCTCTCTGCATTTGATTTAGATCAAGAGATATATAAACTTTATCCTCTATTTCTCTTAGTTTTTTCTTATATCTTACGGCTTTTAGGGCATCTTCTTTGCTTGGTAATGTAATTTTAATAGGCCTTCTTTTGTTTTCATCTATTTTCCTTACCTACGGATTTTGACGGCGCCAAGGTCAACTATGACTTCAAGTAATTTCAAGATATCGTTAACTTTGTTGGTATCAATATTATTTTTCTTATTTTCATTATTAACGAGTTTATCTTCAATGTTATATTTTTACATCTTTTGTCCCACCTAACGAAGTCGTTAATTACCACATTTTGATTAATTGCTGGATTATTATTTATAGTTGAGACGGGATGATCAGATTCTCTACTATCGTTTAATGCTTTTATTTGTAATTGTAACTCAGCCGCAGTTTGTTGCAAAGATTTTATTTCTTTAATTAAATCAGTTTTAAATATAGACTTGCATTTATTGCACATGTATCATAAACTTCTATCTTTTAACTTTAAAATTGCTGTCTCCCCTCGTGATAATTTCGTACATTTAATGTAATTTTCACATAAATCACAAATTATTTCTTTATCGGAATTGAAACTGTCCTTGGAGTGATAGCAGGTTGACATTGGGTGTTTTAAAAGTCGAATAAGAAATTATCAGTAAGAAATACCTTGATAATGAGTAATCACACGCCTTAAAAGGATTGTTATATATGTAAAACAGGTTTAGTTATCAGAGATTGGTTCATACATAATCAGTTCAACTCAGAACCAAATTTTTAACGAACAAAGATGACTTAATATCTCGTCTCACCAGTATCAAAGAATCAAAAATTTTCATGAAGTGGAAACACAGTATTTAACAAATTTAGCTGAGCTACTCAATTTACTCACACATACACAGTTCGCGTTCAGTCGCACAATTACAACAATTTTTGAGAGTACTGGCAAGATGCTGACAGGCCTAATGTCATTATATGAATCGGATTTTTAAATTTTAGGAACCACTGGAGTCATGTAGCTATGTAGAAATGTATTACTTGTTAATGAAAAATTTATCACATGCTTATGTATGGCAAAATATATGGGACACAAAGTTTGATCATTCGCGGTGATATTCCATCAGCACATATTCAATTTGACTTTAGACTGTTTACGATTTTATTAATTTTAGCTTCGTTGATAGTATAAAATTTGATATTTTCTTTATTTTCAGTGTTCCGTGTCTATTTTCAGAATTAAATCCATTATGGTGTACATTGTTTTTTATTTGTTTGTTAGCACAGTTAAGAAAAGGATTATTTAAATTTTTAGGATTTTTTAATGTACTGGGTACTTAGTTATGTTAAAAGAATGCAGTGTTGCTTATAATTTTTTACTATCATTAGTATAATGTACATATTTAATGTGTAAGCTTTTTTCTCCTCTTTAGTGTAATTTCTCATACATATTATAAGTTCATTTATTCTCAGACTTAATTTAAGATTTAACGAGGAGCTACATTTTTTATTATGTTATTTCAGTTTGTTTACCCCTGTTAGTTGCTTCAGCTAAATTAAATTTTGAAACAATTTCATACCATTCTTGCTACAATATGCGCCTTGTTCTTAGAGACCCTCATTACTGCTTGAATTTCAAATTAAATTAAGCACTAAATGCAGTCAAATGTAATAGAGATACTACTTTACGATAACTACTATTGCCGTCTTATATGCACAAGTATACAAGTGGTTCCCTAATAATGCTAAACTATAAAGTAAAGGAATTGAAGCATGCATATGACACATTTAAAAGACTAATCGCTGTAGTATAGCGGATAAGGGCGAGAACATCTATCAAGTCAATAAAACTATTTCAATCCTTCCGAGATTATAAGGGAATTATTTATACACAGAGTTTCACTTTTGATGTAATAATAATAATAATAATAATAATAATAATAATATAGTTTATTTAACAGTAATTAATACAATACAATACAATATACAGTATATTATAATATTAACATTAACACGTAAATAAACAGTTACAGTCACTGAAACAGTAGCTGAGTACTGCATGTGTGTGACTGAAGGAAGATAAATAGAATACATATAAGAATTATATATCGTACATATTTGAAAGTAATATCTAGGTGAGGTAATATCTAGGTGAGGTAATATCTAGGTGGGATTATATTAATTATAATAGTTTATATTAATTATATAGGTTATATTAATTATAATAGATTATATTAATTATAATAGGCGGCTGGAAAAAAATAGTAAGGTAATTTTTCCTTGGAAAAAGAAAAAATATTTTTCTGATTTTACTTATTTCTTTGATTGATCATATCATGAAATTGATTACGTTCATTATATGTAATATTTTACAGTTATGTTGTTTATGCAGATAAATATTATTAAAATTTGATATATTATGTATTATTTGAGTTTTGATAGGCTCATTTTCGTATTCCTTTATAAAAGGATCCATTTGAATATGACAGAGAGACTAAATAAAGTAAGATAAAATTAATTAATAACATACAAGATGTTTCGTAAGCATGCATTAAAATATACTTAATATATACATACTACTATTTGCTGCAGAAACTTAGAATTTAATGTTTGTATAAAAAACCTTATTTTATTGAACGGGTCCGCGGCTTCTTCTTTCTTCCAGGAATTACCTTTGGTTGCTTCCTGGTTGCTTCTGTCTTGGGAGTTTTGGGTTCTTTATTCTCTGCAAATGGGGTGCCACTAACTGCTTTGCTTTGGTCTAGTTCATGTAAGTTTGCGGTTGTTGTTACATTATTTGTATTTCGTTCGATATTTTCTGGAGCATTCTCTGTTACATTATTTGTATTTAGTTCGGCATTTTCTGTATCATATATTTCCTCCAGGTCTTGCGGGGTATATGTTTTTCCATTGACATAAAGTTTGTTATTTTTTATATAGCAGGCGTCCTCGCGTTGTCTAGCCAACTGTAGATGCTTCCTCAGTGTTTTGTTTTCTCTCCCTTGTTGAAAAGTTAAATCACGAGAAATAGAGATGTCTGATCCTTTAAGTTTATGGCAGTTTTGTAGTACCGTGTTTTTCGTTAGGTATCTCACAAATTCCACTTTAATTGGACTATTTTCTGAATTTCCTAAGGAGTATGCGTTATTTAAATCCAGTTCTGTTAAATCAGTATCCAACAAATGGTTTAATTTTTGACAAATGAATTGCGGTGAAATTGTGTCTTCTGGTTTATTTATACCGAATATAATTATATTATTTCTTTTATCTCTTGTTTCAAGTATTTCAATTTTGGTTTTGAGGTTCAAGTTCTCCTTTTCTAAAGTATTTAATCTTTTATTCAACTCTTCTATTTTTTGTAAAAGACGTGTTTCACTGGCATCAATTGTATTTTTTAACTCAGTTCTGTTCTTTAAGATTTCTTCATAAATTAGTTGATTTGTAATTGCATTTGATGAATCATTCATTTTATTTATATTTATTTTTATTTGCCGATTCGGTTTAAGAGAGTTATATTTTGTCATTTACTGCACTGTCAATATAACAATAAACACTTTCGCAACAGATGTTCAGTAGCCTCCACAGGTACTATGTACAGATAGAATATTTACAGGCAATTTCTGTTTATTAAATCACTCTTTGTTTCTTGACCTGGCACTTTATTACGGTCATCCTTTCCTGGGTTTTACACTAAATTCTAGTCTGTTTTAAACACTCGGTTAGAAACTAACACAATAGTTTTTCAATGCACTGTTTAAATTTTCGTTTTTAATTGGCAATTATGCACCTGTGTTTTTTGAGATTCCACTATGTTTAGGAGAAATTTTTTAGGTACATTCCAGTTCAATTATGGCTTATTTCTTATAGTTTTTACCGGTTATTTTTAAGTTTTCACAGGAGCGACGCTCACACTCGACCACTTTCGACCACTCTCTATCTATCTATCTAATCAACCTAATAAATTATTTCTTTTTAAGTGAATTGATTTATTTTCTAAAATATACGTTTAAACAGTTTTGTCTAATGAATAAATAACGTTTTTCATGTTAAGAAAATAACTTGCCACGATTAAAAATAAAAATTCTGAAATCAAATTATACAGGGTGTTCCACCTAAGAGGGATTCTTCTGTAACTATGTAACTGTAAAATTTATAAAAAAAATGGTTTTAATAAAAGTTGTCTGGAATCATGTGGGCCATGTAAAGAGAATATTTTTAGCTTTACAGGGTGTTCCATTTTGCGTGGACGATACATAACTTTGTTATTTTAAATAGAACACCCTGTATATCATTGCATTTTTGATTTTTTTGGTTATTATTAGGTGGAGTTTATTAAAGGTACATGGTGTTTAAATTTTACCGTTTTCGAGATATTCAGTTGTTTTTGAAAAAAATCACGATTTCAGCTCTCTAAATGAGGCTAGATAGCATCTAAACCGTAAGAGTTAGAAACGTGCAGTTTTCACAGTTCGTTTTGGCATAAATTACTCTATCTTGTCATCTGTGAGTAAAACGTGTACATTATTCAGACTCGGAAATACTGAGACCTACATTTAAAAATCTTACGAGTTGAAAAACATTTTTTTTTCAAATGGAATGACCCATATTAATTGTCATGGGTAAATGCAAAATTGAATGCCCTTTCGACTGATATAAGGTTATCCATACTTATCACTAACAGTTTTCCAGAAAAATCAGGTTCTTGTCTAAAGTCCGAAAAAGTAGCTATGTAACAGCGTCAAGAAGGCCTTGCAAAACAACTTTTCCCTCACATTTTATCAGGCTTGGGACTAACAGTGTCAATATTTACTGACATGTTTAAAAAGTGGTTTGATAAATAAAACTACTAACAACAACTAAAACAAAACTCAAAACGAAACAAACTGAAACTCGGAACACAACAAGGAGAAGAATACTTAGACCGCTGATTTACATCAACTGCTCGAAGTGTCCTCCATTTTGATTAATACACAAACGAATTCGGTTTTTAAAAGAAAGACTGTTCAACATTGGTCAGCATGTGTGGCGTAATTTCTTGAAATGCTACTGTAATGCGATGCCGCATATCTTCTGTGGTAGTTGGTGGTGTAACGTAAACTTTACTTTTTATAAATCCCCATAAAAAAGAAGTCTCAACTTGTCATATCTGGACACCTTGAAGGCCAACTGCTGGTCCCCCGCGCCCAATCAATCTGTTGGGAAAAGTTTCGTGTAAAAAATGACGAACCGCAGCGGCATTGTGAAGTGGAGCACCATCATGTTGCATCCACATTCTTCGAAGTGTAGTTAAAGGAATGTCGCCTAACAAATCTTCTAGAGTGTTTGTTAAAAAGTTTAAATATACTGCTCCAGTTATATGCTGATCAAAAAAAGAATGGTCCAATGATATGGGTTCCCAAAATTGCTCCCCACACGTTCAAAGACCCTCTGTGTTGGCTATGAGTTGTCCGGAATTGGTGAGGATTTACTGTGTCATAATAATGACAATTATGACGATTAACGAAACCATTTTTATGAAAACTAGCCTCATCGGAGAACATGACCCGTTTAAAAAATTCATCATCTTGATTTAACATCTCAAGTGCCCACTGACAAAACTCCAGTCTCCGCTGAAAGTCTACTTCTAGCAACTCTTGGTGCAACTGGATGCGATAAGGATGATAACTGTGCTTTTTTAAAATCCTATGTATGGACGTTGATATAATACCCGTTGTGTGACTAATTTATCGCACACTTATTTGCGGGTTTTCCTGAATACACCCCAGCACAAGAAATTCATTTTCCTGCGTAACTACAGTCTAATGGTGATTTCGTTTTGTATGTCGAATATTACCAGTATTTAAAAACCTATCAAGCACTAGTTGAAAGGCTTTACGCCGTAGATGTGGTCTGTCTGGATAGCGCTGTGCATATATTCGTGATGCCAATAACGGATTTCTTTCGCACTCACTGAGGACAAAAACCATATCAATCATTTCTTCCTGCGTCAGCGACATTTTGAAAATATTATAATAAAATTTTACTCTCTACTTAGCAAAATAACTACAACGTCAACGTTATTCAAAACTAGAGTGACATTTAATTTGCTTTGTATGTCAAACAGTGCAATAAACATTATTTGCAAGGCCTTGTTGACGCTGTTACATAGCTACTTTTTCGTACTTTAGAAAAGAACCTGATTTTTCTAGGAAACTGTTAGAGATAAGTATGGACAACCTTATATCAGTCGAAAGGGCATTCAATTTTGAATTCACCCATGACAATTAATATGGGTCATTCCATTTGAAAAAAAAATTTTTCAACTCGTAAGATTATTAAATGTAGGTCTAAGTATTTCCGAGTCTGAATAACGTACACGTTTTGCTCATAGATAACAAGATGGAGTAATTTATGCCAAAACGAACTGTGAAAACTGCGCGTTTCTAACTCTTATGGTTTAGATGCTATTAGCTAGCCCCATTTAGAGAGCTGAAATCGTGATTTTTTTTCAAAACAACTGAATATCTTGAAAACGGTAAGATTTAAACACCATGTACATTTAAAAAACTCTACCTAATATTAATCAAGGAATTCAAAAATGCAATAATATACAGGGTGTTCCATTTAAAATAACAAAGTTATGTAGCGCCCACGCGAAATTGAACACCCTGTAAAGCTAAAGATATTTTCTTTACATGGCCCACATGATTCCAGACAACTTTTATTAAAACAATTTTTTTATAAATTTTACAGTTACAGGTACAGAAGAATCCCTCTTAGGTGGAACACCCTGTACATATATTTTTGATAAAAAATGTTTGTTAAAAAGTTGTTTAATATCGCTCAAAAATACTGTAATTGATTAAAAACAATTTTGTTTCGATTAAAAAATTTCGTAAATCAGAAAATTCAAAATTTATCATGTTATTTTATAGTTATCGGCCTAATTATTATCATATAGAAAAACAACATTGTTCATTTTTGTTGAATTTAATTAAATGTATATCTTTGAGCTTGAATTTTTTAAACTTTTTTAGAATATTTTTTTATATTTTATTTTAACCAAATTTTGGATTTGGTCCTTTGAAATGTTGATTATGAACAACATATCAGTTTGCATCATATTTTGCTATAAAAGCTATGAATAAGAATTTTGGTTGTAACTGATTATTACCACACACTATATCTTTATATAGCAAGGATTTAATGTACTTTTACGAAGTGTCAAAACTCGACTTATTGTTTCATGCCATAAACGAGTTAAAAAATAAGAAATCTGCTGGTCAGGATGGAATGACAGTGTCTATCCTAAAAAGCATTTCCTCAAGCATTACTGATTAACTGTTACATCTAGTTAACAGTAGTTATTCAATAATAGAAGGTTATTTCCCGGATGAGCTTAAAATTTTCTCTAGAATTCCTATATTTAAGCAATAAAATGAAGAAGATATGGAGAATTACCGGTAAATAACGCTAGAGTGTGGTGCTGTCCAAATGAATAGAAAAAATCGTATAAAACGGGATTGTCTTATTTAGAAAAAAAAATATCTTAAATGAAAATCAGCATGAATTTAGGTCAGGAAGATATATAGAAACTGCAAGTGCTAGCTTATTTAATATTATTTACCGTGAAATCGACAGAGTATCCATGTGGTTTCGATTTTACTTGACCTGTCTAAAGCATTTGATTCCATAAACAAAGATACACCTACTTTTTGAAAAATTAGAGAATATTGGAATAAGGGACAGCTTTCCTAAAAAAGAAAAAAAAATTATTTGACATTACATAAGCATTCTTTCAAATCTAACATGATAGTAATAATAGATGCCTATACTTTTTTATATTTTATACTGTCATTCTTATCTGAATGCGCTAGTATAAAAGCATTAGGTATATAATAATTCAAACTTCCAATACTTTTTATCATGGATACTATTAAAACAACTACTCAATCTAGGAACAAAAATTGCATTGAATTATATAACAGTGTTCTTTAGTACCTATTAGAAGCAAAAAGAAAAGATTTAAAAAGTATTTACTCACCAAAAAGGAAAATTTTTACACTTATTTAGGTTAGGTTCGATGTCATGAATGTCATTATGATTTCCGAAGGTAAAATAATTAATGTAGATATTGTCAGTTTAAAATGTCAAAATAAAATTAGAAATGTTCATATTTTGAATTAAGTAATTTAAACATTTTTATAAAGAATATATATGCGAACCGGCCCCCTGAAGGGTTCAGGAAGAATAAAAGTAAATATATATCGTACTAGGGGTTTTCGTTTTTCCATTGTAACTGGACTAAATCGTTTCTTAAGTTTAAAAATGTTCCTTTTTGGTGAGTTAATATTTTTTTTAATCTCAATAGTTTTTGTTTCAGGAAATATTTTCCAAATTTTTTTCGTAAAATTTAAAACCATTGTAGAGGTTACTTCTAGAATTGAAACGTATTTCCAAGAAGCAGGTACTATTGAAAGGCAAAAAGGTTCTGAAAAACCAAATAAAAGAACAGAGAAAATTGTCGAAAATAGATTTATGATAGAAAATGATTCTTGTAAACCTTTGAGGAGGTTGAGCCAACAAACGAATTTGTCTTATAGCATCTGCCAAACAATTTTAAAAAATGATCTGCATTTATTCCTCTACAAAATTAATTTACAACATCAAATATGGAATTTCGTTCTATGAATGAATTTTTGTGACTGGTTCCTGAACATTTTAAACAATAATATTCTGGGCATAATAATAATAATAATAATAATAATAATAATTACACGACAAAGCAGGTGGCATTTAGGAGAGGAGTTTTCCAGGGTGACGCCCTGAGTTCTCTCCTCTCTTCATCTCACTGCTACCGTTGTCTGCAACTAATATGCTTGCCGTTCCGATTCTACTCTACTCTTCTGTTTCGGCAGCACGTCGATAAACCCCAGCATGGTGTTTTCTATAAGAACATAGAAACACTGAGTTTATCGACCAGGCTGACATTCGCCTTTCTAAGGTCAATCGGGCTTAAGTCGGAGACCGAGGGATTCATTATGGCCTGCCAAGATGGTGTTAACAACACCTTGGTCTACCGTAGCCACGTGTGTCGTGTAGAGGTTCATGACATCAACTGCAGGACCTGCGGTCAAGCGCCGGAATCGCTCATGCACATACTATCTGCATGCTCTGTATACGCGATTTCGGCTTATATCCACCGACATAACGCTGCGTTACGAGTGCTACACTACCATCTAAGACACTCGTACGGGATAGACCAGACACCAGTGCTGCCTTACGTCCCAAGAGATAGTGAGTCCGTTGTCGAGAACGAGAAATGCTGGATTTACTGCAACTACTCGTTCTCGACTGTCAGGCTTATCCAAGTCAACAAGCCTGACATAGTCCTCCTCGACCATCAACTCAAGGTGATATATGTCATCGAGTTCTCGGCACCTGCGGGGAAAAACATCACCTTGAAGGAGGAGGAGAAACGGACCAAATATCGCGATCTCTGGTACGAGCTCTAAGTGCTGTACGCAGGCTACTCGGTGAAAATGGTCGTCCTTATAATCGATGTACTCGAAGGGATAAAGCCAACGCTGTTCTCGTCGGAACTGAAGATCATACCGGCCTGCCAAAAATCAGCCAAGTGGCTGGCAGGCCAAATGCAGAAGGCGGTCATTCTGGGTTCTCTCCGTCTGCTTAGCGCACACGATTCTGGTATCCACAGTCACTAACCTTACGGGATATGGGGAGTGGCTGTAGTTAATGCGCCGGCGCGACTCCTGTAGGCGTCGGAGGCCACGGGAGGACTTTACGGCATCGGATAATAAGTAGAACTTATCTAAAATAAATTCCAGAAAAACATTCAAAACAAGCTGCAAAAAGAAAACGACAAATGTACGTCTATTTGACGTCTCCATCTAATTTAAATATAATTTGATTTGATTGTGGTTGAATTCGAATTAAGGTAGGATAATGTCAGTTTCAGACGATATGAGTTTTTTAACATTGTTTATTGATGCAAATATGTTACCTCTCCACGACCAGCATTATATTACCCCGACTACTGCTCGAACCTTATTCAGGTTAAGATTTTTATATGTAAGCATTTCACTATACACAATACCACTATTTTTTATTATTTTTTTATACTAAACACTTCATTTCTCTTCCACCTATTTGTAAACACAATAGCACTGGGTCAGGGTCTTTTTTTGTTGATTTTTTTCTTTACCTAAGCGAAAGCAGTGGTCGATGTGGTCGAGTGAGATAAAAATATTAAGTTTGTTCTTAATTACTTTGCATATATGTTCGTAAACATTTTCCATCTCATTCTCAGGCATGCCATATACTACTATAGTATTCATAAGTCTATCCTGCTTTATGTATTCTATCTCTTTTTGAGGTTACTTGCTGTTTTTGTGCAGAATTTGATTCAACTTTATAAGATTTAGTTCTTCTTGCTTCTTACACTCAAATGAATTAATGCTATCAGAAATCTTATTAGCTAGCTAACTTTTTTAACCCCATTAATCCTGATTGGGTATTCTTCTAACCTCTTTATACGTGTTGAAAAAGTTTTGTTCATATCATCTGCATCTAAAAGATTTTCCTTGGATCTTATTTTCGAAGGCATAATAATAACCTTTATTCTATTTAGGAGCTAGATTATTAAATTCTACCACAAATTCACACAATTTTTGGGAGACCGTCTAGAAAACGACTATTCTATATCGACAACGCATGGTTTTATCTGAGTAGTTATAGGAATTTGGATGGCAGAAAACTCTCATGAATACATTGAAACACTTCTGCATCCTCTCAAATTGGATCTCAGGGTGGCAGTTTCACAGAGACGAGTTTATTTCACTTTCTGTGATTAAAATGTGAATGCAAATTTTTATATTCAACACATGGTGAGTCTATTCAACAACACAGTGATGATGAGCTCACTCGAAGATATTTCCAACAAGACAAAGTTTCAGCATACACCGTACGTTCCACAATAATTTTTTTACCAGACTATTATGACAGTAGAATAGTGGATTAAAATGTTCCCGATTTCTTCCTGTTTCCATACTTGAAAAATCAAGTAGTTTTACAGTATTACCATTTACCAAGTTCCTATTGGTGGAAAATATTAGGTTTTGAGTTTTTTTGTCGTTCATACTCATATTATTAGAGGTAAACCATGTTTTAACCAGTTGAGTAGTTTGGTCTGAAGTCTGATGCAAGTTTTCATTATTAGAATCAGAAATTAGAAGAGATGTGTCGTCTGCATAGGCGATACATATATTGGGCAACATAAAATGGAATATATCGTTAACATAAACAATGAACAGGAGTGGACCCAGGACAGAGCCCTGGGGAACTCCATGTTTAACAAACGTAGGCGCAGAACAACAATTGTTGAATCTCACATACTGGCTTCTATTTTGTTAGTAAGATTGAAATAAGCTGAGAGGCAAGTCTCTGACTCCATAATGATATAACTTCTCCACCAGAATAGAGTGAGATACAGAATCGAAAGCCTTGGACAGATCGCGTAAGGTGAGAGCTACATGCTTACCTTCCTTATGGCCAGCGACTATGTCGCTATGTAGAATTGCATATCTATCTAAGTAAGCATAAAGCCGAGCTTTTAATATAATTTCAGTAACCTTACCTAATATGGGTATTATTGAAATGGCGCGGTAGTTGCTGTTAGTTAAATAGTTTATCAATAATTTGTATGTATTTCCGCTGAATTCCATATCTTGTAAGGATTCCAACAACTGCTTGTGATCAACAGTGTCAAAGGCCTTTGCAACATCCAGGAAGAAACATAAACGTTTCTGCCTTTCATCGAGAGATTTATTTACTGTATTAGATAATGTAGTAATAACCTGTTGTGTTGATTTACCCTCTTGGAATCCGAATTGTTTTCAGATATTTAGTTATTTATTTTTGTTTATTTTACAATTCTTAATTTAATAACTTTGTCAAATATTTTTGCAAGATTAGTTGTAATTGAAATCGGTCGATAATTAGATATAATGTTCCTATCGCCATTTTTATACAATGGTTTTATTTTTTCTGTTTTGAATTCATCAAAGTTACCAAATGAAATAATTAACTCAAGCCTGCCCCAGTGATGCAGTACCACTTTGGATGTTAAATTTGCAAAATGAACATATAATAATAACCACAAATTATCCATTTATAACGTGGTGTGGACTAAAAATTCGTATTTATGTATATTATCTATCATTTAAACAGCAGTTAATATTGGGGAGTATTTCTGGTGTGAGACAACATCTGGGATATAACTTAGTAATGCCCTTTATAAGAGCATTCCGGTGTAAAGTGGTGCCGTTTGTGACATGTTTGTGCGTGTAAACTGATGTCTCCGGCAAATATTCTGCCATTTCAATCCGTTTGTTTTATTACGAGGGTGTATTGTGGCAGGCGCAGATTTAAACTAGTGAAATCAGCCCTTATTTTCCCTTCTAATGTTATTTGCGCGAATCTGAAGTAAATTAATGTTTGTACCGGGCCTTTGTTCTGCAGTTTTAATGTTCAAATACTATAATTAACAGTACCCTCCCAAGGGACTTTATTACTTCTGAGATCTTATTCACTAAAAATAATTTATAAATTTATTATTCCAGTAGTAAAATATTTATCTTGAAACAAAAGTTTTATTTGCTTATCCAAATACCGTCTGAAAATTTATAATTAACTGTTGTAGAAACAGTTTAAAATAATTTAATTTGAAGATCGAATTTCACTTTATTAAAAGTGCTTTACATAAAACTTAAATAAAATAAATTAAATAAAATATTAGAGAAACTAAACCAGCCTCAAATTAATAATTATTACGTCGTCAATAATAATATTATTTCCTCATTACAATCAGGTTTTAGGAAAGGTCACCGCTTAAACAACATATCTGACAATATTTTTAGGTTCTTAGATAATGGTAAGGCTACTGTTTTGACTCTTCTTGACTTTTCAAAGGCATTTGATACCTTAGACCATAGCCTGTTGTGTGCCAAGCTGGTTTATTTTGGGTTTGACAATATATGTGTAATTTTTTTTAGTCTTATTTAGAAAGCCGTTCCCAAATAGTTGTTTTTGATGATCAATATTCAAATACCTGCCTCATCACATCCGGAGTTCCGCACGGCTCCGTGTTAGGACCGGTGCTTTTTCTAATCTACACAGCCGATATTTTTACCTCCATTAAGTTTTGTAATATACACTGTTATGCAGATGACACTCAATTAGAGTATTCTTTTTGCTGCGGTGATATTAAAATAAATAGTGATCTAGATTATATTTCACAGTACTTGAAGGATCATAGGATAAGCCTGATCGTCAGGAACGAGCAGTTCCATAAATCATTATTATTATTATTGTTAT
This sequence comes from Rhamnusium bicolor, assembly GCA_029963845.1. Taxonomy (NCBI): domain Eukaryota; kingdom Metazoa; phylum Arthropoda; class Insecta; order Coleoptera; family Cerambycidae; genus Rhamnusium; species Rhamnusium bicolor. Next base: position 753,458 of record JANEYF010005529.1, read on the forward strand.
TATTATTGCTCCGGAATATCCGATGCCGGACACTCCTCCCGTGGCCTCCGACGCCTCACGGGAGTCACGCCGGCGCATTAACTCTACACGCCACTCCCCACATCCCGCAGGGTTAGTGACTGTAGGTACCATAATCGTGTGCCCTAAGCAGACGGAGAGAACCCAGAATGACCGCCATCCGCATTTGGCCTGCCAGCCACTCGGCTGATTTTTGGCAGGCCGATATGATCCTGAGTTCTGAGAGCAGCGTATGCTTTATCCCTCCGAGCACACCGATTATTAGGACGACTATTTTTACCGAGTAGCCTGGGTAAAGCATTTGGAGCTCGTACTGGAGAACGCGATATTTAGTCCGTTTCTCCTCCTCCTTCAAGGTGATGTTTTTCTCCGCAGGTGCCGAGAACTCGATGACATCGAGGAGGACTATGTCAGGCTCAGGGTTTATCGACGTGCTGCCGAAACAGATTTTCCTGTCGGCAGCTCTGATTCGGGCTTTCAGACTATTTGTCTGAAGTTCGGTGACTGACTCTACATCAGCACCTCGCCGGTCTCTTCGCCTGATGTCAAATTCGAGACCGAGGTCATCTTAACATTCTTTGTCTCTACCAACTTCTAATTTTGAATGGGTTGTTTAAGGCTACTGATCACAAATTCCCGGCATAGTTACCTAGATTACAACAGAAATTTTGGTCGGATTAAAAATATAATCGGAGAAGTGGAAAATAATCACGTGCCTAAGCAATAAATACCACAACCTAATAATATCTGCAAGCCCAAAAAAGAACTCTGAGTGTGTTTATATGAAAAATTGCTTTTATAATTTTAAAGAGCTTTCAGTAAACTTGTTTAATAAAAAAAAAAGAATAGTCTGGACGAAAAAGTAAATTTCAGAGACAATATTAAACGAATTAGGGCTGAGTAGTGCAGACACTATTTATACAAAGAAAGCCTCGATGAGTATACACCATTTCTGAGGGTCCACTTATTAAAGAAATGAAGCTGGGAAGGTCATAAGGAAGAAATTACTCCTAACAGATTTAGAGAAAAAAGAGGAGAACTAACAGCTGAAAAAATTGGACAATTTACGTGAAAAAATGAAATTCATATAAGAAGAATACAAATGAAGAAAATCCAAATAAGAAAGGGAAATTAATTAGTTTTAAGAATAAAGTTGTTTTATATTAATTTTTAATATTAAATAAAACGTGTTTGGAATCATAACACTTTTTTCAATCTTGCTGTTTTCCCTGTAGAAGAATGTTATGTCTATTTATATATTATTATTATTTTTTTTTTTTTGAAATAATAAAGTTGCAGAAATATCCATAGTGCTAACCAACAGTACAAGATTCAATCTACTGAACTATTAGTTGTTTTTTTGATAAAACGAAATAAATAAAAAAAGAACTGAATCAATGTTTTTCATTCAAGTTTATGCAAAATAATGATTTGGTACATGACACCCATTTGTTTCTACTATTCGTATATGTCATGAAAGTAACTACATGTAATTCTATTTAAAAATATAACGCAAGGGTAATGCATAATAAATAATGCTACAATATAAATCATAATAAATAACTAATCTTTGACTACAATAATAATTGTAAAACTTCTAAGGAATTCCAAGGGAACTCCAAAGAATTCCATGTAATTCCAAAGGAATTCCATGTAATTCCAAAGGAATTCCAAGAAATTCCTCTAAACTTCCAAGTATGTTTACCCCTCGTAATGTTATCTCTAACGGTTTCTGAAATATTGGTAAAACCCATTAGCCGAAGCACCCCTTTGAGGAGCTGTAGCTCCCTTACGAAGTAATTGTCGCCATATGTTTATAGAAATGTCTTAAAATTACATGTTTCATCGTCTGTTTCAAATTTTAACAATAAAAGCTGAACACCTTGTATATGTCAAATTTGAAAATCACTTTTTGTTAGGAATAGAATTGTGCAGTAATTTCCAATTCGTTTCCCTTTATTTGTGACAGTTTTACGATATACCAATGAAGAAAATTAAAAGCGGTCCAACCAGAATTTATGTATAGAAATTCGTGAGAAAACTTTGCTGAAAATTCTTTCAGCTATTATGTTTTATTAGAATAAAATATGCATAACATCCATACTAATTTACAAAATAGTAATAAATACTAGGAATACCTAAATAGGTACCAAAATCCTCTCAATTTATTTAATTGAAGATTAAATAAATTTGCCATTAATGATTTCGACTTTGGTACCTATTTACATAGGTAATATTTCTAGTATTGTAAATTACTTTTTACCCTCTCTGTTGGAATACTTTGGTATCATAATTTTTATTATACATTTATTAACCATAATAATGTTTAAAAAAGATTAGATAATTTTTCTGTTAGATATATTGCATTAAACAATACCTAATTAAAATTAAAACAGGTTCTTTTAAAAAAAAAAGTAATATAATTTTTGTGGGACATGTTGAATTATATTGTGTTATCATATTTTCATGATTTGAATGCCATCTTTGTGACCGTAAATGCTATAAATTTACTTCTAATAGTCAGTAAAATTGACTGCAATGACTTTTTGTGTAGAAATTTTATATTTATTGAAATATTTATGTCCTATTATGAAATAATCAAATGTGTGAGAGTATATAACGCGAGTGTTAAAAGCCCATAAAACATCGATAAAAATAATAGTTTCAAATCATCATAAAAGTTGCAAATTTAGTATAGAGGTTTGCATTAATTGGGTTCTAAAGTTGTATCACTTTTTGTGCTTATTATAGATATTTCAAACTAATTAATTTTTTTATATAAATTTTATTAATAAATGGATGTCCTTAAAAAATAAATTCAAACTAAACGTTTAATTTAGAATTTGTTTTCAAAACCAAAACTCATTTTTCACCAAAGTTGTGTTCCCCGAATGTAAGATTTTTCTCAAATTGACAGGGTGTACCAGAATATGTATCAAAAACATTTAGGTACAACCTTACAAAGGTGGCGACAAGAAATCAGTTTTTCGTTAAAACGGAATGTTTTTGATTGTTAAATATGCCAAGTTTTATCAGTATGAAAGTAATTTGCGTAAATTATCCATTAGAAATTTAAAGCTCATGTGGTGGTATTACTTTATTACTGGTATTATTTTATTCATACAAGATGCAACATGTTCTAAATTTATTTTATTAATTTATATACAAATTATTAATACAAATAAGTTTATTGAAAAAATTTTTTTCGTAGGTGCCGATTGGCGCTAATTAGGTGCTAAATAATCATCCAATGAAAACTCTATTTTGTTAAAAAAATAACGGCGTTCTTCACGCACAAGTTCAAATTATTTAAATTAAAAAACTTATTTCTACGTTGGACGCAAAATTATTTTTAAATAGCGCAAAGTAGGCGTTAATTGGGCGCTAAATTTCCAATAAAAGCAAGTTTTTTTTAACTAATGGGCACAATTTAAATTGGACACAATATTATTTTTTCAAAGTCGCTAAATGGTACAACGTTGGGTGTTCTTCAAGGGTTCATTCTTGGACCCCAGTTTTTTTAACTAATTTATTAATTATATTGTAAATGTTCTGATGTTTGTTATTTGCTCTATGCTGACGATCTTAAAATCCTCAAAATAATTTCTTCCTTAGGTAACTGCGCCGTTCTACAAAGTAGTCTCTCAAATATATTTAATTGGTGAGTTCAAAATAAGCTAAACTTTAATGTGTCTAAATGTTACATTATGACATACACGTTGTATACTTTTGAATATGCAGTTAATAGCCTCATAATATATGCGCTTCGACTCTCCCCATTTACGCCTCTCAGAATGGCTAGGCCCTAGGTCTACTATCGACTTCGCTGGTATTGTGTTATGGGTATATAACGCAACTCCACCATGAATGTGGGATTTGCGACCAAAATTGGATTGAATTTATAGTCGGTTAGCGCCATTATATCTACTCCGTCAGCAGTTATCCATGTTTCAGTTAGACAGAATACTGACTTATGACGGCGGCACAGTACTCTAAATGCATTTCAACGATAAAAGTAGATACTAATTCTAATGACTTCGCTGGTATTGTATTATGGGTATATAACGAAACTCCACCATGAATGTGGGATTTGCGACCAAAATTGGATTGAATTTATAGTCGGTTAGCGCCATTACATCTACTCCGTCAGCAGTTATCCATGTTTCAATTAGACAGAATACTGACTTATGACGGCGGCACAGTACTCTAAGTGCATTTCAACGTTAAAAGTAGATGCTAATTCTAATGACTTCGCTGGTATTGTATTATGGGTATATAACGCAACTCCACCATGAATGTGGGATTTGCGACCAAAATTAGATTGAATTTATAGTCGTTTAGCGCCATTACATCTACTCCGTCAGCAGTTATCCATGTTTCAATTAGACAGAATACTGACGGCTTATGGTCCTCTAGGAAAATTTCAACTTCTTTAGTTTTGTTGCACATGTTTTGTATGTTTATGTGATGGATTGTAATATTGTGCTTGAGACTACTTTTCGAAAATTTGACTTGTAGCACACCTGATTTGTTGTTAAGGTATTATTTTTGTTGTGTACACTAGTAATTGTTTCGTTGTTTAAAGGTATTTTCAATGTCATTACTGTTAGTAGTAATGACTGGAGTAGTTGTTTCTTCATCGACAGGTTCATTTTATTGTTGTGGTAAGATGCTATCAGTATTATTACTATTGCGGTTATAAAATGTAAATATCTTTCGTCCGTCACTTCCGTTATTTTTATTTCCGTTGGATTTGAGCTTCAAGTAGTTGCATTCTGAGTAAGTACTTCAGAGGACATACTTTTGAAAAGTTGTCGTTTGACTGCATACGATAGTTCTATTTGTCTATTAACGTAGTTAGAATTGTGGAGAATAATATTGGGATCTATATATTTCACGAAATCAAATTTACAAATTCAGAGTAACAGGTTCTTAAAATTATAGCAAAAGTTATTTAAAATATTCCTTTTGTAGACATATGATGCTCCTATTAAAATTACATTTGTGTGCTTTAGTCCTGTCAAGAGATTGTTTAAAAATGTGGGTTTCACATTTCGTCCACGAGTAATGTTGTTATTGCCCAAGGACTATAAATGAAAAGAGGATAGATTAGTGCCATAAGAACAACGTTTTCCTGTGTACGGACGGAGCAGTGAACGGTTGTGACGTATCCATCAGTGCATAATTGCTGTTATCAATGAAAGCATGTGTGTTTACGTTGTGATATTATGTGTTTCCTCTTCAGTTTTTAGTTACCGTTTTTTCATTTTTAAACGTTTTAAAGTGATAATGAACTTTTAAGAACAGCGTACAATCAATATTTTGCGTCTTATTATTTATTTTTTGTGTTTTTTTCCGTTCTTTACACAGAATCAATTTGTGATTAGTATTTGAAAATGTTTGCACTCTAATCAGTTTTTCGAAAGCATTTTAACAGTTTTGGTAAGTTTTCTCTTAAAACTGGGCCCTAGAGTTGTGAAAAAATTAGCAAATAAAATAGAAAAAGCAGATATCATTTAAAATTATTTATGACTTTTATAAATTAAGAATTATAATTCGAATTAATTACAACTTTCAAGTCCAGTTTAAAAAAGATTTAGTAGTGGTGAGAGGTATCTGAAACTCTTCATATGGTCCAAATGCTACTATCCGACCGACATCATAGATGTCTCTGTGGCGCATAGCGACTTGCGAAACAAGTACCGAGAGCGGCGACCTCTAGCCCAAGTGGACTAAACAACTGTTATTAAATATGATTTGAACGAAACAACTACTCAGCAGGCAAATACCCCGACTTTCATTGGATTATACCTTCAAATCATGATAGATCGGTAACCAATATCATTTGTCAATTCCTAACCAGACATAACATAGACCGGTTTCGAACTTATTAGTTCTCCTCAGTACGCCATAGGTTATGGAACAGACAAATGATAGTGGTCAACCTGCTAGTCATATACTGACTAAGGTAAATTGAGTAGTGGTGAGAGGTATGTGAAACTCCTCTGAATTTTCGCTAATATTTTTTTTTTAATTTTTTTTTAACATTTAAAACGGAAAAGGCACCAGTGTTAAAAACTTAACAAAAAAGGTGCCCTTATTAAATTATGATAGGAGCCATCGTTTTGGAGTTATTTGAATTTTAATGTTGCAATACAGGTTAGGTGTGCAATAATAGAAGATAACTATACATATCTCTACAAACATAATTCCACAATATTTGCAACTATTGTTTTGTGGAGCAAGTTTAAATATCGCTTTACGCAATAACGCATGTAATTTAAGGACAAAACAATTCATAATAATTTTTTAATTAATATTATTTTAAGTTTCTGTATTAAGTTCTAAAGATGATCAAGAATAAAAAAATAAATTGGTTATTCATAAACATTTGTTAAATTACATACCTCATTGCGTGAAGCGATATTTTAAATTGCTCTAAAAAACAGTAATTGAAAATATTGTAGAATTATTTTTGTAGACCTTTCACTATTGCATACTTATCCTGTATTGCAATATTAAAATACAGATAACTCCAAAACGAGGGCTCTTATAGAAATTTAGTAAGAGCATCTTTTTTTATACAGTTTTTAACACTTGTGCTTTTTTTCCGTTTTAAATATTTAAAAAAAAATAAGAGAAAAACTATAGCGAAAATTCACTCTCATCCCTCCAACTACACCAACAAATCATGAAATTTAGATAAAAATTAACAAAATATATAACAATATGAAATTAATAAATGGTCCAAATTTTATTTTTACAACTTAAGATGTTTTGAATTTATTGGCAAATAACTATGTTAATGGGTTCTAGCTCCCTTATGAACTCATTTAAAGCAAATGTTTATTTACAAAACTCAACTTATTTTGTCTAATTTTATCACCTTAATTATTGGACTCCCTATATATTAAAAAATATATATTTGGACTTGTTTTTATAAAACTAACAGACCAACTAATTTCTCAAATATAAGTTTCATTTAATAAATAAGACGTCCATAATAGTCATCTGACTAAAACTAAAATTTATTTTAATTTTTTTTACTGGTTAAATGCTCATTTGAAAAATATAATACGCTTTTTAGTTTAAAAATAAAAAAAGAGTTAAACAGCGTAATTTAAAAAAAGGTGATGTATCGGGTACATTTTAAATGAGGTGCGTCTGAAATAGCACTGATGGTGACGTCACGGACTGCGACCGCTACGGCTAAAAAAATCATGCGAACTCGACCATCCTCTTCGTTTATAGTCCTTGGTTTTTTTTTTCCTTACGGGTTGCGGTTTAAACTACCCGCTGTACTGAAGCTTAAGTTTATTGTACCCCATAGTCTCATTACTCCATAAGACCTGTTCTATTCCAGAAGGCGAGTATACAGTTTATGGGAGCTCTGGCTATCTCTTCCGGGGTTAAAAGTGGTCCCTCGAAGTGTGTTAGTTTCATTGCCGTTAGGGCTGGGCATTCACATAAGATGTGGTGGGGAGTTTCTTCCTCTTCACCACACATCCTGCAATCTGGATTGTCTTTCACCCTTATATTGGTTAGGTGTTTGTTTAGTGTGCAGTGTCCTGTTAATATTCCCACTTCACACCTCAGCTGTTTTCTGCTCAGCTTTAGCATTTCGTTGGTCCTTGCTCTAGATGTTTCTCCGATGAACAAGCGTGACTGTCTCATTCCCGGTATCTCTATCCAGTGCGAGTAGTGTTTCTGTCTTAATAGTTCCTTTACCGATCCTTTTGCGGTGCTATAAGGTACCCCGCAGATCGGTTCGGGACCTGTTAGAATTGATTTAGCTCCTTTTCTGGCTAGCATGTCTGCTTTTTCGTTTCCCGTATTTCCCTGGTGTCCTCGTGTCCACTCCAGTTGTACACTGTTGTGTTCTGTAAGTTTCTCCAGGGACTCCAGGCAGTCTTTTACTGTTTTAGATCGTATTTCTACTGCTTCCAGAGCTCTGAGGGCTGCTTATTTTTGTATGCCCTCCGTATCATTTCTTGTGCACAGATGTCTATTGCTGTGATTTCGGCTTGGAACACTGTTGCGATACTTCCGAGGTTCAGGCTGATGTCTGTCCCTGGTTGTTCTCCCGCAACTCCTGCTCCGGTACTGCTTGACGTTTTTGATCCGTCAGTATACCAGATGGTGTCATTTTGTTGTCTCTGCATCCTACCTCCTTCTCCATCCCTTTCAGGTATTTTTACCCTGAAAGTTCTTGTGAAGTTGTAGGTTGTGCTGATTCTGTCTGACTGCATATCGAGTAGCCGATTTTTTCCTACATATTGGAATACTTCAGTATGGTATCCTCTCCTTGAGATGGTCCCATATCCAGTTGTTTTCAGCCTGTATGCTGCCATTAGTGCCTCATTCTCCACCACTAGGTGTAGTGGAGGTAGGCCTAGCAGTATTTCCAAGGCTGCGGTCGGCGTTGTTGACATTGCTCCCGTGATCCCTAGACATGCAAGTCTTTGCAACTTGCCTAGTTTTCTCATCGCCTCTCCTTTTCCGGCCTTGTGCCACCAGATCAGGGAGGCGTAGGTTATTATTGGTACGACGACCCTTTGGTACAACCAGTGCACCATTTTTGGTTGAAGTCCCCAGCTCTTGCCCACCATGCTTCTGCAGGTCCATAAGGCCCGCGTGGCTTTGATTGTCACTTTGTCTATGTGAGCTTTGAAGTTAAGCTTGGTATCTAAGATTAGTCCCAAATATTTGACTTCATTGCTCACATGTAGTTCTTTTCCCCGAAGATATAGTTTCCTCAAGTTTCGGAGTTTTCTTTTTCTTGTGAAAGTCACCACCGTGGTCTTTCCTGGATTAACAGAAAGCCCTTCCTGTGTGCACCATCGATCTACCGTATTGAGAGCTCTTTGCATCATTTCTGAGGCAACGCTCTCAAGCTAGGATTGTGACGTCGTCTGCATATCCTTACGAATATATTCCTCGCTGTTCCAGTTGTGCTAGGAGCTCATCCATAACCAGGCACCACAGGAGGGGTGATAGAACCCCTCCTTGCGGGCATCCTCTAGTTACAGACACCTCCTCCGACATGTTTCCCAGCGTGGATTGGATTTTTCTTGTTCTGAGTGCTGAGTCGATCCATCTTGTTATTGAAAGACCGACTCCGCGCCTCTTCACTGCCTCACTTATTGAGTTGAATGAGGTATTGTCAAATGCTCCCTCTATATCTAAGAAGGCTCCTATGGCAGTTTCTTTGCTGTCTAGTGCCTTTTCTATTCTGTGAGTAAGCTCGTGTATCGCTAGCTCACACGATTTCCCTGCTTGGTAGGCATATTGGTTTCGATGTAAGGGTTTTTGGCCCATCACATCGTCCCTTATATGTCTATCAACCAGTTTCTCCAAGGTTTTGAGGAGAAATGATGTAAGGCTGATTGGCCGGAAGGATTTCGCCTGGGCATAGGTATCACGCCCTGGTTTTGGTATGAATACCACGTTCACCTTCCGCCAACCAGTTGGCACATATCCGAGTGCTAGGCTAGCCCTGAATAGTGTGCACAAGGGTGTTGCTAATTTTTTCATTCCTTGTTTAAGTAGTGCTGAAAATATTCCATCCACTCCTGGTGACTTGTATGGTTCGAAAGTGTTAATCGCCCATTCAAGCCTTGTTATATTTATAACTTCTTTGGCTAGTTTCCAGTCCTCCTTTGACGCCCTTCTCATTGGTATGTCTTCTGTTGGACCGTTGTTGTGTTGTGGATGGCCACACTGCCCGGGAAGTGTGTCTCTAGAAGTAAATCTAGAGTCTCCTTCTCAGTATTTGTGTAGCCTCCCTGTTGTTTCTGCAGTGATCCAATCTTACCTTGATTGTCTCTCTGCAGGATCTTCTGGAGTCTAGCTGCTTCTGGAGTACTTTCGATCTCCTCGCATTGCTTCCTCCATGTTTTTGTTTTAGCATCTCTTATGGCATATACGTATTTCAGATTGGCGGCTTTGTATGCCTCCCATCTTCCAGTTCTTTTCGCCTGGTTAAATAGCCTTCGAACTTCTGCCCTCCCGGATGAGAGTTCGTGTTTCCACCAAGGGGTCTCACGTTTTGTTCTTCTCTCTTTCAGGGGGCAGCTTTCTTCAAAGGCTGATTTTATTGCTGATGTTATGAAGTCGTTCAGCAATTCTACTTCCGCCGGTGTATTAGGTTTCGATGGGCAGTCCTTCAACCCCTGCTCTAGGATTTCGTTGTAGAGTTCCCAGTCGCAGGTTCTTGGGTTTCTGCTCATCTTAACTCCTTCAGGCGGTGTTTCTAACTTAAATCTTACGTACCTGTGGTCCGAAAGTGATGGTTCCTGGGACACGTTCCACTCGTTAATCACTCGTCCCGCACATTGTGTTACGATAGTAATATCGATTACCTCCCGCCTTGTTTCTGTTACAAAGGTCGGTTCATTTCCGCGATTTGCTACCTCTAGTTTATTACTAATTATAAATTCTAGGAGTGACTCACCTCTTATGTTGTTTCCTGTGCTCCCCCATATAATGTGGTGTGCGTTGGCGTCGCAGCATAGAATGAGTTGTGCATTACTGGCCTCGCATTGTTGTACCAGTTCCTTGACTTCCTGCGTTGGAGGCAGGCCTGCTTGGTCGTAAGGAAGGTATGCAGATCCTATTACCATCTCTTTCATTAACCCTTCCATTTCGACATTAGTTCGTGCCACCATTAGGTCTCTCGTACAGAGTCCCCACATTGGTAGCAGATTACTATTTTTCTTTGCTATAATGCAAGCTCTTGGGTGGTCCCCTCCTGGGCTGATTAGTTCCCAGTCTTGCCCCACCTTCAATCCTCTGATCTTCCCCCTGTAAACCCAAGGTTCTTGTATCAGTACTATGTCTATATTGTATTTCAATATGTATCGCTGCAATGCTGCCGAAGCTGCTTTACAGTGATGTATATTTACCTGCATTATCGAGTTGAATGTTCCTGCGCTGTTGGGAGTTGCAGCTGGTCCTCCTCTTTCGCCGTTTCCGCCCCGAGTTCTTCTTGCGGCCTCGGGTCGTCAACCTCCATTTGCTCCCCTTCCTTCTTTTTGCCCAAGGCCTTAAAAAAGGATCCTGGTCAAGTTGAAGTAGGGTTTGCAATGGAGTGCCTCTACCTTCTTCCAAGATGTTTCATCCATCAGAAGAATTAGTTGCTGTCCCTTTGGATCGGGCTTCCTATCGACGACTGTCCAGGTCTCCGTATGGAGCCCTGGATTTCGTACCCTCAGGCGCTTGAATGTTTTTTTTCCGGTTCCTGTGCCGGCCCCGGAATCCACACCATTGCCCTGATGGGTTTGGGTACATCCTTGGCGTCACAGACGCTAAGTTTCGCACCCTCCCACGGTATGCACTTCTCCACCACCTGCGCCAGCCAGTCCTTGGTCGCCTGGTCAGCACAGGAGGCAAGAAGAAAGCCCCCTCGTAGGTTTACCCCGAAAATCTCGGGGGTTGTTGCCCCTCGACGACGTCATCTAGTGCTTCAATCAAGGCGTTCTTCACGAGATCCGCCTGATCTCCACTCAAGGACGTCTCGGGGTAGCCATGTGGTATTATGGCTACTTTGATGTCAGTAAGGGCTGCCGCGTAGGAGGTTCCCTGGTGTTTGTTGACCTTGCCCCTCTTCCTTGGTTTCCCTTTTAGTCCGTCAGGGGTGCTTCCTTCGGATCGGCCGCGTTTAACGCCCGACTTTGGGTCACCCCCCTGAGGTTGTTTACTCGTCCCCGGTTGATCTGTGCTGGGAGTACTAACACCCCCTGGCTGTTTAGGCCTAGGCCCTGTTTTCCCCCCAGTTTCTCTTTGTTTATTCTTCCAGAGCTTCCTTCTGGCTGCCCCGGAGAGTCTCTTCGGTGGATCCTCCTTTGCAGGACCTCCTTCCGAAGGTATGTTTTTTATATTTTCTTGGTTCATAAATGATCCCACGAGTAATGGGGAAGTATTTGGTCACCGTGCCCAGAGCCCCGGTGGACACGGAAGGCTATATAAAACGGGGTTCGCCTGTGCCCCGAGTGTTGTCGCTAGTGACTAAGCTTCCCCTCAGCCATGCATCCCTTCGGCGCGCACAATACCTTAGGATTCGGAAGGTTTTTATAGTGGTACCTCATCCACGCAGTCCGGGCGATTAAGCCAAGACCCCCGTGCACCTCGTCGGTACTATCCGGCTCGGGTTTGGGAGCCCACTGCCGGAGTCGTTGCACCCCACAAGCTGTTTACGGTGTGAGTCACGAGTTGGTCCGCGGCGATGGTTTTCGTTCGGTGCCATACGGGTATTAAGCCGCAGACCTCCCTATGGCCATCACTAACCAGAGCCAGCCTAGGGCCAGTAACTGGCCACTCTCCTATCCGTCACCCGGAGACGCGCCTGATGGGTAACTCAACCACACAGGTAGTCCTTGGTTAATGCCTGCAAATATTATTACATGATCTTTTTTATTAAATGACTTCGTAAATTTACTACAGTCTGGTACTACATCTTCGAGTAATGCGTTGGGTTTATAAAAACAAGTGATCTCATATGCTGGAGTTATAAACAATATTCAGAATATCAATACCATTTTTTCCATTATTATCGGACAGAATTAGGATTTTTCTAAAAATTGTATCCTGCTTTTTACGATTTACAGTTTTTATGATTTATCCTCCGAGTTGCTTTTTATATTTTGGAGTTCTTTGATGTCCTTTCAGACATCAAGCACTATTTTCATTCCAGTAAAAACGGCATAATCGTGTTGCCGTTGAAGTGGATATCTTAATATATTAATAATGATGATACAATAAGTTGCCGTTACTGAAAAAATTCCTAATATACATAACAGCTTAGAGCGAACTTCAGCCTAAGCTAATTTAGTATCTATCCAATTTTAATTTTTTTGCTGCTAATATTTATAAATACATTTAGTTATATAGGTAGACTAGACTGATTTTATTTAATGCTGGGAATCGAATACGAATAATTCGAGTATTCGAATATTCGAGTATTTGAATACGAATTATTCTAATGGGAAATTATTCGAATATTCGAAATATTCGAATACTCGAATATAGTCGAATATTCGAATGTATTCGAATATTCGAATATCCGAATACTCGAATATATTCGAGTATTCGAATATTTGACTATATTTGAGTAAACTTGAATATTAAAATATATTATTAAATTATGTACGAATAGGTATGCAGTATGCATCCAACCAAAGTAGGTAGATAGTAGGTATAGGTAGGTACCTATTCTAAAATCCAAATATATAAATGGACCACATTAGTGGCACGTTTTACTCCCAGTCAAACTATTCCATCTCTTTCTCGTCTCGACCTTATTCTTACTGTACAAAGGCTCCCTGCCTTAAAATTAAAATTAAATTTTAAATTTTAGAAAACCTGTAAATATTTAATTATTGACTTTTCATGTATTTGTTTTACCTTCACAATGTGTGTCTTTTTTTAAAAACATTCTAATTTTAGAGCACTTTTTTTTTTTCGAAAAGTAAGTATAATAAACTAGCTCTGTTTTCGTTTTATTTAAGCTTCAATAGTTAAATGTGAACAATAACGCCTCAATCCTAAAATAAAATACTAATTAATAATTCTGACCCTTAAAGCACATGTACAGGAGACATACCCTATTGTGGCTATGGAAAGCAAATCAAATTGCCTGCTTAGTAGATTAAGTCACGACTAATATTGTGGTCTATCCAACCAAATACTCAAATAGAGTATTCACTATTCATTAGTATTCAGTGCTATACTTATTATTAATGAATATTCGAGGATCCGGATTATTCGGATACCTATTCGAATAATTCGGATTATTCGAGTATTCGAATATTCGAATATCCGAATACTCGAATAATTCGAATATCCGATTATTCGAATATCCGAATAATTCAAATACTTATTCGAATAATTCGATTAATCCGAATATTCGAATATCCGAATAGTTCAAATATTCGAATATTTTTTCGAACGAATATTCGAATACTAAAATCTGGAAAATTCCCAGCCTTAATTTTATTAGCTATTTATATCTTAAGTGACATATGATGTATTTTATAGCAGGCGTCTGAAATTTACAGAACGAACCAAAGATACAGGTACAGATATGGCACGTATACAAGATTTTATCTACGCTCGACTTATTAATTTTTTTATACATAAAAAAACTACTAATTAATGAATATTATTTATTGTCAACACACAATATCTACAAGTACTAAATAATCAGTACTAAATAATCAACACTACTTATTGTAAATATTAATCACACAATTTTGACAAATTATGAGATTAACTCCAGATTGGAAAGACGTTAACAGTGGTACAAACATCCAATTTATTTTGTGATGCTGATGAAGTACTCTCACCTAATATTTTAATTGCAGTTTTCTTTTTATTTTCTTCGGAGGTTTCAATGTACCACTCTGCAATCGCACTACTCTTCCATCCACCATGCCTTTTTACCGTTTAAAGGGCGGCTCCATCATTCGCTAGAATTGTCGTTGAGGAACGTCGGAAACAGTGTCCAGTATATTATCGACGGTTAGATAGTTTAAAAAATTTTGCAATTTTATAGGGTACTGCCCCAACTGTATTTATACCAATCGGTATATTAACACATTTCTTATTTCTATATGTAACAAAAAAAACGATTATGTGTACAATTTGGAAGTCTCATTTCAGCCTCCTGGGGTTATAAAAATTCTCTAACAATTTTTGTTTTTGTATCTCTAACTCGGACTTTGAAACAACTTTCTTTATTTATAACATCTTCTTTTAATAAGTTCGTCAATTCCACTCTTCTACAGGCACCCGCTACTCCAAAAATCAGTAAGACTTAAAAAAAATAAATATTTTGTTGAAAAAGTAAAAAGAATATTGAAAAAAAAATCACCTTTAAATCCAAATATATTTCATTGTCAGCTGTTTGTAGAAATGTTATATGTTTCTTGATTGAAATTTTAGATTTTTTCAGCTTATAGCCCTCCGATTTTCTTTTAAGCATGGCAAATAAATTAGCACATTTTTTTATGTCTACGTTTTTTCTTATTGATAGTTCTGTTTTTAACATGGAATAATAACTCCGTAATGAAGTAGGTTTACGATCCTTACTTAGTTCTTTGAAATATGCTAGTAGAACTTTTTCACCAGTTATGTTCTTAATTTTCTTTTCATGGCACCATTTCTCATATCTCTCAAATACTAAGACATACTGTACGCGAGACTTCTGTGGAACAAGGCCTAGAATTGCTTCAGATGCACTTTCCTCGATATCTGCAGGCAAATCTTCGTCGGACAAACTCATTTTTAAAGAAATTATTTTGATTTCAACGTTTCCAATACGTTTTTGGTAATAACTAAGTTAATAACAATAGCTGTTTGTTGATATCTTCTTAGCAACCGGTGGTGTCGGTCGCTTCATCGACCAACCAACTATGCTGCGGGCTGTTACGAGTCCAACCCAACAGTGACAGTCATCATAACTTATGACGTTTATCAGTGTAGGGTTGGAGAATAAAATAACCACCGATTTTATTAGTTTTTTTTACAATATAAGTAAAATATTTAATGAAAGTCTATTTAATTTAATTACTTGCAGTGTAACTAGTACTGATTCCTAAGTCAAAAATGTGTGTATTAAGTTTTATTGATACAGTTGCTTGCTTTTTTATAAAATGCGTGCGATAAATATATATCGCATTAGTGCTATAAACGACGTCATTATTACATTGAAATGAGTGTCATCTTACTGTCAATATATAACGAGCGTAGATAAAATAATTTTATTAAAAAGAGCACAATTATTGGAAAAAGAATTATAAAGTTTTTAAGTGCCGCCTCTTTAACTGTTCCTTTACACTGTTCAAACTTCATTTGTTTGGCAAGTATAAATAGCACTACTAAAACCGGGACCCTTAAGACGGGCAAAGATCGTAGATAAGATGATTAAAAGATCCCAAACTTGGAATGTACTCCCTAGATTATTAATATCTGAGTGTTCACCAGACCAAATAATTACGTTTCTTATCTAGTTTTCCCACAGTATGCTTACTCCTAGTAAAATTATTGAATATTTGCATACCAGCAATAGTTTATATTTTATTTTAAACCAAGATCTGTAAATTACAACAATAGTTGATTTAGTGATATAAGATGATTCACAACGAAACATATATACTGTTTTAGTAAATATAGTTTATTTAGACGAATTAGAAGTGGCCATTTAAAAATGTCTGAATTTTTTTTGTTGAACTGCAGGGTAATTCATAAATTTAGCCCAACACTTAAGATCAAATATTCAAAACTACTTGCTAGAATCAGATCCTATTTTGAGTGTGTAGTATAGTAGGAGAAATCGCTTTAGTGACGAAACATGTGTGGTAAGATGCTACAGAACACAGAGCCGGATTCCTTTTCAACGTAGGTTTTTGTGCTCAGTTTAGCTAGCAATAATTTAACAATTGTAGAAATAAATATTAACTTGAAATAAAAATATTGAATTTTAGTGCAAAGGGCATATTTCTACAATGTGTGAATCAGTATTCATATTCCTAAGATGGATGTCATAACAGCACAAAACTTAAACAGATTAAATTCATTCGTTTAACTACCGCGACCTTGCGTTATGTGTGTCGCGCACCCACGGATTTTTAGAAAACACGGCGTGATTCATAGAAAACACGGCTTAAGCTGTGTTTTCTAAGAATATGGTCAGATGTACAGGGGATGTTTACGCGTGCGCGCATAGTCCCAGCACTCAAGAACGAGATCCGCAACTTGTATTTGTGGAAATTGTAGATGCTCAAAGTAGAGATGGGCGATTATGAATGATTTGTATAATCGAGATATAATTCGATTACTAATTTTGATAATCGATTATGAAATTAGTAGTTGAATGATCTTCATAATCGATTGATGACTATTAATTAGTATTACTAATTGTTGCTTTAAATTTAAATCAAAAAATTAAAAGTCCTATTACATATATTTATTTTATATTCACGTACCTATATGTACACATGAAATTTAAATTATATATTTATTTATTACATATTACATTTATTATATATTTATTTATTACTTATTTATTACCTACTTAGTTTATATTTTACGAGGCGGCGTCCCCAGCAACAATTATTATAGTCTCCAACTATCCAATAAGACGTGGGTCTTCCCTCTTCCCTCCACTTCATTGCATGGCGCCATGTCATTTGTCACGCTCAGCGAGACAGGACAGTGGACCATGGGTCTCAGAGAACGCGCTTGATCGAGATAACGGGCTTGATCTAGATAACGGATCTACTGTTCTACTCCACTACTACTACTACTAATTAGTAATGGGTTGTTGAAATAATCGAGATATTTCGAGAGATTTTCATAATCGAATGATTCCATTAGTATATCTCATAATCGCCCATCTCTAGCTCAAAGGCAATTTACGCGTAAACTTGCTCAGTGAGGACGGAATTTTCATGTAAATAGTCACGTGTGTTGTGTGCGATAAATATATGGAATTCAGATACAAATTACAAAAGTGTGTCCAGTTTGGTTAAGGCCAGATTGTCAACATTTATAGCTCTTAATACCGAGTTTCTGGGTACTGTGAAACATCTGGCGTAGATTTTGTTATAGAAATCAACCATCGTCATTATCTGTCTTGTAGTTTAATTTTTTAATTCTTTTATAAACACCACAGGAACAAATAAACAAGGGATTGATTATGTTATTACGGATTCTCAGATATATCTTTTTGAAGAATAAACAGGTCATTCCGAAAAAGTTACAGAAGTATGATTACTGATTACTTTTCTCGGAAACTATTGTACTATCAACAAATAAAGTAAAACCTCGTTTATTCAATTACTAGAATATTTTTATTTACATTCCAGTTCGTGTACATAAGAATAATCTGTTTTATAGTCAGCGGAAAGTATCCCAATGTAAAGAAATAAAAAGAGTAAATTTCGATTCAAATTTCGTTTTAAAATTATTCATTTTGTTTTTTAACGGATCCAATCAATTCGATTTTGATAGGTTATAATAGCTGCGGTTGATGGAAAAAGTGATTGAAAATAAATTAAATTTATACATACAATACAAACAACCATTAATAATTCTGTGGATATATATAATATGTATATATAATAATTACTGTATGTAAATAAAACTTAAAATAGTGTATGATTATGCAAGATATATGGTATATCGAAAATGAATATTTCATTTTAATTTTGAAAAATTCCATCCATCCTGTTAATTTTCAAATAATTATAACTAACGATATGAAAAAAGAGTAGAAAGAAAACCTGTGTAAATAAAATTCACAACGCATTAATTTGTATTATAAATATTTATAAGTCAAATATTTTATTAATTCCTATCTGAGCCTTTATGTGCGAATTTCTTTTATCTTAATAGGCCGTTTATTTTGCGAATGTTTAGTGTTTTAAAACTCTACTGCAACAATTTAGTGTATATTCAAGTTAATTAATTTGTTGTTTTCAGTTGACCATTTAAAAGAAAAGTGTTGTAAAAACTCTTAACTGTGGTAACAAGTGTTGATGGAAACTAGATTGGTATCACTAATTCATTATAACCAATCCTACGATTTTATTGTCTATAATTTGGCAACATTGGTTAACAACTCTCAAATTTTAATTAGGAAATAAATCAAAGATATCATGTGCTACCATCTTATCAAACAGAGAAGGCAAAATATAATCGGGCGTCAAATTTAGTAAGATAATTTTTGTGCTTATTTACTTTACGAAATATTTTTTTATCATTTAATTTGTACACATAATACCCGCCTTAACGTTAAGGCAATGGCAGCTGTATTTAAGCAGCGCTAATAAATCACTTCAATTAACAATTTAGTCGGCTAAACGGAGCGGCCCAGTATAGTAACGGCCTCGAACACATTCAGATTGAATAAAATTTGGACAACTTACTCGTAGCAAATTTGCTCTGTGGGGTACAATAATGCGACAATAGTTATTTGTATAACAAATGTTGAGAGTATACTTTTCTCGAACGAAGACGATATTGCAGTCTAAGACAAAGTCAAAGGTTGCAATCGTTGAGTTCGACAAAGGTTTTTCACCGGAGTTATACACACTAGTTTTTCTACACCTTCAGCACAAAAAAAAATGTTAATGGGAGTGACAGAAACGAAACCTGCTACGATTTTAAAAATGGCGATTATCTAAAGCTGTATCGTCTTCTTAGTCATTGTAACTGGATGGATATTATATTCTCAGACGACACTAATGAATGTACTGACCAATTTTACTCTGAATTATACAAAATATTAGACCAATGCATTCCACGAAAAAAGATGTTTAAAAAAAGAAGATATCCGGACTGGTATACAGCTGATCTCATTAAAAAAATAAAAGCTAAAAATCGTTATTCTAAAACATCTAAAAATGATCCCATGTATGAACACAGATTCCGTGAATTAAGAGCTAAACAGTTAATTAAGACGTGTCACGCTAATTACATACAAAATATTGAAACGGATATTAAAGATGACCCAAAAAAATTCTGGGAATATATAAAGCACAAGAGATCTAACTCAAACATTGCATACAGGTTTTCCATGAACGGTAATATATTTGAAAATGATGAAGATACTGCCAATGCATTTGCAGAATATTTTAAATCTGTTTACAGTATTAGCGCTTCGAACGCTTCAGACGCAAATCACAAGACATATAAACTTGACAAATTAATCATAAAAGTTATAACAGAAGAGGAAATCCACAAAGCAATAAATTCATTAAAACCAAAGACTGCTATAGGTACAGATGGATTACCTTCATATTTTTTTAAAGCTAATGCCGAATTACTTGTACATCCATTACAATTAATATTTAATACATCTTTAAACAGAAACATATTTCCAGATAAATTTAAGGTTGGTCGAGTCACTCCCATACATAAAGCAGGTAACATGAATGTGATAACGAACTATCGTCCTATTACAGTTTTACCCTCTCCAGCGAAATACTCGAACGCGTCATATATAATAGAATATATGTGCATGTCTCACCAATTATTATCGAAGAACAGCATGGTTTCGTTAGTAAAAAATCTACCGTTAGTAATCTGAGTGTGTTCTCAGACTATGTCGCCCGTAAAATAGGGATTCCCAGGTAGACACCATATACAACGACTTGTCTAAAGCCTTTGATAGGGCCAACCATAATGTCTTAATATCGAAATTACAGTCTTTTTCTTTCGAGGAAGATTTACTAAAATATTTATAATCGTATCTTACTGATCGGCCAGTTTGTCAAATTTAACAACTGTTACTCATATACCTTTGTACCCACATCTGGAGTACCACAGGGTTCAATACTGGGACCTCTGCTTTTCGTAATGTTTGTCAATGATATCTCTGACTATATTAAACACTCAAGATTTTTATTGTATGCAGATGACTTAAAACTGTTTCTCCAAATCAACTCTATTGAAGACACTGAAAACCTAAAAATTGACGTTGAGGCAATTTTTACTTTTTTGCAAGGATAATGACCTGGCCTTAAATGAGTCCAAATGCAAGATTATATCGTTTACGAGAAAAAATATCCCATTACATCAGTATATAGTATTAACGGTATTTAGATTGAAAAACTTGAAATAATCAAAGACCTTGGCGTATTGTTTACCAAGAGTTTTACATTTTATGAACATATAATAGCTCTTTCCTCAGAGTGCTATAGAAAATTAGGATTCATTCTCAGATCAAGTAAAGATTTTGGTTATAGCACCTGCGTTCTGCTGTTTAACTCGTATGTACGATCCAAGCTCGAATGTTGTTGTGTCATATGGTCCCCAAGAACGTATTTATACACTGACATGCTGGAAAAAATTCAGAAGATGTTCTTAAGATCCATATATTTTAAGAAACACAGAATATGGCCTTTCAGAATGTCTTACCAAAGTCAGCTGATAGAATTCAATATTATCGCTCTAACTAAGCGTCGCAAAAACATTCAAATATTATTTATATTTGATTTATTACATGGGCAATTTGACGTACCTGACCTACTCGCGACCTTAAATTTACATGTGCCAGATATTAGATTAAGACGGAGAGAATGTATGTTTAATACCTCCCTCAGTACGAATTCACCTGTTGAAATCTGTTCTTCAGCAGTTAATGATATAATAAGACATGTAGATGTAGATATGTTTAATATCAATAGAAATAACCTAAGGATTAAGCTGTCTAGGATGGTATAATGCACAGACGTTATTTTTGTTCGATTAGGATATAACTACATTTACTTATTTATTTTGATAAACATACATCTGTTGTATTTTGTATATGTAGACTTACTTCTACTTCTTTCTCACTGTGTACATGTAACTAGGATATACCTGTTTATATGCAGTATAAATAAATAAATAAATAAATAAATATGCGAAAATGAATAATTTTTTAACATACGTTGACGTTTAATATCGTTTTCATTGTTTTTTTTAAGTACTTATGTGGTGTCTTCAATTGTTTAAAAAAGGCAGTTTCTATGGAAGCATAAATATACTTAATATTAAACAATTTTCGTTGTCAGTCAGCGCTCAATATGTAATCTAAAATTTGTAAAAAATATTTTTTATTAACAATAGTGGCAAAACGGATATTTCGAATGATATGGAAGACAAAGCGAACAAAGCTACGCTTGATTTGTTACCAGAGAATTCAAGAAATCGATATCTAATAGTATTCAAAATTGTGCGGTAAAACATTTTGCCACACGATTTTAAATTTTGCTGCACTTGTGAATTAATGATCCGTGATTAATGCAAGTCAAATCCAATTCCGCCCTATGCATACAGTAGCATGATTTACCTTTGTAAAAAACCTTAAGATTTTTTGCTTAACTTCTAGATAATACACTTTATAATATTATAATATTACATTACATTACATAATATTGATTAAGACAGTTGAAATCCCTGTATACACTATACGATTGCGATATGCGATATGCGATTGCACGCCTTCGCTGATATTTGTTGGCGGAGTGGTACATCAAAGAAAATTCGTGCTCGCTGTGAACGGTGAAATGGCCCATTCGTTGGCACTCGCATGTAAAGACGAGAAATGGATAAAATAAGCACGTATATTATTGTACGCAATGACAATCTTTTGATGAGAGCGAACCTAAACAAATGCGAACGTTCTGTAGCTGTAAACGTCCAAGCGAATTTTCGCCAAACATTGGCGAATGTTTGTTCGCTGTCGTTCGTTTCTCTTCGTTCGGTAGCTGTAAACGTATCTACGCTAACGCTGATTAGCGACGCTTTGTCTGCCTATGGTTTACATTGCAACGTTGCCATTTAAGAGACCTCTGTCTGACACTCCGATGCACGACGGTGGTCTGTCAGTCCAAGCGAAATGCGTAATTGGATCTAATATTCACCAAAAATTTTTCTAAATTTTGCCCTCTTAGGTACCTTTCAGGAATTTAGTAAGTTAACATACGTCATTCAGTTCACATTAAAAAATATTTGTAACAAGTTATATATTGTTTTGTCCTAATAGACCACCGTCATCTTCTAGTGTAAATTTTACGATTAGTGCTGGGGGTGGTTTCCTCTGGCAATAAAGGGCTTAACTAAGTATTAAACAGAGAGTAACGATACAGCTGCTTATTTTCTCGGTTAGTAATATCTTACTATTCATATATAACGGTTTGTAGCGCTTGTTCTTATAGATCACTGCCGTGTCCTCTCGTGCGATTTATAGTTTTTGGAGAAAAAGGGTGTTTTGCATTTAGATGTATGTAATAATATTTATAATTATAAAAATCAGTCGTTTTAGTTTAAAATGGATCCATATGAAAAAGAAATTCAGTATCTTGAAAAATTTCATGATGAAGTCCCTAGCGATGAAGAAATTTACGACTCCGACAGATCCATTGTATATGAAGATGCCCAGGATTGTAGTGACTATGAAAGTGACACTGAACAAGAAGGAGATAAAGAGCTCATAAATGAAAGGCAGTTTGAAGAAAGTAACAGACGATTATATTATTTCGGAAAGGATGGAACTAAATGTAGGAAGTTTACACAACCTAGAAACGTCCGAACAAGTAGGGAAAATATCGTATCTCATGTACATGGAACAATTCGGGAAGCAAAAAAGGCAAATAGTCCCTTAGAGTCTTGGATCCTACTACTGGATAATGTTATTGAGCTTGTTGTAAAATACACAAATATCTATATAGCGGAAATACCTGAAAAATATAAACATCAAAATGATGCAAAAAGTACGTCCGTTTCTAAAATGATAGCATTTAATTGACTGCAAGCTCTGCTTTACCATTGGTGAGTATATCACGATAGATAAAATGTTATTCACTTTTCGTGGAAGGTGCGCTTTCCACATGTACACTCCAAACAAGCCCAAAAAATATGGTATCAAAGTGTTTGCAACTATTGATGCCAGAACCTTTTTTACAAACCATATGGAAATTCATGCAGGAATGCAGCCTAATGGGCCCTATAAGATAGATCACTCCACTGCAGCGGTTACTTTGAGGATATGTCAACACTTGTCTGGAACAGGAAGAAATATTATCATGGACCGATGGTTTGTAAGCTGTAGACTTGTGAACCAACTGCATAACGAACACAGACTTACAGTTATGGGTACTATCAAAAATAACAAAAGGGAGTTACCCACAATGATAACAAATGTAAAAAACAGACCTGTACATTCTAGTGTCTTTGCTTTTGAGGAGAGAATGATAGCGGTGTCCTATGTTCCGGAAAATCTAAAAATGTTTTATTGGTTTCCTCATTCCGCCGTACTGATACAGTAGATGAAAATACTAACAAGCCAAAAGTAAATCTATTTTACAACACGACAAAATGTAGTGTAGACATTATAGATAAAATGTCATCCTCATATGACGTTTCGAGGAATACGAAACGGTGGCCATTAGTAATTTTCTGAACGTCGCCACCATAAATTCTTTTATAATAACGGAACACAATAATCCGGATGCTGACTTTTGCAAAGAGCTAAGACTATTTATTAGAGAACTGAGAAAGGAAACAACATATTTTTTCTAGGGCAAATTTATCAGGATTACGGAGACACATTCGAGAAGCAACAGTTAAGTACACGGAGAACGAATTAGAAAATCAGTCTGACCAACCACCAAACAAGAGCAAATATTGCAAAAAAAGAAAAACATGTTATTTTTGCAAAATTTGCAAATGCTGGCTCTGTATGGAGCATATTAACGCCTGTTGCAATGAATGCTTACAAAAGCACAGGGAATAGAAGACTGTGCACCTTAAATAAGTCTATTTCTGCAGGAAGTACTATTTATTTAAAAATTTTGTATTTTCCCCTTCATATAAAGTTAGTTTTTAATGATTTTCTATGCTATTTACTTTAGTTTGAAGAATTTCTATTTTTTGTATGGTTTTGAAATAAATATGTCCAAAAGTTGGCACTTTTAGTTTTCTCATTTTTATTATAATTCTGATAAAAATTGACAAGACTAAGAACACTATTATTTAATTCAATATCGTCCTGCTCCTAGATGAAGTAGTCGTTTTAGTTGTTTCTGCGATAAAATGTATTTGAAGTGTCGTGTTTGATTTATTATCTACCTAAAACTTTTATACTAGCTTATTCAGAAAAAAAATGGCAGTATAAAATGTAAGAAATATCGGTATTTATTATTGTGATCATGTTAGGTTTGCAAGGGTGCTTATGTAATACCCAATAATTATTATTTTCAAGAGATATCGAAAATAAACTTTTCTATGTAACAAAACATAAGAAAATTATTAAAATATTATATATCAACATACATTTTACAACATAACAGAGTTTTTGTTTATTAAAATCACAGCTGCATGAATAATTTGTTATTCATTTTTATTACTTGTATTTTTTCGTTACTCTTTTTAATGGAGCATTGTAAAATATATACTTTGATTGATTAATATCTATAAATCTAATATACTGGTTATGTAATAATTAGGTGGTATTTTTATTGTCTTTATTGTCTGTATTTTGTACCCTATATGGTCAGAATATGATATCCTTATTTTAAATTCCATAATAAATACAATGTATTGTTTTAAGTCAAAGGAATATCAGCATCTAATGTTATTATAGCCATGCTTCCTAAAACAATATTATGATACTAATAAAGTTTTAATGAGTCTTAATTAGTCTGTGCACCAGCTTTAACTATGTAGAAACCCAACTAAAAACATCTCCCGTAAAATGTAACTGTGAATGTGTTGAAGGAAATTGAGAATTTTTTTGGATAAAATGTTGTAACTAATTCCGAATTCAGTTTTTTAATAATTAAAAACGAATAAAAATTAAGAAAGTTATAAACAATAAAAAAATTTCCGTTTTTTTATCACTAGAGTATACAAATAATGATTTGAGATTTTTTTTTTCATATAAAATATAGGAAAAATATGTAAATGCAATTATTTGTCTTTATAAAAATAAAAACTGTTGTAGATAAACGGGTGGTATGAAACTATTAAACAGATGAGGGTTGTTGGGAACTACTATTAAACTTAAGGGTTAAATGCTAGATGAGCCATAAGATCTTTAATGGAACCTTTTGTTTACCATATCTGAGTATATTTGCTTAGTGATGATAAGTTAGCAAGAGTTGTATTTCGCAGAATTGTTTTTTGCACAACGAGAGTCCTTTTATTTTATCTTCTGAAAATTATTGCAATCCAGTGTATTTAGTGTATTTAACTAAATATGTACCTAAAAAAAAAAAAAATTAAATTATCTATTTAATATTCCAACATTAATAACTATGAAGAGCTATATACAGGGTGGGCAAAAGTGCGTCGGACTTCGATATCTCGAGTTCTACGATAGCAAGAAATTAAAAGAAATACAAGTAACCCGGATAAAAATCAAATATACAGGGCGAGCCAAGACGAAACTACAAGATCGAGTGCCGTTTTTTAAATGGAATGCTGTGTACATCAGTACATTTTTTTGAAGCCTCTTTCTAAACTCCATTCATTCCTATATTATTATTGACCATCTCCCAACCACTTGGATGGCCCAATTATGGGTTTTAGAAAAATTTATGTGAATACTAGTTACAAGACATATACATACTTAATGTTTTTGAATCATTTTTACTTCCTAAAAATGTACAGGGTGGCCAAAACTTATTTTTCAATTAAAATTTTTTTAAATTGAATTTTCTCAATTTTCAAATGGTATATTTTTCGACGTTATATAGAAATGAAAAATGAACATTTCCTGTGGCTAATTGCAACCATTTTCGTTTTATTGAGCACTAAGTACAAAATTCAAGAATAAACTTAAAAAATAGATTTTTCTTCAGATAATTCATTAGAAAAACTTATAATAAGTGCTCTACATGTTGTCCATTTTGATTGACACACGTCTCGATGCGCTTTTGGAATGAAGACATTTAATGGATCCATTTCTTCCAATTCATTGAAGTCGGTAAATAGTATTTAACGGATCCCTTACTGTAATAGGTTTGTTGTAATTTTTTTTCTCTTTTCGTTATTCGACAAGCAATAAAACCTCAGTTTAGTATGTCTTGTACAAAGGAACATTTATCGCACTTATCAGTCATCAGTTATTATTTGTAT
Organism: Rhamnusium bicolor; assembly: GCA_029963845.1. Lineage (NCBI taxonomy): Eukaryota > Metazoa > Arthropoda > Insecta > Coleoptera > Cerambycidae > Rhamnusium > Rhamnusium bicolor. The sequence continues at coordinate 780,101 of JANEYF010005529.1, forward strand.
TAAATTTAAAATATTTCGAGTTTTATAAAATGAATTTTAATCAAGCGGAAGTTGTAGACATGACTTTTGTTTTGGGTGAGTCAGACAGAAATTGTATGCTTGCCAATAGAATTTATAAGCAAAGGTATCCTGAAAGAAGAATTCCTGATGTTAGCAGCTTCCAAAACCTTCTCGATAGATTTGTGGAAACTGGAAATGTCAAATATAAAGTGAAAGAATAAAACGTGTTGTGAACGAAGAAAATGAGAGTTTCTATGGTGCTGGCATCGGTTGAGAATTCCAATATTATTCAGAGAGAAGTGAGCTCATTGGTAGGAATAAATAGACGAATGGTCGAATCTTAAAAACAAATAAGTTTCATGCATATCATAATCAAAGGCACCAGGAACTATCTGATGCTACAATTATTGGTGAATCTTCATCAAAGGATTCGAAATAGGATGTGGTTTCAGCAAGATGGTGCTCCATCACAATATTTAAATGTGTTAGAGACCACTTAAATAGTATCTACCCACTTCAATGGATTGGAAGAAATGGCGGCCTAGATCTTCAAATCATACAAAAATAGATTTCTTTTTATGGAGATACGTGAAGGAAATTGTTTATAAAGACAGACCAATAACAGTACAAAATAAGAAGAAAAGGATAATAACTGCTTTTAGATCTCACACCGGCAATTTTAGGAACAGTAGAAACCTCATTTCAAAAGCGCAAAGAGACATGTGTCAATCAAAATGGGCAACATGTGGAGCACTTATTATAATTTTTTTCCAATGAATTATTTAAAGAAACCTCTATTTTTTAAGTTTATTATTGAATTTTGTACTTATTTCTCAATAAAACGAAAATGGTTGCAATTAGCCATAGGGAAGTACATACAAAAAAATTTTCATTTTTCATTTCTACATCACATGGTATAAAAATATGTTCCATTTGAAAAAATTGAGAAAATTCAATTTAAAAAGTTCTTAATTGAAAAATAATTTTTAGCCACCCTGTACATTTTTAGGAAGTAAAAATTATTCAAAAACATAGTATTCACATAAGTTCTTCTTAAAACCCATAATTGTGACTGGTGATTTTTTTCACAATGCATCTGCGAGATATTCAATAATAATATGGGAATAAATATAGTCTAGAGAGAGGCTTCAAAAAATGTACTGATATACATAGCATTCCATTTAAAAAAATGCACTTGATCCTGTAATTTAGTCTTGGGTCGCCCTGTATATTCGAAAATAATTTCCAGTTATAGACTTCTTTATCTAGTTTACCTCTCTAGCTATCGTAGAACTCGAGATATCGATGTCCGAAGGACTATTACCCCACCCTGTATAACAGAATTTTCTGTGCCTATAAAGTTAATTTAAAATTGTAACAGAAATATAGGAATAAATGTGAAAAGTATGACCAGTAGGGTGTTCGGAAATAAATGTTCCTCAGAAATGGTACACAGTGTTGTATAAACATATTTTGAAAAATGCTTACCTTTAGGTATATTATAGAACTTGTACTGGGTCAGTAGCAAATCAAAAAGGAAATAGACCATTAACAGTTTTAACTAAAGCTAACCACATTCGTAATTTAGGACAATAAATGACACTCAATCCAGTTATATCTACGTGACAGCTTAGTAATGTAAAAGCGACGTTTCACCTTATGCAACTGTGCATGCATAATGTCTGCATGCATCTGTTGCACGGTAGAGGCACGTCGGAGGTGGAGAGGCATGCTTAAAATGCGTGCAAGAAGCCTGCGTAAATATACGCAAGATATGTGCGGCTGCTAGCCTCTATTCGAATTTAGAATTGGTGCCAGGTAGCCAATCCGTATTTAAATTAATTTCTTGTAATTTTGATGTGACTGTTTATAATATCATCTTTTATGATGCGAGATATACTTTGAAAGTATACATTAAACTTGAAAAGCTCTCCCCACTTGCTATGAAATTTAGAAATATAATCAGTCTCGTAGCTGCTAGTATTGCCTCACGAAAATAAGTATTCTTTTTTACCAATTTTTAGCTGGACCATCTGTAGTAACAATTCAAAATCAGAAGGTGACATGCTAATAAAATTACGAAAAAAGCATTTTTTGGACCATTCCCACTTTATCTTATCATACTTAAAGTTTCTATTCTTTTTTGAAGGTAAGTGTTTACCCAGTACGAAGGCTTTTTTTCATATCTTTTTCGGTCGCTGGTGATCATCAGCAGTAATTACAACGGCTGCAGTAACTATGGCACGTACCTTGCCACTCAAAATTAATTCCATGACTGAATCCAAAACGCATCGCATCAAAAAGTACGCAGAAAGGAAATAAGGTGCAGGCAAGACGCAAATGGCATGCACACAAAAGACCAAACTATGCATGTGTATTCTTACCTCTCTGCATATAGAGGCATACAATAATGTCAAAAATGGAAACAGCGCCTAATACGAACGTCCATTCAGCGTATATTGAAATTACACAAAATTTCATTACACAAATTTCACATACGTTATGAACTTAATGAGAGGCCTATTGAACTTGGCGAAATAATGTGAAACGTAATTATCAGGTACCGGAAAGATTTGCCGTTTTTCGGAGTCGGCATTTGTATAAAAAATAACATTTTTTAAGGTTCCTTTATTTAAATAAATTGATATGTATGCGTTTATTTACATACCTGCAATATTGGTTGCATATATTATAGGTCGTGCAACCAGGGATCTATGCCGGAAATCGGGATTTGTCATGTATAATTTATAGCACATGTTTCGCTACTCCGCAGTTGGCATTGCCTTATTACCGCGTGTAGTTGTCTCTAGTAGAGTTAGTTACTTTCGCCAAAGTTTATTAAATTACTTTCGCGGAATAATGTTGTGCATACAGTAAAAATATTAAGTCATTTTAACACTCGCCGGTGCTCATTGTTATGTTTGTTTTTGTAATATTACTATATTAGGAAGGGTAATTTGACACAATAAATATTACATATTAACGTGTAATTGAATTTATGAAAATTATAAGAAATTTATGATACAATATAGAAAAAAATTAACATGTAATGTTGATTTAAGGCCGACCCAAGAGACCCTACCTGTTTTTCCACTTGTATTAGTGTATATTTTTACCACCACAATTTGTAAATTGACATTTATATTATGCGTATAATATTTTTTCAAATGATTTAGTTAATGTACCACTTATATTGTGAGTCATTCCATATGAAATCGTCAAAAAAAATTTTTTTTGTTGCTCCACTATTTTAGATTTTGCTTAAACTTCTTCTCAGTAAATGAACGTGATTATGACCTTTGGTGTCAGATTAATAATATTAAAATATAAGTAACAAAACATAAAAAGTTGTCCGATTCATCTACATCCTACGCGACCTACGTAAATATTATGGCTGGTTTTATTCCTATTGGTCAGAATCATGAACGCAGTACGAAGAAATCCGATCGATGCCCGATCTATCACCGTCTTGACAACAAATTGTGTTATGTAAGACGACGTCTGTCATTTTAATCGATGTTTTTAAGTGATTTTCAAGTTTTGTGTTTTTGGTACTGGTTATTAGTCGATTTTTAGATATAAAAATTTATTTAGTGAATGTTTATTGAGACATAATGACCAATAAGTGTGTAGTGTACTGCCAAAGAGGAAAACCACGGAGTTGTTTATCTTCTCACAGGTAAGTAAACAAAACAAATCAGAGCCGGCATAATGCGAAAGTGTGAAAGCTCAAAAATAACTAAAATTAATGATAGCTTTACAAAAACAAAAACAACATTTGATTCCATTTGAACAGTTAAAAATCCACATTTTATCAAAAAAAAATACTTGTACAAAACTATTTATTTTAACTTGGAAATTTCATTCTTAAGGTTGCTCACAAACTGTAGATGTTTTAAAGTCAATTGATATATTTTTTTAATTGTTATATAAATATATAAATATACAAGGCCCGCCACTTTAAACTCCCCTGGTCCTTATTTTTTTTATTTTTTAAGTAACGGCCATGTCCGGTACATCAAATTGTAGATATTTTTAAGTTCTTTAAATGTAGCGTGCACTGATCCAAAATTTTTTTTTGGATCACTGCACTGTATATATAAATTAAAGATACCTTACTATCTTGGGTACTAATGGTGGCGAAGAAATTAAATTTTCAATGCTGAAACAAGTGAGATTTCTTTAAAATATACAAACCTACATCACTGCAATAAAAGTAACATACCAACAAAACAGTTAATGCTTTGTAGGTATCTACTTGATATTATTCCATGCGGTATAAATGAGTGACTACGCAGTATATTAATTTTTAATATAATTCTCTAATAACCTGGACAGTACGTATGACGAACCAGGTGATAGTGTTGCCAGCGGAAAAATAGAACAGTACTGATTTTTAAGACTTTTAAACCAGATCATTTAGTAGTATAATTACTTTTTTTAAGTGTTCTGAACACACGTAGTGCCACTTATTGGCATTTTCCATTTTGAGAGCTTTCAGCCAACTTTCTCTTCTCACCAGATTCTCGGTAAATCTGAAAATAAACACATTTTATAATAGTAACCGTTAAAATTGAATAAAAAAAATATCAACAGACTTTAAAACATCTACAGTTTGTGAGCAACCTTAAGAATGAACTTTCCATTCAAGTTAAAATAAATAGTTTTGTATAAGTATATTTTTTAATAAAATGTGGATTTTTTACTACTCAAATTAAATTGAATCAAATGTTGTTTTTTATTTCTTGTAAAGCTAATATTAATTTTAGTCATTTTTGAGCTTTCACACTTTCGCATTTACGCAATATGCCGACCCTGATTTGTTTTGTTTACTTACATGTGAAAAAATAAACAACCCTGTTGTTTTCCTCTTTGGCCGTACCCTACACATTTATTAGTCTTTGTTTCTTAATAAATATACACTAAATAAATCTTTATAAGTAACTAAAAATCGATTAATAATCAGTACCCAATAACACAAAACTTTAAAATCACTTAAAAACAACAGAGATTAAAATTGCAACAGCAGAATAGCATTGAAAAATACATTCCTCAGCAAACAAATTTTGTATCCTTATTAAGTTTTAAGTTATACAAAAGCATTAAAATAAACGCTGAAGCTTGGAGCTGCCCTTGATTTGTTTTGGATACGTTGATATGTAAGCATGCAAATTGTTGTTTATGTATCGATCATAAAAATCAGCGTATCTCTTATGGGTGGTACTTATCTTTATATTATTAATCTGAGCCTTTGGTCGACTTAATTAATAATTAAGAGACAAGAAGCAAAGTCGGAGATTACATTTCAAATCTCGAATGTTTTGTCGCCAAATGTAAGGATAGGTTAGATGAGTTAAAGAACGCCACATCGGTCATCGAGAAGCAGGGGCAGTTCTAGACCAAAAAAAATGGCGGGGCCCAAGAAATAAATTAGCAGTAAATATTTTCTGAAATTTTTTTTCGTGCAACCTCAGACTTATGACATATTTTTGTAATCAGAAAAATAGTCCATTCAGAAAATACCAAAAACTACCCATATTGTCATTAAAAAATAATAACCTTGATCCCATATCTTTTGCAGATAGCAGTGATACAAATGGCGTCTTAATATGCACAAACGTATTTAATTCATACCCTCCAAATATAAATTCAAAAATATTTATTTTACAATTAAAATGAACAAACTATATGTCCCTCGCTGGACACCCAGTTCGTTGCCGACCTGGCATCCCCACGTATGAGAACGACGAAACAATTGTTAGGTCGGGCGGAGCGAAAACGGTCCGTGCTTAAAAATAACAGTGAATAATAATTACAACACCTAAACTAAATTAAATCGTGTGATAATATCAATGAATAACTAAAGAGTCTTGTAAACAATGCATTCTTTGAATAATGTAAAACCCGTGTTTTTTAAAGTACAAATATGTACAGACCAAAACGGTCAAATTTAACAGCCACGAATGCAGAACGTTTATTAATTGTGACCATTTATGCCAATGCGATGGCAGACTTTAGTATTTCTGAGTAATACATTGTATCAAGCGGTATGTATTTCATTGATCATTTTACACATTTGCTTTTATCTGTCTCCATATATCCTTCTATCAACCATACGAAGCAGTAGTAACTACCGGTTTTGAACTCCGTTCTAGTTTCCTATCCCTGATGATTATTAGGAATAAAGATCTGCACTTTTTTTAAATGGACAAGTTACCAAACGGAATGATGAAAATCCACATGTAATTCAGTCAACGTCATAATAGTGGCCACAAAAAGTTAATGTATTGGTAGGTATACTACGTTAATACTATTATTGGGTTCATTTACACTGATAATAATCTCAATGGAGATATTTATTTAAGAATGATTCAGAATAATGGAAGCTGTAGATGATTTAAATCGACAAGAAAATCATAATCTTGTTGAACAACATTATGTTACCTTTAAGACGGTGGTTAGATGAAGGATATCCTAACAGGTGGATATGACATAGGGGGTCCATATAATGGCCAGCTAAATCTCCAGATTTAATCCCTCCCGATTTTATCTTTGGAGACACTTCAATCAGTGAGGCCATTGTAGACACCATTGTAGATACAACATGCCCCATGAAAATCTGAAAGATCTAAGATAACAAAACTACAGCTGAAATAATGCCATTGTTAACACGGGATGGCTTCCTCGACATTTAACAATTTGGCGTTGGTTTAATTTCTATATCCATCTGATATATTAAAGGTGGCTACGTAGGCTACGGTGTATAAGTACTTAATAATAGTAATTTAACCATTAAAAAGGAAATTGTATTCAAGAAGAAAACCATGTTATTTTTATAAAATTTATAGCCAGATTTCATGTGACGTTCCATTTCACGATAAACGATAAATAATTCGTTAAGTGTTATGTATCAAGTTGTGTGCGAGCCTTAAAATACGTGACCCAAGTCCATCACAACTACAAATTGGACACGTTCAGTTGCATTTCGTGTTTGATTTAGACAAATCTATTTGCAGAATGGTGTACCTGCATATTCAGAGCGTGCATACTCACAGAAAACCTCTTCACCTTGACAGGTTACATGTAATGTGCAGATATATCGTGGCCGTTTATTAAAAACGCGAAACTTTTAAATTAATCAAGCTGTCTTTCAACATGGCACTACATTTATTTAAATGTAGCTTATCTAATAGATAATCCACTACATTACAAGATAGAGGTTCCCTAATTATGGCGTTTATAAAATTTAATAAAATGTGACAAATATTTGGACAAGTTTAACAGTGACGGGTTTCAATTTGTACTCAACGGAATTTCATAAAATGCAAAAGGAAAAAATAAACATATTGAACATTTATAATCCCTTTAAAATGCCTGTGGCCTGTGTCTCTAAAGTTTAGTGAATTTATTATTATTATCATTAAACTTACTGTTTCCTTTTTACATGGAAGAACTGTATGCCCAATCGGTAAATATGACACAAACATTTTATAATCATAGGATTACTGCTATGATTTACAATTTAGGAAAATTACTTGAAATTTGCTGATATTTTGTATTATATCGGGCGTCTCATTGAAAACTTTGGAAGTTTTAAATCATTTAAAAAACAGGGATGACCAATTTTGACAATTTAAATAAAAATATGTTGATATCACAACAACATGGCGTCCCTCCACACTGTTTTCGTCCAGTGATTATGTCGATGGCGTTATTCTGGGAAGTGGATTGGAGGGATAAGTATTATTGAGTAACCTCTTCGGTTGCCAGATTTAAGCCTATTAGATTTTTCCTCTTGGATCGTTTGAAAATTGAAATTTTTGTTACTCAGCCTGCCACTTTAGGTGAACCTCGATGGGTGTCAGAGAATCACTCGAGAGATATTGCGAAATGTCCGCCAAGAACATACAAACATATTGTATCATTGTATGGAACAAGAATTCGAACATTTGGTACAATATTTTAAATAAATCATCACATATTGTTTGCCTCTTGTTTATACATTTCTGGAAAAAAATAATAAAATAATTATTAGGTATTACATAAGCATCCTTTCAAACTTAATATGATAGCAATAATAAATACCTATAGTTTTTTACATTTTAAAGTGTCGTTCTTATTTGAATGCGCTATTATAAAAGTTTTGAGTGGATAATAAATCAAACACAACACTTCAAATACACCAGATGAATTTTTATGTGGTGTTTATTAATATCTATATTTGTGCCGGCTCTGAAAAATGGAATACAAATCCCAACCATGATAATAATTTACTAACATGTAATAATTAAGGGCTCGTCCACAGTATCCAACCTGACATGCATAACTCGAATAACTCGATAACAGAGATTATGTAGACGTAGTGTGTATTGACTTCCAATTCGTTTTGACCATCATTTTGTTCTTATGAATTTGAAGCATATTTCAGTGTATTGATAAAAGTGGGTTAGTTATATCATGTAAACCTGAAAATTTTCAAGACGCCACGCCGTCCTCGTTAAGCTCATTTTTTTGCGTACATCTTACAAAATTAACTTTTACAAAACAAAAACTATGGCGTAGTCCAAAAAATATATGAACGGCAAGTGATTTATGCCAATAATAATTCCTTGGTCCATCAAGATCTTAAAAAAAAAAAGAAATTAAGTGAACCTAGGTTTGACTTTCAATCGCTTTGTATACTTTGCTGATCCTGCGCCTTGGTAATCCTTTCCATAAGTTCGTGATTGTACGTGCTATGGAACATTAATGCTAAAACGCCTGCTCGATTTGCCATGCTGGTTCTTATTTTGCGTTCCATCTCTAACAATTCATTTATCTTTAATCACTGATGAACTCTCTCTAAGGCGGTCGGGAAAAAAAAAAGAAAAACAAACTATAATTAACTAAAATGTACTTTTTACGCAAATTGACTGACTTCTAATATAAATCGGTAACATAATTAATATTCAATACAATCAATTTAAAACCTGGCTAATAGTCTGTTTCTTATCGTAAGTGAGTAAAAAATCATTGTATGAGAGCTACTCCATGAATGTACTTTTTCTTGTCAAATTGTTTTGTATGATAATGTCACGAAAATATATGAAAAACTATAGCTATAAATCAGATCTTACCTCAGCTCTTCTAAGTTTCTCCCAGACAAAATGCTTAGTACAAGTCTTCCTGGCTACTCGACAAAACTCTCCAGTAGGAGAGAAGACATTGATCACAAGAGGACATCCGCAGACTTCGTGATCTCCTATCATTGGATCCTTACAATGCTACAAAGTACCAGCAATCACTTACAGTATGTTCTATTTGAGGAATTGGAAAAATCACAGAACATTTTATTTCCTAAAACAAAAATAAGAAATAAAAACCGTTTCAATCATAAAAGCTAGGAATTTTATGGGGAATGATTAATATGCATGGTGGTGTGAACTTTGACCTATTATTTAAAATTTTTCTTCAATTTCACTATATTGAGGTTCATTTTGAGACTATGGACTCTCGGCATCACTAATAATGTTAACTAGATCGCACCTATGTAATAAATTGCACTAAGAGGTGTGCCGCATGGTTCAATATTGGGGACACTATTTTCAGTTTGCGTTTGAACTATTTGTTGTCTTGACATTTAATTTCGCTATCTCATTTTATGCTGCTAATTTGTATATTTATAAACAGATCTCAGTACTACCTGATATTTTTTTGTCGATAATACAGTTGAATATATGCATAATAGGACAGTGGCTTAATACCCAAAGAAGGTGAGAAGAAACATTATAGGATGCCACAAATAAATAACTACAGACAATATACAGTTAAATAGTTCCAGAGTTCCCCGGTAGATGTCAACATGTGTTCAAATTGATGGTAACAAATCTCAGAACCAAATGTAGTGCTAACAGGTGTGACTCCAAGGTTCAATCCTGTATATTCTTTTTTTGTACATCGTGAACTGATTCAACTTGTGTGAGGGAGAACATGTCGTAAATTATTTCGACTGAATATATTTTGTAAACGGTTTTACGCAGAAATGAAAATAAGACAGAAACATATAAACATGTATTTTTAGGGAATAATGAATGTACAGCTTATAATGTTAAAACATATTTTAAAATTTTAATTTCTTTTATAAATAATATTTCTATTACTCATTTTTTGTCATTTAAAGCACGCACTAATTATTTTTAAATTAAATTGACTATCTCACAGTTTTTTCATGATCCGAGGACCATCGTCTGAGATAAACAAGTTTTTTGTCCTTCCTGTAAATATAATGGAACTGACTTCAGGAAATAGTTTTCGTTAAAAAAAAAAAATAATAAACGGTAAACTCCCTGTCGATTTAGCGCGAAGAAACTGATTGTGACAGACCTACAGACATTGAAAATATCATTTATTTTTATGACGCTATACCAATCAATCCTTTCTTGCGTCTCAGATAAAAAATATTTAACATATGGCCTGCCGAAAATATCCTAAAATAAGCATTCTGAACAGTTATCTATGTGAGCCCAATAATTTTCTTTTTACCATTAATTTGCCGTTAATTCAATGGAACCGTGTAAATTAGGCGTTGATTTCCCGATTTACAAAATTAATGTCTGGTTATATAAATCAGAGAAGAGTATTCCGTAACAGCAGACATTTATAATAATTATGTTGGGGCTAGTACGGTTGTATTGCCAGAGAATGTTACAGTATCTGTTGAGAATTTAATTTGTGTTTTATAAATTTGTAAAAGTTTACAGAACATTTGATTACTTTATTAAAACATGCATTTCTTCTGAAAGATATGTTAAAATTATTTAAAATATGTTTTAGTTACCAACTAATATTTAATAATAAAAGAAAATCGGAATAGTATACGTTCTATTGCGGCAATTAAATCTAATAGGCAAATTTTACATTCAAAATACCTTCTTATGTAAACAATCTACCGAGGATCATATTGGTATACTGATTCCGTATCTCTGAGATTTCCCCGTTTATTTTATTTTTGTCTTATTTATATTAATATCCGAGCGAAGTTTAGCACATTTCTATTCTACCACTCGACCAGGACAGAAACACACACCATAACCATTCCCTCCGACATTTGTTAGATGTCGCAGCTGAGATTCGAACTCGGGAGGGAATAACAGTTACTAACCGTGTTCTTCCACACAACAACGCTCTAGTCAACTGTACTACCGTATCTGAATATTATAATCGCCACTCTACATCCATGCCCTGGCCAGGATTCGAACTCGGGATCTCTTGGTCTCAAGCGTAACGTATAAGCACTGAGCGACTGAGCCGAATTAATTTACAGCAATGATATTAGACAGAGGTAACACGTAAAAGATAATTTAATATAAAATGAATAATTTTTACTTCCGGTTTCACAAAAATAATGTAAAATTTTGAATAGAATAAAATAAAAAACAGTGCCATATCATATTTTTCTAAATAAATTTTATTGACGATGATCCTACGCGCGTTACTGGTGATATTTAAAAAATTTGATTATACGTAAATACACCTACTTATACGATACTAACGTGCCAAAATTCAATATTCCAACTCTTAGCATCTTGAGATTTATTAGAAAAATCGATATTTTTTAAATTTTTCGACACCCTGTATTTATAAATGAAAGCGGTTAGGACAGAGTGTTATCATTAAAACCGAGACAACAAAATAGTTGCCTATCAACCTGATTTGACAAGTAATTTGGTTTCTCACTTTTTTCTGGAAACTAATAATATTGCAGGCAAATTAGTAGAAATAGCGAAAAAAAATGAATTATTTGACATTAAGAAGTGTATAAAATTGAGGCGTCCCCACTGTGGGACCGCTTGCTTTCTCCGATATCTTGAATTAAAAATGGCCGAGTTTAAATAACACAGGCCGACACACATTTTGGTGCCTGTGATTTGTTATGTATTTCTAGATAAGTTTGGGATGCAGAATCCAAAAACACCGTCAGATTTGCTGTATTAGATTTAGATTCTGAAATGCGCTATATCTGCCCCATTTTTTGAATCGATAATAGATAATAAAATCATCTCATCTTTTAACCTATGTACATTTTAGGTTATTACTATTTACTACAACTGCTTGCTAAAAAATGTCAGAAAATACGTAGTAAGGTATTTATTTCATAAAATAGACATATACATTGATCAATCATTAATTAAAAACTTTATTTTATAAGACTTCCTTGCATGAGGTTTACCAGAACAGTTTCGCTGAAGACTGCAGCAGTAGTCGTCCATCATGTAGATATCTCATCTTCTTTGATATCTTTCTTCCATAATTTTTATATCCTGGTTGAATTTTTCCCATTGTTCTTCACTAAAATTATCTACGTTTTCTGGAAAACGATCTATGCTGCAGTAGAGGTAGTGAACATTAATGCTTATATTACAACCGAGCTTATTCAAGTTGGAAAGTATCTCTTTCACTAATTCAACGTAATTCTCTGCCTTATAATTTCCAAGAAAATTTTTAACTACTTGAACAAACGAACATCAGGCATTAGACTCAATCTCGTTCACTGATTCTGTGAAATTTGGATCTTTTATAAGCTGTCCTATCTGAGGATCATCAAAAATTCCGGCCTTCAGTTTTTCCCTGCTAATCCCAAGAAATTTATGTGACGAGTTGCCAAAACAAGTTCCATCTCGATTCAATGCTTTCACCATTTACCTCATAAGCCCCAGTTTGATATGCAAGGGTGGAAGGATGATTTTGTCTCTCTCAACCAATGGTTCGTTGATGACGTTGTATGTTCCTTCAACCACAACTTTCCTTGCAGGCCATATTCTCTTAATCCAGTGCTCATTCTTAGCTCTGCTGTCCCAAAGACATAAAAAACAGAAACATTTCATAAAACCACCTTGCTGTCCAAGAAGGTTAGATCAACACAAATCACCTACTGATGTTTTTCATACTTAATTTTTCTTTGAACTAGCGATATTATCTCATATTCCTGGTACAATGTCCAGTAGGTATAAAGCCATTTTTGTTACCATTGTGTAAAAGGACACATTTCAAACTTCGTTTTGAATTATCAGTAATAAAACGCCATTCGCCTGGTGTGTATTCTGACAAACACATTTTCTCTAAGAGGCCATTTATATCATTACAAAATATCAGGTTATTTTCCTGAGAGAAGAAGGGCAGTAAATCATTTTCTCTCTTACGATAAAATGTAATATTAGTGTCTGAATGGAGTTGATTATTTTCATTTAATCTGGAGACAAGTAATTTGGAAGGCTGAGGTCTCTAATGAGATCATACAGCTCTTGTTGACTGAAACGTATGAGATTTGCTTAAGCGCCTTCAAAATCGCTGTCGCTTTCTCCAGATCTGTCTCAGGCTTTGATGTATCAATATCTGAGAGCATAGGCAGGTTGCTGACCGATGGAAGAGATAGAATTCGGTAGAGGTCTCCTCGCTGAATCCAGATCAGGATATATCCATTTGTGCCGATTATTGCGATTGATGTTTTTGATGTTTACGAGACAAAAATAGCAGTCATCAAAATGGTTTTTTGGTTCCCGCCAAACCATTGGTATTCCAAATATTAGGCACTTCCTCTTTCCATTTGTCCACTGTCGCAAATGTTCAACGCATATTTTACATACGAAATGTGGAGCCCAACATTTATCCTGGTCCCCTAACTGGACGCCAAAATAAGCCATATATGCCCTTTTCGTAAAGTCAGAAACGGGTTTTCTGTTTTCTTTCAAAGTGTACTTATCGCATATGTAACAAGAAACGTTTGAATGATTTACACAGCTACGTCTGGTTGTGGAAGCCATAGCTTTATACAACGTATTTCCCCACGAAAATTTAATAGCAAACTGAATACCAAACTGAACTGTAGAATGTGGGCATAGGCACCGGAGACTATCGACCAGCATGAATGCTTCACGTGGCTGAGAGCTGGGTTTTATGGTCATGGGGAATACCCAGTAGGGCTATTTAGACCCTAATTTTAGGTAAGAAAATACTATTTTGGTCTCTGAATACACCATTATTTCATTAATTTTGCATTTTATCAGACCAAAATTTGTTATATTGTATCTCAAAAACTAGAGCTCCTACGAAAAAAACCGCCATATACTTTTCGAATCAGTACATCAAAAATATCTCAAATCAGTGTAGTTTTCCGGCACCAAGACAAAAATTTTTTTTTGTGGACCTGTGTAATTAAATCCATTATATCTCCGATACTAACAATTGGATATGAATGATCTTTTTTTTTTTGAATAAAGATCAGAAAGGCCCTATAATTTTTGTTCTTTCAAGTTTTACGATATTTCTTTTATTTTCTTAGATATTATATAATAGTTCTTAATTGTATAAAAAAAATTACATTTTGTTAGTAAATGCTGCTTAGGTATATTAGTTTAAAATAATTTATAAGAAACAAATATTTAAACGAAAAACATATCCTAAACGCATGAAAATAAATAGAAAATGTCTTAGGTAACTAAAAACTTTCAGGGTAAAAATACCTGAAAGGGATGGAGAAGGAGGCAGGATGCAGAGACAACCAAATGACACCATCTGGTATACTGACGGATCAAAAACGTCAAGCAGTACCGGAACAGGAGTTGCGGGAGAACAACCAAGGACAGACATCAGCCTGAACCTTGGAAGTATCGCAACAGTGTTCCAAGCCGAAATCAGCAATAGACGTCTGTGCACAAGAAATGATACGGAGGGCATACAAAAATAAGTGACACTGACAGCCAAGCAGCCCTCAGAGCTCTGGAAGCAGTAGAAATACGATCTAAAACAGTAAAAGGCTGCCTGGAGTCCCTGGAGAAACTTACAGAACACAATAGTGTACAACTGGAGTGGACACGAGGACACCAGGGAAATACGGGAAACGAAAAAGCAGACATGCTAGCCAGAAAAGGCGCTAAATCAATTCTAACAGGTCCCGAACCGACCTGCGGGGTATCTTATAGCACCGCGAAAGGATCGGTAAAGGAACTATTAAGACAGAAACACTACTCGCACTGGATAGAGATACCGGGAATGAGGCAGTGACGCTTGTTCATCGGAGAAATATCTAGAGCAAGGACCAACGAAATGCTAAAGCTGAGCAGAAAACAGCTGAGGTGTGCAGTGGTAATATTAACAGGACATTGCACACTAAACAAACACCTAACCAATATGAGGGTGAAAGACAATCCAGATTGCAGGATGTGTGGTGAAGAGGAAGAAACTCCCCACCACATCTTATGCGAATGCCCAGCCCTAACGGCAATGAGACTAATACACCTCGAGGGACCACTTTTAACCCCGGAAGAGATAGCCGAGCTCCCATAAATAAATTGTATACTCGCCTTCTGGAATAGAATGGGTCTTATGGAGTAATGAGACTATGGGATACAATAAGCTTAAGCTTCAGTACAGCGGGTAGTTTTAAACCGCAACCCGTAAGGAAAAAAAATAGGTAACTATAAATCGTCTAGAAGAATATCATCTGCTGTTTTTGTCGAAGTATGACACGATAATCCATTGTACTTTTTGCATGGGCTGCTGCATTGGAATATTGCGCAAGAGCAATTTTTTTACACGAATCTCTACATTTACAAAAAAAACTTTATCAATTATCACTCATGAGATGCTCAGGTGCTGGCATATTGTTGTTGGTGGTAATATGAAAGTATTAACTGTCTTGCAAAAATCAACCCTATTCTAATGGGTCACTATTAACATTACCATTCCAGATTTGTACTTGTAAATATTTCCTGTATATACTGTGCGGTAGCTTCCTTGGTCGGTGGTAAAATAGATAGGTCAAAATTTACTCTTGAATTATGCCTCGCAGCCAATTTTTTTGTAACAACTGTATCTCTCTTCATTCAAATTAAGACTAATACCATCAGCATACATTTTTAAAAATATTTTTTCCCCCATAGATTCCAACTTTACTTTGTTCACATTAGGTCAGTTGAATAAGGAAATTTCAGTTAGGATGTCATCACATTTTTCCAGTATATTGATAATAATTCGTTTCTTGACTATTTTATGTTTTGTGTCGCTACATGTAAATACGTGTATAAATGGCAGGTTCTTTTTGATATTCAAAGATAAGGTTTCTCGAATTTTAGATATGTGTAAATATTTATCTTCAAATGTAGATGCGTACGTGAATAAATAATTATAGCATTTTTCTGGAATTAAATAATAGAATGAAAATATCAATATCTGTAGCTTCGACTATGACGTCCGTTGTTTCCAATTTTTTAAAAGCTGTTTTAGTAATAATGACATCTGCATCATTTAGTACTTGAATAACGAAGACATTTATTCTAAGTGATCAATAGAGCCCGGATCCGAATATTAAATTGAGAATATTGTCATGGAATGTTTTGAAAATGTCGCATCCATTTCTCTCTCGAAATACTGTAGAACGATGGTTAAACGATTTCCTGGAGTTAAGAGTTTGATGACACAGAAATTTGGTACAATGAGTTAGAAAATATTGTTGTGTAATATTCGGATTCGGGCTCTAGTGATCAATAAGGTTGTTAACAAATTGTTTCTTTATTGAAAATATTCATTCATCAAGAATTCAGATTGTGTATTGGTTATAAGTGTATTTAAATTGAATCAACTGTCAACTTTGAATTATTTTCTTCTAGCGACGTCGATGTTCTTCTTCATTTATAGAATTAGTTCATAACCTCGAATATTATAACAATGTCATCTTTAAAATGGGAATATACAAACTTTAAGTAGTGATCTAATAGTTGACCAAACGTAATTTTCTTTAGCTAACCTACATTGTAAAGAGATTATCTCCATCGATAACAAAACACCGACCAGTTCTCGCTCTAGGAAAGTGCACACAGGATAAAAGACGATTAATTCAGAAACTAGGAACTATGGTATTATAAATTAATATTACAACTTGGTGGGAATAAGTCAATCAAAAACAGAAAAACTACTTTTTTAATTTAGTCGACTTTTCGCTAACTTTTATTAGCATCCTCAGGACTTTAAAAGAGACCAAAAAAAAAAAATATAAAGCAATGTTGGATAAACAAACAAAATACTAGGCAAATTATGTAACATATAAATTGAAATCATGATAAAAATGTATTTTGTATTTATTTAATTATTTTTTTTATAATATATATATATATATATATATATATATATATATATATATATATATATATATATATATATATATATATATATATATATATATATATATATATTCTTAGTTCTTAAAAGTTTTGCTAACGATAGGTGAGTTTTTGATTGACCGGCGTCGGATCGTTGTTTTCTTGGGAGGGCACTTTTCATCAGTTTGTGTATTGTGAGACGGGGAACATTAGTCAGAGATGCTGTTTCACCTAGTACATTTAAATCATACAAATTAGGGTAATTCAAAAGGTTATTGTAATCATTAAGGCAAATTTGTTTCGCTTGCTAGTTCAAATGTAGCCGATTTTTTCTTACTGAAAACACTAATGAACTTTGATTTTCACTGTAATCACTATCACTTTTATTTTCACAAACATAACTAAGATGTAGACGTAGAGGTTTCCCACGGTCAAAATATTTTTACATCAAATACCTTGTTAAATTATTTTCAAAAACACCAGCAAATAAACAGATTAAATAATTATTATTTATCTTATAATATTATACTCAAAATATATCATATATCGCACTGCTAGAACGAATAATCGGTAACAAATTAAGTGTGTCCCTGAGGTATCTCAGCATGTAAGCTAAACTCCGCCTCGGTCGCGTGCCAACAAAACAGTCATTGTTCTCGCTTTAATGTAAGCAATGTACAAGACTGAAGATCTCGTATGTTAGACATTTCCCTCCCTCATCTCGCGTCTTACCCCGTACGTCCCGTCACAATATCGGTTTCACAGACTATACCAATTGTTTACTATTTTTCCATTCCCTCGTCTTGTTAACGATGTATTTAAAAATGATATTTCACTGGTCTTTTTTCGACTTCTATGGTGAAA
Organism: Rhamnusium bicolor; assembly: GCA_029963845.1. Taxonomy (NCBI): domain Eukaryota; kingdom Metazoa; phylum Arthropoda; class Insecta; order Coleoptera; family Cerambycidae; genus Rhamnusium; species Rhamnusium bicolor. The sequence continues at coordinate 798,097 of JANEYF010005529.1, forward strand.
TTTAGTTTTTCATGATTGCTGAAAATATTTATAACTTCATTTATATTGTTCTTAGGTATTACTGTTGCACTTATCCCTTATGAAAAGGTACATTAAAAGATAACTTTTGTATACCATTACTTTGTAAATGGGACATTACGATATCTGCACAAATTGAAGGCTGGCCACACGATGATTCCGGAGAAGCTCGAGGCCTGTTGCTGGTCTTCTAGCAGATACATTTGCTTCAACTAGCCTTCTCCTAACAGTTCTATCGCTGACGTTGACCTGGCGCATTTCTTGCAGTTCATTCCTTACTTGAACGGCACTCATATGTCGATCTCGCAGGTTATAAATCACGATGAATCGATCATGGCGAGGAGTTGTGCTTCGATTTCTTCCAGATACTAACCTTCTGTGATATTCACCGGTGTCTCGAAAGCGAACAACTGCTCCTTGGACACTGGATCGAGGAAAACCCAATCTTTGAGCGACTGCGCGAATGCTAGCCAGCATCAATTAAAGCAACTGCTCTAGCGGAATCCTCCAAAGATAAGAACATTTTGGAAAATTACTAGCACTTAAAACTATCGGCAGAATGCAAGCCATTACTAAAGAATTGTTCCTCATGGTAAATAAAAATGTTAAAATTCGTCAGTTTTTAATATGATAAGGAAAAGAAAAAAATTGGGAAGAAAAAATTAACGTAAAAGCTACAAGATGCAAAACAAATGATTCTACATATTTTGTGTACACTGAGACAAATTTCAATTAAAAATATATCAATTTTTTCTTGCTGTCTCACCTTTTGTACTGGTCTGTGTATAAATAAATAAAAATGAGGCATATTAAATTAATTCTTGGCCTACAATATAACCGTATCACACTTGGCAAATATATAGTCGTATCATAAATTAGCAACGTTTGATTATATACAGAAAATTCGATTCCATACGTATTCACTACATACTATGTATTTTATCAACAGCATAGATTCAAATTTAATAGTAATTCTACGCTCGTCACCGCACATCAAATCAATTGAATTGTAACTAAATGCAAAACAGTTTATAAAGTAAACATAAATAATGTGATTAGAGATACAATTCAGCTGTTCCATTTGACTGCACAGTTACTCTAAACACAGCAAACCTTACGTTGCTCTAAACTAGTTCAAATCTACTCAGTCTGTCATATTGCGACATAATATTTATATCTGAAACAGAGCAAGCAGTGGCGGGTCTTGATATGAATTAAACACTTAATTTTGCCCTAAATGCTTAGGATTGTTGAATTAAAAATTTATATCTTGCACATACTTGATTTTACGCTCTTTGGAATATCTTAACTTGTTTAAATTTGTTACATCTACTCAAACACCTATTGTCATCACTCATCACCTAAGTATCAAAGTGATATTTATTTGTTTTGATACTTATACACAATATTTGAGTAAAAAGTTTAAAACAAATTAACCGCTTGACACATATGACACATTTGTTGTACGTATGTTGCTAAAAACATAGTATTCTGTTCAAAGATGAATTTCTTATCAGGTAATTGACTGTAAATATAATAAGCAACGTTTAGTATTCTCTGGCGTATTACAGAAGGAAGTTCTAAAAATTTCAACAATTACAAGCCGTGACTTAAGGACTAAGGTTGGGAATCGAATACGAATAAGTCGAGTATTCGAATATTCGAGTATTCGAATACGAATTATTCTAATGGGAAATTATTCGAATATTCGAAATATTCTAATACTCGAATATATTCGAATATTCGAATACTCGAATATAATGAATATTCGAATACTCGAATATTCGAATACTCGAATATATTCGAGTATCGAGTATTCGATTATATTTGAGTAAATTTGAATATTAAAATATATTATTAAATTATGTACGATTAGGTATGCTATGCATCCAACCAAAGTAGGTAGATAGTAGGTATAGGTAGGTACCTATTCTAAAACCCAAATATATAAATAGACCGCATTAGTGGCACGTTTTACTCCCAGTCAAACTATTCCATCTCTTTCTCGCCTCGACCTTATTCTTACTGTACTAAGGCAGGGGATAAAATTAAATTTAAAATTTTAGAAAACCTGTAAATATTTAACTATTGACTTTTTATGTATTTGGTTTACCTTCACAATCTGCGTCTTTTTTAAAAACATTCTAATTTTAGAGCACCTTTATTTTTTTCGAAAAGGAAAAATAGTTATGACACAGAAGTATAATAAACTAGCTCTGTTTTCGTTTTATTTAAGCTTCAATAGTTAAATGTGAACATTAGCGCCTCAATCCTAAAATAAAATACTAACTAAATAATTCTGATCTTTAAAGCACATGTACATACCCTATTGTGGGTATGGAAAGCAAATCAAATTGCCTGCTTAGTGGTCACGACTATTATTGTGGTCTATCCAACCAAATACTCAAATAGAGTATTCACTATTCACTAGTATTCAGTGCTATACCTATTAATAATGAATATCCGAGGATCCGGATTATTCGGATACCTATTCGAATAATTCGGATTATTCGAATATTCGAATTATTCGAATAGGTATTCGAATAATTTGAATAATTCGAAAATCCGAATTTTCGAATAATTCGAATATCTGAATATTAGAATACCTATTCGAATAATTCGAATAATCCGAATATTCGAATATCCGAATAGCTCGAATATTCGAATATTTTTCGAACGAATATTCGAATACTAAAATCTGGAAAATTCCCAGCCTTATATAAAGACCCTTGGACGATGAAACAAATAATTCGAAAGAGCCATAGTAAAATAACTAGGTATTAAACTGTATTAATTATATGGACACACTTTCAAGTGCCAAATGAAATATTTTAATTCACTAAAATAAATGTTTTAATTGATTTTTAAATTATTATTGATTTTGAAAATTTCTACTATTTATTATTTCTATTACTTTATATTTTAATTGAATTTATTGTTAATTATTGATTAGACTTTAAATATATTAAGCATTGATTATAGATAAAATTACATACTTCTCAGGGTTTAGTCGGTTCTGCAGACTCATCATTCATCTACTCCTGGACTATTATTCATGAAGTTTATTTACATTCCTGTTTACTATTAAACTCACTTTATACAATTTCTATGATAGGCAGGTGTTTATTTGTCTGCCTATATTTTATATAAATGAAATTTCTTTATATATATTTTTTTATCAAAGTAAACAATTTATTAATTCTAACTTCCAATGTGTTTTGTATAATATTCAACTTTACTCATTTTAATGTTTTCATACCCCAGCTACTTACAATACAAAATTTGTCATCAAATAAATTTTCATTGGCAATATTTTAGTTGACATTTATTTTTATCTGGTTGGCAATTCCTAGTTTTGATGATTAACCTACAAAATCTCATTTAGCGATGTTTGTTAAACAATGGTACATAAATCAATACACAGTTTTTACTTTTAAGAAAATTCCGTCTTCTTATTTGTTAATTGACACAAAAGCTACTTTGTAGGAGACTAACTGGAATTTCCGGTGAACACAGTTGATTCAATCTGTTCCTTTCCAGGTAGGTATTTAGTTTGTTTATGCTTGCTAGAACTAATGTTCTGTATTCTTTTTACATTAATTTTTCTTATTATCTATGCTTTACTTTTCTTGACTTATTAATTCAATTCTACTAAGACAGCTCGTTCTATCTGTTCCAACTCAGGTAAATATGCACTTTTTATACTTGCATGAAATTATTATTTTTCTGTATTTATTTTCCTTACCGACGTAGTTTTCTACGAAACACCAAAACACCATATATTGCACTCAGGGTTTATTTTTCTTACTGGTTTTCTTTTATTAATTATTCATTAATTTATTTTATGCTGATACTTGAATACAATGCTTCTCTTGCCTTTTAAGGACTAAATTCTTTATATTTTTTCTTAACTGTCAACCTTGACTTTTTGTGCTCCCTGACACGCCTAAATTACGACTCTCCTCGAAAATGGCAGCTGTCAAAGTATTTTACCTTTTGAAAACTGGCCTACTTGATTTAGAAATTATGTCAAATTTTGGTGAGTTATAAATAAATTATTTTTAAAGCTGCATAATCTCTTCTTGATTTTATCATATCTTTGTTCCTGGCTTTACTAGGAATATTTTGGTTTATTTCACATCTTGTTATGAGAACTATTAACGAAAGTCCCAAGTTTTCTCCCCTCCTGCACTTATATCTTTTTTACACTATAGAACTAGCATGACAAGCTCATCTTATAACTACTTAAATTATTTTTTGTCTGGGTTCATGACATTTATTTATGTCCGTTTACACATACGAAGTTGTAATGTTATTTTTTTTTTTTAGTTTCTCTAAAATGAAACTCGTGAAGGATAATTTCATAATGAGAAGAGATAGAAGCCTCCAAATAAACACCAATCAATATTTTCAGATTTTACAGCTTATAAATGGAGTTCAACAAACTTTCAGTTTTCGAGGAGCGATTTATCTCTTATGTTACACAGTTTTACATTTCCTTGATAAATTCTTATTAAGCAGGTACTATATTTTTGTGTATCTATGTTATTTGACTTCTTTTTCTCAACAAGTTCAACAAACTTTTAGTTTTCGAGGAGCGATTTACCTCTTACGTTACACAGTTTTACATTTCCTTGATAAATTCTTATTAAGCAGGTACTATATTTTTGTGTATCTATGTTATTTTACTTGTTTCCTTTGGAAATATGCCTAATTTTAAATATTTATTTCTATAAAAATCACAATTTATTGTGTGTCTACATTACTATTTCTTATGAAACCATTTATTTTTATTTTATTATTATTAACTCTAACGCTTAACATCTTACTATTATTAAAATACACTTCAGTATACCGTGTGTCCCAATTTCGATGCTTACTATTGCGATCTTTAGCAAATTTTATGGTGATTCCAAATCCGTTAAGAAATCACGGCTAACTGAAACCGTTTTTGTAATTTTCCAAAAAAAAAAAGTTGTGATTTCTCTTTTTTAGCTGTAGCCAAATAATCCTTGGTCAGACAGATTTTAGTCTTTTACATTATTGGGATACTTTTTGGAGACTAATATTTTGGTATAAAAACGAATGTTCGATATTCTTTCGTTTTCGGGATATCCGAGGTAACTTTTGTTTTTCTTGTGGCAGCCATATTGGATTTTTCGTTTTTCAGATTTCACTTAAAAAAGAGCTTTCAGATGATGTATCACATGCCGATTAAAAATTATTTTTTAAGGGCCTAATTTAAGAAAAGTTTTCCATTGTTTAACGAAACAAAATGGTAGTTCATGAAAAAAATTTGAGTTTGAATAATTTTAATTTTGTGTTAAAATATCGAACATAATCGATATGGATAAAATGTTTTAATAACAGCAAAATAACATAATAGAAAAAGTGATAGTAAAGAAGTAAGAAGATTTAATAAAATTGTTCAATATAACCTCCATTTAGCTGAATACATTTTTGGCATCTACGCCTAACTGAGCTGATGCTTCTGAGAGTTGGCATTTATTGGCCCGAAACCGTTCCTAACTGTGTCTTCCAAAATATCGATAGTTTCCGGGTTTTCAAAATTATACACTTCATTTTTTCCCGTACTCCTTAAATAAAAATCAGGCGAGCGGGGAGGCCACAATAGTGGTCCTTTATTTGAAATTATACGGTTACCAAAATTTTCTTGCAATATCCGTCCAACATTAGTAGTTTATGTGCAGGACAGCCATATTGTTGGAACCACAATTCGTTTATTTCTTGTTCTGTAAAAAGCTGTCTTATCTCGGGTAAAACTTGATTTTCTAGAAATCACGATAGGCTGCTCCCTTTAAATTGTTGTGAAAAATAAATGGACCAATTAAATGGCGATCTAAAGGTATTAATTAAGGAAACGGTTACAGGCAGATCATAGGAGTAGAATAGGAAGAGAAAAGGTAATACCTATCATGCTACACCAAACATTGAATCCAAGCCTAGTTTGGAATCTTCATTTCGTAGTTACATACGGATTTACTGTGGCCCAGTGGTGATAATTGTACTTGTAAAAGACTCCACAATTTGTAAAACAACTTTCACCGGTCCACATATTATTCTCGATTGAAAATCAGGTTGTTCCTCGCTTTTCTGACTAAACCAACGACAAAACGACAAGTCTTCTACCAAAATCATTATTGTATTAAGCTTGGACAATCGTAGATTTGTACGGATGATATTTCCTTTGTTTTTATGTCTTGTATACAGTTGTCTTAGGAATATTTGTTCCGCCTGCAATTTGTCGCACGGATATGCGGGGATTATTTTTAACAGCTTCGAGAGTATTATTTGTGCCGTCAGCATTACCAATATCATACCGGTCTCTTTTATTATCAAGACTCCCGTAATTTAACAAATTGCTTACAATTGTTCCCCAAAACCATGTGGTTGCATTCTCCCCCGAAATGTTTCTAGATAGGAAGCCGATGCGTTTTGCGAATTTCTATTTACTTTTATAACGGGTGATTATAAAGTAAGGGATATATTTCAACTTATATATTCTTAACAAATCAAATTAATAACAAAAAGTAAATGGAATCTAGTTGCTTACATAATGGGATTTCTGATTTCAAACACTAGTTACTGCAAATGCTCGATATGACCTCTATTTTGTTGTTGTAAAATTACCAACCGTTCCTCCAAATTATATACAGCACTATTCAACATTTTTGGTTGAATTGCACGAATTTGCTCTCTAATACTGTCCTTTAATTCCTCCAGCGTTGTTGGCCGTGTTCTAAACACCAAATTTTTTAAATAAATAACCCCACAGCCAGTAATCCGCTGGGTTAATATCAGGCGATCTTGGTGGCCATGAATTTGCAAAATGTCTGCTTATAACACGATCTTGAAAAACCGCAGTTAACCCTTTTTTAAATGGTCGGTAAATGTGCGGAGGTGCTCCATCCTGCATAAAAATCATGTTTTCAATTAGTTCGCGCTCGTTTTGCAACTGTGGAATTGCATAATTCCTTAACATTTGCAGGTATCGTTCACCAGTAACAGTTACAGATACGGCCCCACCATTCTGTATTTCCTCGAAAAAGTATGGACCAATGAGGAAATTAGCTGTGAAACCGCACCAAACGGTGACTTTTTTGTCATGAAGGCCTTGCTGAACGATTTCATGTGGATTTTATGTTGACCATATTCGACAGTTTTGAGTATTAATTTCACCATTAAGAGAGAAATGGGCCTCATCTGTCCATAAAATACGGGATAACCATTCGAGTTCAGTTTCCATCTGAGCCAATACGTGCAATAAAAAATCGTACCTGAGAGCAAAATCTGCGTCCTTTAATTCAAACAGCAGTTGTAGTTTATAGGGATACATTTTTAGGATTTTCCGTAAAATTTTCCAAACCGTGGTGTATGGCATTTGTAATCGTTTTGATATCGCATTCACACTACTGATCGCTAGCGGATTAGTATTGGCTACGTTTTGATTTTTCTGAAGAACTTCTGCAACTTGGACATCACTAATCCTAGGTCTTCCTGACCTCGGAAGGACTTTTACAGACCCTGTTCTTTAAAATTTGCTAATCAAATTACGATACGCCTTCATTTTGCACGGCCCTGCTCTTAAACCTATTTTCGTACGAAATCTTTGTAATCCAGTAATGTAATTTTTACCGCCTTCATAATAATATTGCACTAAACCAATTCTTATTTGCAGATCCATATTGAAATTGTTACAATTTACGTTACGCGAGTTTTATTTTGAGAACAATTCACTAAATTACGATTATTTCGTTTGATACTTGTATCAATAGTTGTCACGACAATTCTTTTGTTTTCCATAGATACACTAAAATCCAATTATTGAAGCAACGAGATTCTGTTTACTTTCTGCTACTAGCATAATTTCTTAAAACTGTATAAGAATTTAAAATAGACCCCTTACTTTATGATAACCCCATATAATATTCTAATATATCAAATTTTTCTTCATTTGAGGATTTGTGCGCCATTTTGCAGTAATCGCACTCTTGAACAATAATATAATAAGTATTCTTGAACAATTCACAATAATAATAATAATAATACCCATTTATTTGTGCATAAAAATTGTACATGCTATTGTAAATAATAGTAAGTTTTATACAAAAGTATACAAATTAAAAAAAGAGCAGTAATCACAATAAAATTAATAATACTTATATTTACTTAAAGCAAGGACTAATTATCAATACAATCAAATGATAAACAGGAAAAAGATATCCTCACAGAAGCTTACGCCTGTGCATGAGGAAGTTACATGACGAATGATTGTTGAATAAGAAATATAAATATAACATATAAATAAAAGAGAAATATAACCTATAATAAGGTATAATATACACATACATACACATACATACATACATACATACACATACCCACATATACACACCTATATACATATGTCTAAACTACTACTAACACATAATATAAATAAAATATAATACTCGTGACTAATTTAAGATACGAAATACAAGACATTCAAAATAATTTGTGTCCACGTCTGTGTTAAATGATCACAGGATGCACTTTTCTTTTATTATTAGTCAATCAAGTTGTGGATTTCTGTTTTAGGTAAGTTTTTTATGTACAGTTTTAGATTCTTTTTGAAAGAGTATATTGTTTTTTCTGTTTGTAAGCCCTCTGGTAATGAGCTGAAGAATTTTGGACTTAAATACTGATAGCACCTTTGACCTACTGCTTTATACATTAAAGGACTAATAAATTTATGATATTGCCTGGTGGAATATCCGTGAGTGAGTGTGAGCAATTTATGTTTTTCAGAATATTGCCTAATATTGACATTTTTATAAAATAGCTGCCTAATATCATATATTTCGGTTTCAGCATATAATAGTTCACTTGGATATGTTGCTTCCTTGAGAAGAATTAGCCTTAGGAATTTTTTCTGCATTACTTCAAGAGGTTGTAGGTAGGTTTTGGATACTCCACCCCAACCTAGAATTCCATATGCCATATGACTCTCGACTAGACTATAATAAATATTTTTTTTTGTTTCTGATCTGTAAAATCTTTAATTTGCCTAAACTTATATAACACCGCACGCAATTTTTTTAGGACGTAATCAATATGTAGGTTCCACCTTAAATGATTGTCCAATATAATTCCTAAATATTTGATTTTATTTGCAGGCGATATATTAATTTCATTTTGAATTGTAATATATGGAAAACATGGTAGTGTAGATTTGTAACTTGAAAAAGGTAAGTAGGATGTTTTTTTAAAATTTATCGATAAGAGTTTATAATCAAACCATTCTTTAATATGTTCCAGATCTTGTTCTACATTATTTTTAATTTCTGCCCAATTACTGCCTTTAAAGAATATGGCTGTATCGTCTGCGAAACTTATTATTTTGCCACTACTTTGGACAGAGAATAAACCGTCAATATATATGGTAAATGGAATGGGACCCAACACAATACCACTACTATTTAGTGAACAACTGTCACCTAATAGTAATGCTTATTATTTGTTTTAAACCATAGGCTACTGAATTTTACTGAAAGTTATGTGAGAATTTGATCGTTTTTAGAAATGCATTTTTTTAAATTTTACTAATTACTAACTACTTTGCATGCAAGAATGCCCTTGATGAAGAGGATTTCTTTGTTAAAATTTTGAACAATTTATTGACAATTTTATGACAAATAAAACCTTAATGATCGTCTAAGAATTGTTATTTTTAGAAAATTGTAAAAATAAAGCAATTTACAGTAGATTTTAAGTACATAGATAATAATTAGTCTCGGGCTCTACAAGAACTTTTTGATTTTTCATGGCCTACTATTTTGTTTTGTTAAACAATGGATAACTTTTCTTAAATTAGTCCCTTGTAAAACAATTGCTCCTCGGAATGTGATACTTCATCTGAAAGCTCTTTTTAAGCACAATCTGAAAAATTAAAAATCTAATATGGCTGCCGAAAACAAAAATTACCTCGGATATCTCGAAAACAAAAGACTATCGAGCATTCGTTTCTAGACCAAAATATCGTGTCTACAGCGAAAAAGAGAAATCACAAAATTTTCGATTTTTGCAAAATCTCAAAAGCGGTTTCAATTAGCCGCGATTTCTTAACGGATTTGGAATCAGCAGAAAATTTGCTAAAACTTATCCTATTTATAGCGTCGAATTTGGGACCCATGGTATACTAGTGTTTCTAGGAAAAAATATCCTGTTACATGTTAATGCATTAATAAATGTATTAAACAGTATACCTACATATTGTTATTTAAGTTTAATAAACAATATAATTTTTTTAGAAACAAATGTGGTTAAATTTTATGTTTGTAAACAATCGACTACTATGATTGACAACACCTCTTTTCTTGAGGAGTTTCATAATTAATAAATATTATAATTCTCCACGGTCATGTTTACTATTATTTTCCGTTTTTGTCTCCAACTGAAATATTTGAGAGACGCCTTTGGTGGCAACATTTGCTTCCGCTGTGCCATTAAGCTCGGCGAAAACAGTGAAAACACCTACAGCAGGTACATGTTTCCTATCTCGCGCGTCAAAAAGTTACACTTCTATCGTTTATTCTTCAAGCGAGCAGAAGGCGCTGGGTGATAAAGTAAAATTGATGATGTAAACTCGCCCTAATCTGTTAGGTTAAGGGTTTATAGTTGAAAAGTGACTAACATTATCTAGAAAATACGATAAATAGAGTAAAGTTGGCCTGGATGGCAGGTTAAGCTTTTAAATTTAATACCTATGTAAGCATTCTCAAGATACAAAATTAGGGTGGTAATAAATCTTTTGTAGACAATAAGATATATTGTACATTTGTTTCTACTATTTTGCTCCTATAACAGGTTGTCCTAGAGGGTGTGGATTATCTTAAATATTTTCACAACAATTTTTTTTATGATGTTTTAAATATATGTTATCGTTATCATCAATGATTCAATAAAAAAGGTAATACACAAAATACCAGGGGCGGTCGGTCCATGGAAGCAAGGGAAGCAGTGCTTCCCCTGGGATTATTTAAAAAAACACATAAATAGAACCTAATTATTATTTATCACATATATTAATCATTAAAATTTACTTTTACCCAATTTCAATAGATACGGCCCTGCTTTTATGCAGCTGAGATAATGTTGCACGCTAAAACCGTAACGATGACGCACTCGATCAATCGAGCCAACACGAACTCGCGCAACTTCGATATATGTAAGCAGAGACAACTGTCTCTGGTAAGTAGGTAACTTATTGAAATGCATCCCATCCCACTTCATAATCTTGATATCTGAGCTGTATAGCATCGTAATACGTTTTATTTTATAGATTTTAATCTCGATTTTAATATCGATTTTAATATTATACTTAATATTAATATTCCTAGTATTATTCTCAGCTTTTGTGCTATATTTGTAAAAACTTTTTTGGTGTTTCTAAACCTGTGGTGCGGCGACAAGTGATTTTTAAAACGTTGAATATTAGTGCGCGTGTACGCAGATTTAGAATTACTTATTAAATTTGGAAGCTGGTTCTAGCACTGTGGAAAATATTATTTGCGTTTGTGTGGTGTGCAATTTGTTGAAAAGGGGATTTTCAACATATTCGTTTCAAGATAAACTGGATATTATTAGAAATGGGAAACCAACACCTGATTTAAAATTCTTAAAAACGAAAGTTAAATCATGCTATAGGTACTTTAATATTGAAGTGTACAGTGCTAATCAGTAGTTAAGGGGTTGTGAAAATTTGTGTAAATTGTTTTGTTGGCCATGTGTACTGTTCACAAATGAAAAAGGTGTTTGGAATAAAAATGGCTTTTCAGATTTAAACAACATTCACAAAGTGACAAAAAGGCATGGTAAGTGTGAAACTCATTTGGGAGCGGTGCTAAAAGAATAAACATTTGGAAAATCACGAATTGAGCATTCATTAGATCAGCAGTTGAAAGAAAGTGTTAAAAGGACTTATTGATATTGTTTGTTTTCTCGGCGAAAATGAACTTAGTTTTAGAGGTCATACTGAATCTCGAAGTGTTGCTAATAGGGGCAATTTTATCAATTTAGTTGATTTATTAGCAAAATACGATACAATTTTAAGTAACCATCTGGAACACTCCACGATATTTCGCGGTACATCAAATCATATTCAAAATGATTTGATTCAGTCGATAAGCAATATTGTTTTAGAAAAGATCAAGCAAGAAATAAAAAAGCTCCTTTTGTTGCAGTTATGTTAGATGAAACAACCGATATTACGAATATTAGTCAGTTGTCAATCGTAGTACGCTACATAAATCCAAATGGGAAATTCCAAGAGCGCTTTTTAGGATTTTTAGACGTAGCAACGCCATGAACGGCCGCAGCTTTATATACTATAGTTTGTCAGATAGTCGATGATCTACAGAGTGGTACCAAACTTATCGCCCAAAGTTATGATGGGGCCGCTGTAATGGCTGGTGAATTGGGGGGCCTGCAGGCCAAAGTAAAAGAGACTTTTCAGAATGCAATATTTGTACATTGTTTTGCGCATCGATTAAATTTAGTTCTAGCTCAATCTGCAGCGTGTCTTAAAGAGTGCAAAGTGTTTTTTTCAAGTATTAGTGGAATGGCTGCCTTTTTTTCAAAATTATCAAAACGGACACGAGAATAAAAACTTTTTTCAAGAAATTTAACCAGTGAAGAGCGGCTTTCAAAATTGTCCCTGTTAACAATAGAAAGTGAGTTTGTGAAGATGTCAAAAAATTCAAACTTTTACGACGAAGTTATTTCCGACATCGCAAAAAAAGGAGAGGCGGATTAAACTACATTGTAAATAGGTAGGTATGTGCATTGTGCATGTTAACTACTTAACAAACTCTCTATTTCGCTGCGGGTTCAATCCTCGCCACCGGCGCTGGCAATGTCGGTGGATATGGTTGTGTGTCTGCGTTTTTTTCATAAGTGTAACCCTCGCCCGTGCAGCTTCGGCTTTGGAATCGGGGGTTGTCTAATTTTTGTGGTGTTTTATGTTTTATGTTTATTGCGGAGTGGCGGTCCTACAAGTGTACTTTTTTCTAGATGTCATAACTTTGCAGCTTTCGACATTTGTTTTAAAATGAGTATACGGAAGCCACGTCCCTTTTCTTAAAATAATTTTTGCCTCGCTTCGCTCGGGGCCTCGCGCTACCCATCACTCTATATTACAAACTGCTTCCCCTGTATCAAAACTCACCGCACGCCCCTGCAAAATACACATACTGATTTTTAATACATGCACAGAATTTTATACTGTATGGAAGCTAATTGTCCGCCCCGGTCTTAGTAAGGGATGGAATAATGAAATAGATATACGACGCAACGTATTGGCTGTGGTAATAAAATGTAATCTACACTCCTCCTTCTCATCTCTTCGAGACTTACTGACGATATCACACATGCAAAAGTCCGAAAGCGCTTCCCACTAGGTTAACCGTATATCTGTCTCATTATTCCATCCATTACTCGGACCGGGGTGCACAATAATCTTCCATACAGTATGAAGAAAGTATATATTCTATTAAGTTCTCATACGATGATGCATTAATTATATTATTATTTCATTACACGAATTAATAATATTTTATTGAAACAGAACATTTATTTTTAATAAATATACAACATTTTTACAATAGGTGCTGAAAGTGTCCACCAACTTACTCCCCTGAGCTCTCTTTTTAATGAAACCGAAAATATTTTGCAAAATAATAGAATTGTTGATTCCTTCGGATTTCTCTGCAATTCTTGAAGATGGTCAATGCCAAAAGTAGGAAATAGAAATCGTATGGATTAATGTCACAAGATTTTGGAGGAAATGGACCTTTTCACAGATTTTTTTCTATTGCTTTATGTGATAGTGTTTTATAAAAAAAACTTGCCGTATTTTTTTTTATTTTTTTTTGAGCACGATTTCTATCGAAAAAAAAAAATAACAAAAGTGCGGAAATAAAGCGTGACGTCACCCAACCCACCTTAGTGACGTCAAAGGGACTACGACCTTGAACATGACACATCGGTGTATTGCAAAGTTGGTTCTCTGCTTTTTGACAGTTGACGTCGAAATTGACTTTGACAGTCGTTTCTTTTTAGTTTGGATTGTTGTGTATCGAACATGTTTAAAAAGTGCTTTGTACCAACATGTACAAATAACAACATGAATTGTCCAATCAAAATTTTCGTTTACGTTCCACCTGATGAAAATAGACGAAAAGCATGGTTTAAAATAGCCAAAGTTGAGAAGCAGTTGACGAAAACCAGAAACATTTACTGTTGTGAAGATCATTTTGATGTAAGAAAAGTAGTTGTATTTAGAAGTTGATGGTAAATTATTGAAATTTTACAGTTAAAAGAAAATTCAGATTCACATAAGCAACTGCGTTGTCACCGTACGATGCTCTAGTTGACCTGGAAATTATTAGACATTAGTAAGTATAATTGAAATAGGAAAAAATATTGTAACAATTGCATGTTAAAATAATGGTAGTTCCATTATATTTATATATAAATTACACGAAAATAAGATTACTAATGACTTACCGTTTTGTTTTAATATTCCTGACTTCTGCTGACAAATAATCCAAATTTGACATGTAAATCTCGTCCACCATAATAAAGTCAACTTTCGGCAGATTTTCTGCATTTCCTTTAGAAAATCCTGGCTCCATTTTCTTCCAATAATGTACAGAAACAAAGCAAAACACGATTCGTAACTGAACACACAGAACATAACCACAAAACTAACCGTAAACAATGTAAAATGTGTCAGATGTGGTGTGACGTGAGTAGTATTAGGCGTTCTGGCAAATGCTACCAACATGATTCCGGTTTGTGTGACGTCACTCAGCTTCAAGGTCAAATGAGTGTTCAAATTGCCATAATAAATGTTTATTTTTTTTATTAAACAATGGGAGACTTATATTTCAAACAGAGTTGCACAAGGTGAATATCTATCAGTTAGCTTTCAAATAAGCATATTTGTTTTGAGATTTCTGAAGTAGTGAAAAGGCCCATTATGTACATTAAGAATTAAGAGTATTTCTAATGATTCAAATATGTTTTTAGTGTTCTGCCGGTTCATCCAAGACCAGAGAGCCTAAGATTTCAGTTTCTATAGGAAGATTTTATTCACTGATGAGGCACGTCTTGCTAGAAAAGGCATAACATATTTATACAATGATGGAAAATCCTCATGAAACTTAAAGTAATACTAGTACATTTTCAACGTGAATTTCGTATTAATCAGGAATCATTAATAGTTTAATTTTGGCCTTATCATTATGCCACATCGACTAATTGGCAAAAATTATTTACAATTCCTTGAAAACATATTGCATGGTTTATTTAATGATTTATTGGAATTACCTTGTTAAGATATGTGGTTTGTACATGAAGGGGTACCCGTCCATTTTACTTTAAATGTCCGATAACATTTAAATTAAATATTCCGAAACAGATCGGTAGAGGACGTAATGATCCGCTAATCTTGCCACCACGTTCTCCTGACATAACGCCGTGTAATTATTTTTTTAGAGCACTTTAAAAACTATGCTGTACTCCACTCTGAAAACATAGAAACTGTGTTACTCATGCGAATTATCGTTGATGCGCAATTTCAGCCATTGTCCTTGGTCGTTAATACGTAAGAAGTGGTTACTTATTTTATCATCTAGCTGTCAACATGTGTTGCTACTGAGAGGCGCCTGATTTGCCATGCTCAAGTTATTCTTATTTAGTCAAAAAAATTGCAAATAGTGTATTTTTCAATACCAAACTGTTTGAATTATTCTTACCCAGAGGAGCCTTGCAAAAAATAGTAATAGCCACATTTAGGAATTGGATTTGAGAATTTGTTTCCTTTTTGTGTTCTTCATGCGTAAAATTTCTAATTATTCCTAATTATCCTGGCTATAATTTTTCAAAATTCATTAAAATAGGATGAGACCTAAAACATTTATTATAGTCCAGTCACATTAGAGGTTTCACCTCGGAATGAGAGATAATAAGCTGTAAACTTGTATAAACCTTTATTTTGGCGTTCTAAAAGTTGTCTCAAAAGTCTCATAAAATCTCGTGTCCGCGTCTTAAGATATTCAAGGTCAAAGGTCACAAAAATCGGTTTTATGCAAATATCTCGCTTCCTATGGTTTTAATGCCATTTGCATTTATTATAAAAATTGTAGAGAATAAAATTCTCTACAACTTTTGTCCCAAATATTTTTTTATATACTCAACCGTTTTTGAGATAGAGGGCGGAGAGCGCTCCACGCTTACCTATTCACAGCATAATGCAAGGTCAACCGTAAGTCCCAGTAAATAATACGCCGTATAAAGTCTATAAATCATTAAATAATATATAATTATGAATAATTTGCATTGTTTATTAATTAATACATTATATTTAATAATATTTTTCATTTATCGAATATATATTTGTTTAATATTACTTAACTTTCCGTGTAATCAAAAAATTGTTGAGTGAAATACTTTAAGTATATTTTAATTATATTCTAATATATATATATATATATATATATATATATATATATATATATATATATATATATATATATATATACGTTAGTTATATTTTAAGTAGAAAAAGAATAGAGTAAATACATTTTAATTATATTTTTATTTAGAAATACTTTTTCATATATTTATTACAGTTGAAGTTCAAATGTAGGGAGGTTTTTCAAAAACTTTTATAATTAGAAGAACTTGAGTCTCAATTTTTTTCTTCTTCTTCATCATCGTCTTCCGGTCGCTCGAAAATTTCCAATTCAATATTATCATTTTCGTTGTCAAGGATATTTGTCTCTAGATCTTCGAGAATTTCGGGGTCAAATGTACTATCTTCATCGAGATCGCTTTGATACGGTGAAGCATTGAGGCACGTTTGCCCATTACACTGGCCACAAGCTTAAGAGTCTATATCAGATGCAAGTGAAATATAGTCTCGATTTTACCACACCCCCGCGCAGGCCTCGGTGCATATATACAGCCAAACCGAAATTATCGCGGCGAATGTCGAAGGTGGCCGATGTTCTAGGTTATAGAACGGCATAGTGGAACATTTCAGATCGGGAGATGTTGAATTATCAGAGGCGGAGTACTAGAGGTTTCGTACGACATAAACCGACGAAAAAGTTGTATTGCGTCAAGCTTATAAGCTAAGCAGTAGCTAACCTTACCCTTCATGCGTCCTTGTCCTGCAATTAATATGTAAAAACAATATAAAAAAAAACCCGAAATTATTTTATTTACTTTGTTTAAAAATAGCTAAAGAACTAAACAACAAAATAATTAAATCGTTAATCTACAAAAAAAATTTCCATTTTACCGTTTCTTATTAATGCTTAGTATTATTTTAAAAATTTCCGGTCAAACCGGAAGTAAAAGATATGTATGTGACGCGCATATTTAATCAGTATTCGGAATGTCATATGTCCATTTCCGCATATTAATGCGGGGTGTAATTTTTTTATTTTTCAGTTTTTCGGCGTTTTCTTTTTATTTGACATTCAATTGTTTTTAATTTTCGGATTCCTTAGAAAAAAGCACATAAGTATAATTTTTGAAGTTTTTTCCTAGGTTAAAAATACAGCAGAAAAATCGAGTAAGGTGCATTTAAAATGATCACCCTGTACATGAGATTACTGCGCTTAAAATAAATCAAAAATAAAAATTATCAGATTCACCTTTCATTGAGCCTTTCATTCTCCATATCAATTTTTAGAGACGGCAAAATGGGAAAACTTTCATTTATATTAGTCTCTACAGAAATTACCGGAAATAAAAAGAAAATAATTACTTTTATTAATTTACGAAAAAATTCAATTTTCACTAGTACTTACTTTTGGGCTAATGTTCGATTTTTCGGTTTTCTGCTAGGGTATTTACGCTTATGATCTGTTTTTATTTTTCCCATTGTTCTTTCACTGCATTAATAATCACTTTCAATAACACGTCTACTTAGGTGTACACTTGATTTAAAAAAAAAACTGGTACAACTTTTGTAATCGAAAATCTTATATAATAGTTTAGTTGTGTGCATATGTCTGTAAATAGGGCTGGCCAGGCATATCGAGAGGGGGGTGGAGAAGAAGTGATTTACCCCGGACCTGGGTTTTTTTGGAGGAGATCGGTTTTCTTTGTGTTTTTAAACTTAACCTTTCTCTTTTATTTTATTCAAATGGAATTTTAAAAAATAATTAGAAAATAACTTTTTCAAAACATGTTCAAGCCTGCCATATTATTGTTTAAAAAAATAATATTTGTTACGGATAATTCTACTAATGGTTGTAATTAAAATACTAACTGAATAATGATAATTTTATTTTTAAAATAAGAACACAAAAATACCACTTGAGATTAAAAAAAATGTAAACAATGCAAACTGAACATAAAAATACAATAAGAAAATAAAATAAATGAACTTCAATTATGTAATACAGAATTAACTAATATTTTGTCATTGCTCCATTAGCATCCAAAACTGCCTGAAGTCTTGCAGGCATGGACAAAATCAGATTTCTTGCAAGGTCAACTTCTTGCGACAAGTTCTCCCAAGCGTCTTCAATTATCCCTTCCAATTCTTGGGCATTATTTGGATGGTTATTTAATTTTCTTATATGTTTCACCATTAGTCCCCATACATTTTCAATGGGATTTAAATCCGGACTTTTAGATGGCCACGGTAACAACTCTATGTTTTTATTAAGAAACCATTGCCTGACACGATGGGCCGTATGTATGGAGCAGTTGTCTTGTTGGAAAATAAAATTATTTTCCGGAAACACCTCTATTACTGACAGCAACATAATATTGTCTAATATTTCAATATATTTAATGGAATTGAGATGACCACCACTGTTCCAACACACACCTAACCCATTTAGGCTCATCCAAGCCCAGACATTGACTTAAAACCTTCCTAATATTTGTGGATCGAAAGTATATTTTTCGTCGTATCTAGTGGAAGGAGGCCTATATACGCGAACATGTCCATCGTTACAGGATTTAAAAACCTTTTCGTCAGAAAAGACAACTTGTCCCCAGAAGTTTTCATCATTGATTATATAGTTGAGTGCAAAAATAATCCTACCCTGCTTCTTTTCTTCTGAAAGTTTGTATTTTTTAGCCGCTGAACAACTCTTCAAGTCGCTTTGTAGTTTTATTCTTCTGCAAGCAGTAGATACCGAAGCTGGGAAATTTGTCTCTGAAATTGCATTTACTGCAATCTGAAAAGGGTTTTCTATTAGGTAATTTATGAGATTTTCATCTTCTTGATTATTGCTCTTTCTGGGCCTACCGGAACCAACTTTACGGGATACCATTTGGTTGGTTTCCCATTGTTTTTTAACACTCATTATCGTGGTTATACTCACATTGTATTCAGCAGCAAGTCTTCTTATGGACCAACCATCTTCAATTTTAGAAACAATTCGAAATTTTTGAATATCTGTTAGATATCGAACCATTTTTAATAATGACGCCACTGATTAACGTCAAAGTGACATTTGTAAGTTTCTTAATATCAATCAAAGAACGAATGATTTACATAGCTAAAAGAAAGTGTACCAGTTTTTATTGAAATCAAGTGTACCCACTTTATAACAAATAAAATAAGTAAATTTGAGATATCTCTAGAATACACACGCCACTGTTGTTTACGCAAATCGCAACGTGGTTGCTAAGTGCCCGATTCCCCCTCCCGCAAACGAGTCCAGTGTATGCAAGTGCATCCGTGTTTCCGAAATATCATGCGAGATGGCAGCTATTATCGGAATACAGATATGCAGTTTTTAGTTTTCTAATAAATTTATTTTCAACTAATCCAAGAGTTGGGTCACATGAATATAAACGTTACAAACAGTGACTAATGTCGGAATGTTAAAAAATTTGGATACAAAATATTTAAAATGCATGCGAAAATTTTTTGACGACTCTAAAAAAAAAAAAAATTACATTACGACATTTTATACATATTTTTGAAAAATCTTGTAAAATTTGCACTCAAATCGGATAAGTTTTAAACGAGATATTCGAGAATTATGATTTAATAGGGTATATAAGACTCTTAAGAACATTGCAAACCCGATTTCCTGCATCCGCAGCGTGAACCACAACCATTCTTGCAGTTGCAAAATATTAAAATATACCTATAATATAATTAAAATATACTTAAAGTATTCCACTCAACAATTTTTTGATTACACGGAAAGGTAAGTAGTATTGAACAAATATCTATTTGATAAATGAAAAAATATTATTAAATATAATGTATTAATTAATATACAATGCAAATTATTCATAATTATATATTTTTTAATGATTTATATGCTTAATACGGCGTATTATTTACCAGGACTTACGGTTGACCTTGCTTTATGCTGTGAATAGGTAAGTGCGGTGCGCTCTCCGCCCTCTATCTCAAAAACGGTTGAGTATATAAAAAAATGTTT
Organism: Rhamnusium bicolor; assembly: GCA_029963845.1. Taxonomy (NCBI): domain Eukaryota; kingdom Metazoa; phylum Arthropoda; class Insecta; order Coleoptera; family Cerambycidae; genus Rhamnusium; species Rhamnusium bicolor. Next base: position 818,607 of record JANEYF010005529.1, read on the forward strand.
GGGACAAAAGTTGTAGAGAATTTTATTCTCTACACGTTTTATAATAAATGGAAATGGCATTAAAACCATAGGAAGCGAGATATTTGCGAAAAACCGATTTTTGTAACCTTTGACCTTGAATATCTTAAGAAGCGGACACGAGATTTTATGAGACTTTTGAGACAACTTTTAGAACGCCAAAATAAAGGTTTATACAAGTTTACAGCTTATTATCTCTCATTTCAAGGTTGACCCTCTTTTTTTGACTTAAGTGATTGGATTATTAATGATTTTTAGTTGTTTCACTCGATGACATAAATGTGAACTAATAAATAAAACATTAATTATTACTTAAAATTAAAATTTGGCATAATTTATGTTTGTGATGAAATTCGGAACCATAATTGAATTTTTCAAGAATTTCCTTTAAAGTTTCCTAAAAAGATGAAAACATGTCTGTTCTCTTTCTTTGATCGTTAGTTCCGAGATTATGCTGGATAGAAGACTAAGTGTAGGTTTGCGGAACCGTTGTGGGAAATGGAAAAATGCTGTCGGGAGAGTAAAGGGCTCATACATACGAAAAAAATTAAGTAGACCTACAAGCTACAACGCAAAATTGGGAACATTGGCGTTCGTAAAAAACGGATAAGGGGGATTGATTATATTATAGTGTTTCAGTTTTACTGATAATTCGAAATTAAAACTTAATAAGATATTTCCGAGATTATTATTACCTAATTTCTTAATTATATGCTAGTTGCGTGGCTCAAATAGGTGTACGCAACTCCATTTCCTCGGCACATAGATGCTCAGCCGTCCGTTTTTAGAATTTACTGTATAATTCAGTTTTAGAGGTTGTAGGTAACGATAAATAACGTCAATTCCAGGTGATTAGTCGCCGCGTAAATATGTTCATGCATATATGATACAATATCTTACCTTGTCGTTATTTGGACAAGTTCACATCCAAAGTTAATACGAACATGGCTGAAGGTATTGGTGAATGTATCACTAACACACACATGTATTTTTAACAAGCAATCATAAGATAAAAGTATGTTATTAATAATAATGCACCCACTAAAGCATTTACTACCTTTCAACCGCAAGCATTGGTGGTTTCATCCCCGCTAATCCAGATGTATTTGTCATTCAGTTCAGAATATTTTTTTTGGTTAATACTGTCACATCCCTATGATAAATATTGTTTTCTTAGTGTTGTTGTGTACCTGAGCATTGAAATATTGCCCCATACATTTTTGCAAAAATTGTTTAAATAGTTTGGTCCACGTATATTACACCCAACCATCTTTTCTACTTAATCTAAGTTAAATTTTGTTTGCCTGTCACATCAGTGATACTGTCAGACCTTTTATGATTGTCTGAGAAATCGTATCTCATAATTTTTGCTTTGACGTTGCACGAAAGCACTTTTGCTTGTGCAATATAATTCTGTACTGTTGAATTGCAACTCCGAAAAATCACTAATTCCACAAGTTCACTTTATCCTTGAATTGAAGAATTGACCGAGACATTAAAAAAAAAGTACCTCTGTTGTCTTTATAATTTCCCACTGTTTACGTATCTACGTGTTATTCACATATACGTTTTATAAATACTACGTATTTAGAGCGTATTCATTTTCATCATAGGGCAGTGGGCGTAAACATGATAGCCAAGCCACGCCATGCGCCTATATCTATGCATCATTCTGTTAACTAATTTGTTTTCTTTTTTGTTAAATATTGTAAAGTTGTTGCTTAATAAGTTCTTTGTTGACTTTATTCCATTAAAATAAATTTTTCAACCTTCATTTTTTATATTTTAATAATATTTTCTAAAGGTGTTTAATAACTGATTTTAATTGTATCTATTAATACAACACATTATTAACATTTTTTCATCATGAAAGAAATAGATGTATGGTTTATTTCAAATTTACTTGTAACATAAAAAACGTCAGCTTCTTTGATTACTTTACCACCGTTAAAGGAGCCGACGTTTTTATGTTGCAAATAAGTTTGAAATAAACTTTATGTTATTTTGCATTGAAATTTTAAAATTAAAATATCTGATGTGGCTAGCACATAACTTTCTTATACCAGTGTAGGTACATCATCCTGATCTAAAAAAAATCACTCTATTTAATTCTTCACTTACCTTCATTAAATTTTAAAAGCGTACCTTGAAATGTTACATTAAAATTTTTAAATAATTAATTATCAGCGTCCTTCGATACTGTCAATACTAATTCATGTCATATATTTTAATAATTTCTTCTTATTAACATTGACATGTTTGTAACTCAATTAGGCATTTCAAATGTCAAACTGCCAAATTGATCCTAACCCCACTTCAAATGTATACAAAATTTCAGTTTACATCAGTTTCATTTAAGTACTTGGAAAATATATTTTATTAGCTTGATATAGCAGACATGATTTACAGTCTTTCATCAAGAATGTATTTTTTAGTAGACAAATATTAAAAAGTTTGGGTCCCGTTGATCTTCTTTCAGCTGGTTAATTTTGCTCATCACCGAATTTGTCATTGTCTTTGGACTTTAGAAGATGTGTACCAAATTAGAAAGCTTTATCTCACAAACTGTGGTTGCTATCGCGATACTACAGACATGCGGACAGATTTTTTCCATATAGATTGTTTTTTCATTATACTTCGTCTAGAATCGTCCAGAAATACAATAAAATTTTTTTAATTTTTTTCCAGAAATTGTACCTCTTTTCTTCTTTCATTCATTATGTCCCTTCTGATGGTACAACATTCACCTAATTTAATGTGTTACCTAAAATGTTGCTGAAAATTTTAATTGCCAAATTTGTGAATTCTCCCATTAGTATTTTTTGAGTTATCGCGGACACACACATACACATCCACACACCTACACGCACACACACACACACACACACACATCCACACACACATCCACACACCTACATGTGCACACACACACACACACACACACACACGCACACGCACGCGCACGCGCACGCACGCACCCACGCACCCACGAACACACACAGATCCACACACATACACGAACCGACAGACATCATTCAGAAAATAGTCAGGAATGGATTCGGGAGGTTTCAAAATGTATATATCAATAAAAATCTCAAGTCGAAAAAAATCACGATTACTATTTTTCCTTATATTATGTATAAGAAAGTAAAAAGCGTAAGAAGGCTGAGTATCCAAAAAAAGTACAAACTTTTCTTAGATAAATATTAACTTTTTAGTCTCTTATTATTATTTTTAAAAATGATATATAACAAATTTAAGTAAAATGTACTTAATCATGGAATTTTAAAAGCGTGCCCAGCCCTGCACAAATGATTCATTTTTCAGTAAATGTCTATTTCTTGTCCAAAAAAAAAAAAAAAAAAATTAAGGTGCTTTATTTGTGTAGGGTATATAAGTAAAAATAATAAAATAGTGCTGTTAGCTAGTTGATTACTTTTTTTGTAAAATTAAAAATTTGGTCAATTAATATCTTTGAAAATTTATTGGAAAACAACAAATAATGTGCCGTCAAGTATTATGATATTATTTTATACACCGGTCCATTGACTTTTTAAACGTTTAGTAACATTTACCAAAAAATTATATACAGGGTGATGTTATCGATATTATAAAAGTTAACTCTGGCTCTGGAATGTTTCAAAAATAAATTTTGCTTTCGTATAATATTTGTGCCAAATTTTATCCAAATAGCTATATTGTACAGCCGTTCCAAAAATATGATGGACTACAATTTTAGTCAAAAACCATAAAACACTCTCAAAAACGGTTAACATTCAAGGGTAAGTTTTAGGGTGTTTTTAGCTCAGCTAAGCATGCTCTATCTCCCATTCATTGCACTACGTCACTTTAAAAATGAAACACCTTGTATATCATTTGAAAGAGCATACAATTATATGTAAAAATTTCAAAACCGAATTTTTTTTAGTTACAATGTTTACCTTTATACGGTAGTTGTACAGTCTCAAAAATATCCCCAGCACCGGGAAATTGCTGTACTAATTGAACGATGTACCTCGCTTTGCCCACGGCAAATTTGCTAACGACTGTAAAAGTTCACACGGAAAGGGTATGTTCATTTAAATCAATTAATGTTTTAGTATTTTTATAGATACAGGATGTGTTTTATAATAGGTACTAAGGAGACTATTACGTGTTTACTACTCCTACATCATACAATGGATTACGTCCTATTAGCTTATTAACTATTTATTATATCAACAATTTTAGAATGGATTGTATATGAACAAATTAACGAATATTTATCGAAAATCAAAATACTTCCCACTCACCAGTCGGGGTTTAGAAAGGGGCATAGCGCTACTTCCGCATTGTTCAACATGACGGATAATATAATAACAGCTTTAGATAAAAAAGAAATCTAGATTTCAGCAAGGCTTTTGATACAATTAGTCACGATTTACTTTTAGCCAAATGTAAATATTTTGGTTTTGATCAAATTAATTTGGTTTTTGTGTGTAATTATTTAAGAGACAGAACACAAAAAGTCATTTTAAACGATTATGTATCTTCCTCAAAACCTATCATTTCTGGCATTCCTCATTGCTCTAGATTGGGCCCCCTGCTTTTCTTAATATATACGTCAGATTTACACGTCAATTAATCACGCACGTATACGCTGACGATACGCAGCTTTATTATCATTTTGACCCTGGAAATTCAAATCATGCTACTACGCTAATCAACAGCGAACTGGCTCATATTAGCGACTTTGTGCAAAGAACCTATGATTAAATGCTTTAAAATCTAAAGTAATGTTATTCTACCATAATAAAAACAGATGAGCTAAAAAATAGTATGAGTATCCGTATAAGCAACGAAATTATTTCTTTTGTTTCCTCTGCTAAAAATCTTGGATTACATTTTGACGAACCTCTCAGATATACCGACCACGTCTGCAATCTCTCTAAGCAATGTTATCTGACACTTAAATTGTTATATTGCAACAGACAAATACTAAATTACATCAAAAAAAAAGATTGTGCCAAAGCTTAATTCTATCTAAATTAACTTAATGTAACATCGTCTACTACCCTTGTTTAGACAGTATTATTGCAGGCCGCCTTCCAAAACTTCAAAATACATGTTGTAGGTTAAAAAAATAATTTAAGAAAATATGATCACATATCAGCGCCCTTCAAACGATTAAGTTGGTTGAACCTTAACAGTTTATATAAATATCTTTTTCTATCATTTTTGTCGCGTCTAATGGTTATGTCTATATCGATTTACCTAAAATAAAAACTCATATTTTGCAGTAATATTCATTAAGTTAATATTAGGCATCATAATTCACTTACCATGCCAAATTATAGAACAGCCATGTTTCAGAGATCTTTTACATACAATGCTGTAAAATTATATAGCTGTTGTAGAATTATAATAATGTGTCCATTGAGTTGCGTAAAATTTAGATTAAAGGAACATTTTCTAGCTAGCTAGTCAATAATAAATTATCCTAATTAAAATATTTTATATAATTTTTTTTCTTTCTTTCTTTCTAGCAAATAGTTGTAATATTGTTACCAAATAGTAGTAAATATAATAAGTAATTAGTAAAGCTGCAAATCGTTTCTGTGTGTATCATGGTCGTAGAGTACAGATGTACTTACTGTCGCCGGCATTCGCCTTGACCGCGAAACTCTTTCTCCAGTCCAGTCTATTAATAGCTTTCGAGTTGTGTACACGTTTAGTCACTTGGGCGCATTGCATATTGTTTTTTGTGTTTTCATTTTATTTGTTGTACTGTATTGTTGATATTAATTTAATAATAAAGCATGGCAGACGTACGCAGGGATAGAAAACTGCCATTTGCTGACAAAGTGAATAAATTCATAAGTGAATTCCCGGATTTATTCTATGATGGTGCTAAAATAATTTGTAAAGTGTGCGAGAAAGATTTGATGTGCTGGGATAAGCGTGATTGTGGAGTTCACGTAAATAGTGTACACCATAAAAATAAAAAAATGGCGTGCCTTCGACAACACAGTTTATGTTTGATTTACTATTAATGCCGATTGCCTGTAATGTTCCACTGCACACTCGATAAACAACTATTTCGAGAGTTTTGGAATAAATACAATGCCCAGGTGAAGTTACCAAGTCGCACAACGTTATGTAACTATCTACCAACTGTACACGTAGACATGGTAAATAAGATGAAATGTGAATTAAAATATACACGGCTGTGGTTATCTGTTGATGAGACAACAGATTGCAAAAAAAATTCTATTTTAAATGTTATAGTACGAGTACTGGACCCCCTTAAACCTAAAGTTCCACTGTTACTAGCTAGCAAAAGACTAAGTCAGTGTATTAGCGAAACAATTACCAGGGTGGTGCTGGAGATGTTAGAAAAATTTCAACTGTCGAAAAGTCAAGTGTTGATGTTTGTGACTGATGGCGCCATGACAATGCGTTCGGTTGGCCGTTCTTTGCAAGAACAAGATTGTACGTTTATACATGTTACGTGTAAAGTGCATGCTTTACATCTTGTTGGCAGAAACTATTCGAAAAGGTTTTCCAGAGGTGGATGCATTAATAGCAAATACAAAAAAAGTTTTTATTAAATCTTCTAAACGTCTCCGTGCATTTCATAGCAAGTGTCCCGGTATTCCTGAACCACCACAGCCGATTCTTACACGTTGGGGAACATGGTTGCAGGCAGCTTTTTATTATGCTGAATATTTCCAACAAATAAAAGCTGTGATACTACAATTCAATCTAGATGATGCTGCAGCTATTAAGGAAAGCCAGACAAAATTCGAGGATATTTCCGTTGAAACAGCTTTAAAAAAATATTGCGAAAAACTATAAACCATTACATGAAAGCATAAAAAAATTAGAAGACAGTGCGTTGTCGTTAGCGGAGTCACTGCAAATAGTGGACGAAGTAAATCTGCTGCTACACGCTATAGGTGACGCAACAAATAAGCGCGTTAAATAAAAGTTCGCAAGTGTGTTAAATAAAGACACCGGTTTTACCAAATTAAGACAAATATGTGATGGTGCAGCCCCAGATCCGTTAAGTGCATTTAAAGACTCTTTTACGTATACGTGTATTACATCAGTAGATGTCGAACGGTCGTTTTCAAAATATAAGAATATATTTTCACCAAAGCGAACATCACTCATGGAGACAACCATAGAAACATACCTGATGCTGCAAAATGGCTACACATCTTCTCCAGTTTGCGATAAGCAAGCTAGTTCATCAAGCTAGTTAAGAGGGTAAGTTTTACATACATTGTTATAAATTGTAACAGTTTATTGTTTCTCGTATTAGTTAATTTCGCGTACGCCACTGCCCCACGGAACATTTTTGACAGACCTAGTAATTAGTTTAATAGATAATAAAGATTAAATGTTAAATGTAGGAATAACCATGTGCTAAACTTCGCCTTTCGTACTTGTACTTTTTTTTCTATTTAAAAGTCAATAAAAACGTTTATAATTAGTATTATATTATTATTATCATTACTTAGCGAGAATAAAAATCCTATCCGGTAAGTGTATATGGACTATATGGTGTATCACAATTTTTGTATTTTTGACAGTTAACCCTTGGTGATATTTAAATTATTTTAGAAATCTAAATGCGCAAAATTTACTTGGAAAATAAGTTACGTTTGTGACATAAATTGCAACTCAGAATTTTTTTTCACTTAATAATTGAGTTGTATAACTCGTTCTTAAAGTTAAATATTTAAATAAATTTTGATTATGGAATGGAGATTGTGCTAAGTTCAAGAATTTATTCTTTGGTTGTAGAATGTGTTGAATATAATAATTATAGTTCGGCATAATCTCATCCCTTGTTCCCGGTCGACGCTCATGGGTAGCATTGAAGCAGATATAGGAGAGTCAGGAAATACGACTCTCGACTGCGAGCTCCGGTGAGATGGATGGATTTCTATCAACCCAGTCAAGAAGCTTTCAAGTACGCCAGCGCCCAATGTTATTCAAAATTCATCTAAACTATTTATCCCTTTTAATTTAGGTTTATTTTAAAATCAATTATAAAATGGAAGTAATATTAGTTTTTTATCAACATCAAATTAAATAATAGATGTTTGTAATTTTGTAATAAAATTCCTACACTGTTAATCTTCAAACTTTATTAAACATTAAACAACATGAGACTAATACAATTTACAATAACTTTTAAACCATGTCACAGGATGTATAACCATTAAATTTATCTATAAATTTTCCATAAAATCTAAAATTGGAACTAAAATCTATCCGTTTTAAGCGCAAAGTAATGGATTGCGTCGTTCATAGGCGTACGTCTAAAAAGTTGTAAAAGAGATAATTAGTTTCAACAGTGGTTAACTCAAAAAAAAGTACAGATAGTGACAAATAAATGTGATACTGTAATCAGTGTTCCCACTAAAAATAATTAGTCAAATTCCAAGGCCATCCAAATTTTTATGGCAAAAATGGCATGCAATTCCGCGGATTTAGGGAGTTTAATAAAATATTTTCATATTACTGTGTAGTGAAAACAACAAATATAAAAAAGTTTACAAATAACAATATATTTATTTATGTACGGTACCACAATATACAGTGTGTCCTCGGATTACTACCCGGAAAGGAAAACCTTCGTTATTTTTTTTAATTTTCGGAAGAATTTTAAAACAAGTTTTGCTTGCTAAAAATATTAAATTACCATAGAGATATTCGATGTCCCTTATACAGGGTACACAAAAGTTTTGAAAACTTGAAAATAGGATAAGAGGGCGCTATCCTCATTTTTAACTTTAGTGGAAAATACAAAATAAAAAAGTTATCTAAAGTTGAGGAATTAGTCCAAATTTTGGAACAACAATTTATTAATATTTTAGCTATTTTTTTAAATTAATTAACAAAACAGATGAAAAATTAATTAATTACACTATGAAACAATAATCAATAACACTAACAACTGTCAGTTTGACAATAATTATGATATTTACAGGTAGTAAAAATTTTACTTCTGAATAAGACCGATTATTCAAAAAAAAAAAAAAATTAATAATTCCAACTTAATTTTCATGTTTAAGGTAACTTTTCAAGACTAGAAAAACTCTTTTAGTTGGTATTTTCCTCTAAAGATAAAAGATAGTTCTCTCTTAACCTGTTTTTTTTTTTAATTTTTTTTATTTTTTGTGTGCTCTATACAGGGTGAGTCATTTTTTTCTGCAAAACTTCAGCTATCGATAGAACAAATCGAAATGGCAGTTTGCTAAAGAAAATTAGTTCGAAAAGTTCACCTTTTTTGTTCGTTTTAATTTATTTTAGGTTTATTTTTTTGTCGACATTTATTGTGATATCCATCTAAAATTAAGTACACAGTCGAGAGCAATAACATGAGAAATATTTTATTGGAAAATATATTATACTGGGTGATATTTTATTTGGAGTCGTGATTTGTTTCAGTCACTTAATTCTTTTTATATAACGTCACTGGTTACTTTTGGTCATGTCATCGATATAGAATCCCTGATTTATTACGAAACTTTTATATCTCTTGATATTTCACCAATATTGTGCTTCATTAAGAGTTGATCAATATAATTCAATCAGATGAATAATTATTATTTAGTCGATATATTGTTATAAATTAGTATCTATTCCTTATCTGAACGACAATTATATAATAATTGTTAAAAATGCGGCATATCGATAATAGTGGTCAGTAACAAGAAAATATTGAATTTTTTAAATATAACAGCTTAACGGAGATTATTAAAATAACAAAAATACATATATATGAATTAACAAAAACATGATTACTAAAGGAAAAAACATTCAGTGTTGTAAATGTTCAAAATGTTCACTAGGTATTCACTTCAACATATTTCTCACAGCGAATAATTTCATTTCTGATTCCTCGTAATTGTTCCCTGTCTGCTCTCAATATGTTTGAAAAGTGTTTTATACGATGGACTAATTGTTTTCATGATTCGATAGCAACTGAATAAAATTTCTATTTTAAGTAGCTCTAGGTATGGAAATCTAGGAGGTCAATCGAAGATGTCAAGCAATTGTATCATTTCTGTCTAGCCATTTCTGGTTATAATTTTCGTCAAGCCAATCCCTTACTACCCTACCGCAATGGACTGGAGCTCCATCTAGCTGTGTCGAATTATTTTAAATATAAACCAAAGGTACATTATCAAGTAGATCTACAATTTATTCTTCCAAGAATTGAAGAAACAATTCAGAGTTCAGTCGAGGAGAAAGGATATGCGGTCCAACTAAATACTCGCCAATAAAACTTATCCACACACACATTAACATTAAATTCATGTTGGAATGATCTGGGTATGATAATATGCGGATTATCTAGAGATTGGACGGAGGTATGGGTTCCCACTGATGGCTTTTAAGCAGGCATAATATTATATTGTAAACATCTACTAAAATATTCCTAAATAACAGAAAAACAGAAATTACATCACATGATAAAGTGAATTTTATTTCATTTTTAAATGTTAATACGTAAACTAGTTTTATCGCAAAACGTACTATATTTAAATAAAAGGTAATATGTTATTTTATAATTGCACTAAACTGTGACAATTCTGGGAATTTATGTAGATACCTGTGCTCTGTGTGGGTCAACTGAGAATAAAAAGTTTGTCAGTACATTGCATATCGTCGAGTCCTATGTAACAACTGCTCGAAATTGTATTGAGCATATCAGTCTTTTTAAAATGTTTCATTGTAAACCTGCAAAGGCTACAGTAAATTTGTGGATTCGCGATATCCCGGAATTGCGATTTGACGGAACACGATTATATTGCAGTAGTTGTGACAAAGCACTTTCTTGGGCATGTAACACAAATACTATAAACACATCTCCTCAGAAAACCATAAAAAGGAGTATGGTTGCTTTAATAACAGGAACAGGCAACGCAATTTTAACTTGGATTTAATGGAAGTGAGGATTTGACGTTATATACCGTGGTCGAAACTGAAACTAGATAATCCAATTTTTAGACAACTTTTGCAAAAGTGTATTAGTGACAACTATAGCAATATTCAGGTATACCTAGTTTGTGTATCTTAATTATGTTTAATAGAAAATAAAGTTTTCCTCAGTTTTTTCCAGTCCATGATTACAAATTTTTGCTTCCATTTAAATCTGTACATTGAAATAGTGCCGATCCAACATACAACTCCACCACAGCGTCAGATTTCAATTGGCTAGTATCAACAGGCTTTATTATCAAAGGACATATAGCAGTCGTCACTTTATGATAATTATTCCTCGGGGATCGAATTTAGGACCACTTTTATTTAATATTTTTATCAATGACATTGTCATCGACAATTTCATGCCTCGATGATTGTCTGGCATTACAATAAAATTTAGATGTAATTTGTAACTGGTGCACTAAAAACAAATTGTTTCTGAATCCTTCAAAGTGTAATGTTTCATCAATACCAACGAAACACATTACTATTACATATTATTATGCACTTGAAAATAATTTGCTTTCAAGACCAGAGACATTCACCGGTTTAGAGTTAGTGTTTGACGAGAAAATTGTCATTTGCAAGTCATATTAATCAATTAATACGAATCTTATAAATCTCTAGAATTTCTGGTCTCAAACTACTCTACATTTCTATTGTGAGGTCTAATTTAGAATATGCCTCAATAATATGGACCTCAGTCTGTACATCTTTCTAGGTTCTTGTTCGTATCATTTAGAAGATCGCCGCAAAGTATCTTACTTAATTTTTCTTTACAGATTGTTACATAATTTCACTGATAGCACTTACATACTTAATATTGTTACGTGTTTGCTATCCACACAAACACCTCTATTCGTAGATTCGTTGATTGAAAGTCCAGGTAACACTTACTCACTACTTTATTTACTAATTAACAATTAACAACAATAGATTAATCACTGTCCTAATTATAATCACAACTGAACACTTATAAATCTCTTTCGTATTTCTTCTTTACTCGCTCACGTTCGACTTCAGACTAAATCTCGGCCCACCGTGCGTCTTATTTATACATCCATTCTCCCGGTCTAGAGCACTCCAGAATATTCCCGGCCGTTCGTGTACAATTCCAGCCTAATCTAACCAGTCTGCACAGTCCAGTGGCGTAACAATATGTTACCTTTTCATGCTCACAGAATAGCTTCACATCAAACACATTTATTTAAACTGGCGACACCTAGGACAAACAAAAATAAATTCTCCATTTCATGTTATGTGTATAACTTATAACAACATACATGATCATATTGATATTTTCAACTGCAATATTGCTTCTCTAAAATCATGTATCTTTAATTTATTAATCTTTTAATACCCGTTCGTAATTCTTTCTGATACGTAATATTTTCTGATACGTTAAATTATGTATAATTTTGTATGTATGTATGTATATGTTTGTTGCACTGTGTTTATGTGTGCGCATATGCATATCTTGTATGTTGATGTATTTTTTGTAATATTTTTAAAAAAAATTTCTATTTCGAAATCTTCTCTGCTATTCTGTAATTGGGTCCTAGGACCTGTTCTGTTGAATTGTGTATTAAATAGAATAAAATAAAAAATATTAATAATATAGTAAATAATAACATTAATCATACTGGAATAAAATCAAGTAAGATATCCCGTTTTTTGTTTATTTGCTTTACGCACGCCTATGACTTTGAAATAAATGACTTATTAGTTATTACCACATTTTTTATATACTTATGAACTTTTGTCCACGCACCATTTATTATCTCTTTATTGTAAGTACACTATGTTTTTGTTCATGCTCTCTTAGGAACTGACGAATATTATATTAGTAGTATTTGTAAATGGTAATGTCTTCTGTAATTTTGGAATTTAAATTATGTGAAAGTGGACCATATGTACGATAAAAAGCCAGAAACTGTTTTATGTGACTCGGGTGTTTTGTATTTTATAATTTTATTCCTCCTGTGTTGGAGACATTTCTTGGATAGACGGTAAAAAATGGGTATACTTTGAAAATTAACATATGTAACTCGATAATAAAACTACAGCATACGCCCGGGCGCGAGTTGTAAAGAAACAATTGTGCCTGTAGGGAAACACTGTTATGTAAATACGACTAACGAGAACAGGCGGAACGCGCCCATACCCCAAAGCAGATTTAAACCACCCCGTGAAAATACATCTCTCTATCGCCGCGCAAACATATAATTTAAAAAAAAAAATTCAACGACATTCTGCATGATGTATGATATTGATGAAAAAGGTATAAATTTGAATTAATTTCGAGTTGAAACACACGGAAGATATTATGTTTCCGAATTGGTTTTATATTGAATTACGTATGCTGATACTGAGATTTATTTTATTTAAAACAAACTTATTACATTGTACGAAATGATCTAATCTAAGGATAAAGATTTATTGGATATTTTTGCATGTTAAATATATTTCCTTCCTCTTTTCTGTTTTCTGGTATTATTAGTAGACACCGGACTATTTCCGTGTGTGCAGAGCCGGCACATTAAATACATACTGATTAATATTTCATGAAACCTCGTGTACTGTATACAAGGCATTAGTATAAATTGCAAGACATGGGCCAGACAAGTTACATGAATCATATTGAAACACGTAGCCTGGGAGCTGTACTCATACGCTGTGTGCTAGGAAGATATAACAAGAGGTGTAATGGACAACAAATTGTCGAATTTTTGAATGGCACTTGGCAATTCAGTCATACTTGATGTAAAACTAAAATATGTAAAAAATGAGGTATTTTATAAGACAATTTATAAAAATCGTCACTAATAAACTACTTTTATTTTGATATGAGAAAATTCCTTCAGAAAGTTGTTTAGAATGCAATTTGTGTGTGCCTACTAAATTTAAGAAATTTAAATTTACTTTGGAGCGAGCTTATACCTGTCTTAACATATTCGGAAAAGTTAGTCGCAGTCAGTAATTTGATGGTAATTTAAGTCAAGCTCGGCGACTCGTCCCGTCTGCCAACGGCTTGTATATCAGCATATACGCAGAAGCTATGTAATCCTTGGCGAGGGTTGTGTAGGTGATATAACATCCTTCGGAGGGGATGAAAAGCAATCGGTCTCGTGTCTATTATATGTTAGGCAAATAAAAAATCCCTACCCTTCGGTAAAGAAGGGGTTAGGCAAAATTTCCAGGTTGGGTGGTAGCTCATCTCCTGGCGTCGGTGATTGTCCCTGGTGGCAAAAATGGGCCAAAGTTAAATAAATGAATAAAAAAATTGCATAGTTGGAACTGCCCCTTTTTACACTTATCATTTTATTTTGAATTTTACAATAGAAAAAAAAAATTAAAAAAAAATATTGATATATTGCGAAGAAATTAAAATAATTAGTAAAGGAGGAGCAGATATAACATTTAAGTTCAAATTTTTGTAATACGTTCAAGTTAAGCCGGGATATTAATTTAATAATGAATGAGAGATTATTGTAACAAAAATTTATTTTTGAGTGCGCCATTTCCGTCCACGAATTGGCCTACTGCACGGTCTAGCTCGAGCTGGGGTGGGTTTTCTTGAGCCTTTGAAATGATAAATTTGGATATACACACAGCATATGCCGAGGAAGGAAAGATAATGTTTCATAAATTTTATAACAGTTTATTCAGGTTAATAAATACATTCAAAAAAATTATGGTTCAAATCAGTGTTTAACCGCTGAATCTTTTTAGATGTCAAGTAATCCCTTATATTCTTAAACTAACCCAGTTTTACGTGATCAGACAACCCCTTGTCCGATATACAAAATTTGAGAATACAAAAAAATGTGGTAATAGCTTACTTATTACTATATGAAAATATCTGATGTGGCCAGCACATAACTTTCTTATACCAGTTTATAGTATATATCATCCTGATGTAAAAAAAATCATTCTAATTAATTTTTCACTTACCTCAATTAAATTTTAATAACGTACCTTGAAATGTTTCGTTAAAATTTTTAAATAATTAATTATCAGCGCCATTCGATATTGTCAATAATAATTCATATCATATATTTTAATAATTTCTTCTTATTGACATTGATTTTTTTTGTATGTCAATATCAAGCTGTTAAATTTATCCTAAACCCCATTTTATGAGGTCAAATATATAAAAAATTAAGTTTACATCAGCTTTATTTAAGTAATTGGAAAATATATTGTACTGGCTTGATATAGTATACATAATTTATAATCTTTCATCAAGAATATATTTTTTTGAAAAAAAGTTTGCTCATCATCGAATTTACCATTGTTTTTGGCCTTTAGAACAAATTTGAAAGCTTTATCTCAAAAACTGTGGCTGCTATCGCGATACTACAGACATGTAGACCTATTTTTTCCATAAAATTATGTTTTTCATTATATTTCGGCGAGATTCGTCCAGAAATGCAATAAAAAAATTTAATTTTTTTTCCCGAAATTGTACCTTTTTTCTTATTTCATTCATTGTGTCTCTTCTAGTGGTACCATATTCATCAAATTTAATGTGTCACTTAAAATGCTGTTAACAATCTTAACTGCCAAATTTGGGATGTCTCCCATTATTTTTTTGGATTATAACGGATACACACATACACACGCACACACGCACCGACAGACATCATTCGGAAAATAAAATGGATTCAGGAGGGTTCAAAACGTATAAATCAATCAAAATCTCGAGGTGGAAAGAATCACGATTACTATATACTTCATTATATTAGGTATAAGAAAGTAAAAAAACTATTACTATGCAAGTGTATAAACAAACATTAAATTGCAAAACATAATATTCAGTAAAACTGGAAACTGTAATTATATTCACTAATTATTATAGAACTTATGTACATTAATCGGTAAACTATAATTTTATAGAAAAAAAATCCTAAAATAAGCGGTTATGTCTTAATTAAAAAAACACTGAATATGAAATGGTTAAATAAGTGGGGAAAGCAATAAAATCCTCAGTATATATATTTTTTCTAAAATAAGTATTTAGTGACTTTTATCTGGGTCCAATGGCGGTGGTATAACAGGAACCGACTGGAGGTGACTACAGGACTCCTGGATAGCGGCGAACGTCGCTCAGCGTAGCAGAACACCAAGGCAGCCCCGATAAAAAAAAAACAATCTTATATAAGCCTAGACCTCCAGGCGGGATGTATGCCTACACAAAGGACAAAATAAAACCGGTTCAAACAGCTTTGGTAACTAAAAAAAAACAACCCTGCAAGAGTAGTAACCGAAAGAACAAATTTAAAGACTAACACATAAACTGCGGTTCTTGGTTGAAATTTACTGCCACTCGCGATTTCCTGACTCCAGGGAAGGACGACACTATTAGGAAAAACTTAAATGAGAATTACGAAAAAAAACTTAAAGATCACATGGACTTATCAACAGGCTGAATTCAAGCAGACAAATCCGACATACGTCGCGCGTCGATAGTGTGATCGCACAAACAACTACATAACGGCAGGTCACAACTTATGGTCGTTCATCGTTACGTAGATATGTACCAAGTGTTCGTGAAGACATTGTAAACAGGATTAAATGTGCATTAAAATACACGGCTGTGGTTATGTGTTGACGAGACGACAGGTTGTAAAAAAAATTCTGTTTTAAATGTTATAGTACGTGTACTCGACCCTGTTAAACCAACATTTCCACTTTTACTAGCTAGCAAAAGACTAACTGCGTGTACTGGCGAAACAATTCCGCGGATGGTGTTGAGACTTTCGAAAAATTTGAACTGTCAACAAGTCAAGTGTTGATGTTTGTGACCGACGGTGCTGCGACAATGCGTTTGGTGGGCCGTTTTCTTCAAAGAGACGATTGTAGGTTTTTACATGTTACGTGTAAAGTGCATGCGTTCCATCTTGTAGCAGAAACGATTCGAAAATGTTTTCCATAGGTAGATGCATTAATAACAAATACAAAAAAAGTAGTTCTTAAATCTCCTAAACGGCTTCGAGCATTTCACACACTGTGTCCTGGTATTCCGGAACCACCAGAGCCGATTCTTACACGTTGGGGAACGTGGTTGAAGGCAGCTTTTTATTATGCTGAATATTTTCAACAAATAAAAGCTGTGGTCCTACAGTTCAACCCTAACGAGGCTACAGCTATTAAGGAAAGCCAGACAAGCTTTCAAGATGTTTCCCTTGAAACAGATTTAAAAATTATTTATAACAATTATAGGGGACTACACGACGCAATAGAAAAATTGCAAAATACTTCGTTGTCGTTAGTGGAATCGTTGCAAATAGTGGACGACGTAAATACATAGCTACAGACTATAAATGACGCAAAAAATAAGCCCGTTATTAAAAAAATTCGAGAGTGTATTACGGAAACATCCTGATTTTACCAAATTAAGACACATTTGTGATGGTGCATCTACAGCTGCGTTAAGTGAGTTCACAGAGTCTTTTACTTATGCCTGTATTACTTCCGTAGATGTCAAACGGTCTTTTTCAAAATACAAACATATTTTTTTCACCACAAAGAACATCGCTTACTGAGACAACTGTAGAAACATATCTGATGCTACACAGTTATTATAGAAGTGCTCCAGTGTGTGATAACGACAACCAAGCTACTTCATAAATCTGCTTAAGAAGGTGAGTTTTGTACATATTTTTATAAAGTGTACCAGTATTAATAAAATTTATTTCCATTTATTTTATTTATTTATTTATTTATTATTAGTTATCACTTAGATCTACAATGTACATGTGTGAACGTCATTTAACAGTTTAAAAATAATGTGCAGCACTAAGCTTACAAAATATAAGGAAATACATAAAAAAAGAATTTAAAGCGAACGAAATAGTACAAAAACATACATCACAATATATAAAATATTTTTTGTTTTTATTATTGTACTTATTCAAGTATTATGATATGATGCATACCCAGTACGTCGCTGTAGGATTAATGACCTTGGCCAGGCTTATTTATATGTTAAATCCATATGGTATTTAAAATGAATTATTTGTTTTAATTTTTTTTCTCATCAATAAAAATTTTTTAACAATGATTTAAAGTTAAGTAAAAATCCAGATGTTGACAAATTGCGCGTTCATTTTCAAAATACATCGTAATATTTACATACCGGTGTAGAAGTTTAGTAGAGGATACTATAGAAGGTTTATTAATGATGCAAGTGAACGTATGCAGACAACCATAAATAACTGTTACTGGACATGATTTAAGAGGTATGTAAGTTTTTATAAGTTACGCCATGCTCCTTACCGACGCCAGTCAATTTCTTACAACGGTTCACCTTTACTGATTATGTTCTAAAGAAAACTATCTATTTTAACTTGATATATCCTCAAAAGCAACCAGATAATTGGAAAACACTAAAAACACTTTTAACACTTTCAGTCCTAATGAAGAAAATCGAAACGATAATTACGTCAAAAGATTGCACCGAGCGATGAGAGAAAGTAGGGACCCCCTTTTCCCTCTGACATATGTGGAAGCTAAATTCCACCGCTTACCGTGTCTGTTAATTTAGAAATCGTTGTTTTTCGCCATTTAAATTGAAACATAAAGCTGAAACATTCATATTAAAAATGTACTTAATTAACTATTGAACTGTTCAAATTGTTCAGACAAGTGGTAGTACGAATTTTAAGTAAAGTTTTCCAAAAGTGACAGTCACCGTATTGTGATTGACATTTGAAATTAAAGAATTTTAATCAACTGAAATGCGATTCGCCGTGCGAAAACAATCAGAGGGGTAGAATTGATTATAATATAGAAGCCAGTTTTCTGTTCCACAAAAGCCGACGTCCTCTGTCAATAGCAATGTGAATAAGTCAGCAGGGAGCTCAGAGCACGTCAAAGCCAATGAAGGAAATGTAAAAGTGAAATTTCTATTACGTACTATACAAAAATTTATATATCCCTGTTTTTATCAAATGTAGGGCGAGGCGCAGCTTTACTCTATAACTGTCGCCTTTTTCATATACCATAAATATAAATTTATTGTTTCACTTCTTTCTAAATTGCAAAAAAACTGTAAAAAACCATCTCGATGAATGAATTCTGTCTAGTTAAATCCGGGGTTTTAAAGGTCTATTATTCTTTCAGGGATTTATTTAGATTCAATGAAATAACAGCTTTTGTTAAAACTATGATGTGCAAATTGACCCGAATTAAAGTTGCAATCGGACTTATTGCGAATATTTATTTGGCCGATATTTTTACCTTGTTATAGTATCATTTACTTTACTGTAAACGTTTTCTCGTTTCTATAAAATAACCTGTATATTACACAGTAGTAAAATACTGTATATCGTAATCGTGGATTGCCAACTTATATAACGTATGAAAATGAAAGCCTCAATCAATCCACTGATGTATATAATGCGTTTGCAGATTATTTCAAAAATCTTATAAAAAAGCAATTAGTATTAAAATCACTAACGATATTCCATATAATAATAATAATACCACTGTAATGAATCGAAATACAAACTTTTAAATTTTCTGAAACAAAAAATGACGCGGGTCTGGATTTTATTCCAGCCTTTGTTTTAAGATACTGTTCACAGGTTTTTGCTGTTCCACTCACAGTCTTATTTAACTTCTCTGTTAGTGTCAGCTGTTTTCCCAATGTTTGGAAGAGCTCTAAAATATGTCCTTTTTTTAAAACAGAAAGCAAATTTGACCTTAATAACTATAGGCCCATAACAGTAATATGCAATTTTGCCAAACTATTCGAATACTTACTACATGTATAACTTATAATCACGAAAAACCAAGCATAATAACGCAGTAACGGATTCATAAAAGTGAGATATACCACATATATTTTGCATAACGCAATTTTTGGCACAATCATTGGATACAGGGGTCCAAGCAGGCGTTATTTTTACAGACTTTTTTAAGGCATTTGACTGTTTAGATCATAAACTTTTATTCCACAAACTAAATTTAAATGGTTCATCTAATCAATTGCTCATTCTTTAAGTCATACTTGAATGATAGGCCTGAGTTTGTGTAGTACAATATTTTTAATTCTCACGAGATACATGTCGAATCTGGAGTCCCACATGGATTGTAAATGATATTTAAAAAAAATCTTTATTCTCAGTCTACTATACCGTTCTTTCATTTCAAAACACTACATAGGGAAGCGTTGGGTCAAGCTCGGCTAGTTCTCTAGATACAAAGTGTGACTACCGTCGTGAATTTGCTGCAGCAGCCGACTAAAGGTCTACTCAAACCAACGCGGGACTGCGGAAGCGGGAACGGGAACGGGACGATTGCGGGACATTAATCTATATCGGGATATGCAACTGCACATACCGACACGGCGGTCCGCATGCGATAATGCGGGATGTCTGCGAAATAATTTTGGTTCGCAGCATGCACGGTTTTCCCGCACTTCGCATAGTTCCCGCGTGCATTTACGTTGGTTGTTGCGTTGATTCGAATTAAAAATGGCTGAACTACAGAGAAAGTGATCACAGTGGTACAAAAATATCCTATTTTATACGATATACGATAATTGCCGAAAAGGGGATCTGAATTTAGTCCTGAATTAAACCATAGCACCAATTTTTTTTATGTAATGTTTTATCCAGGACTAAATTCTCGTTTTCTTCATCTTCTGCTACTGCTAAAAGCAGAAGAGGTTCCTCCTCATCTGAAGAACTGTCGAACATAATCGTTAATATTAGCAAAGAAATTATAAAACTAATAAATACCAAACTACAAGTAAAATAAATTTGTATAGTCCCGTCTAACTTTTGACGCGTCAGTGTATTGTCTCTCGATTGACCGGCTCCCGCACATACCGCATCGCTCCCGTTCCCGTTCCCGCTCCCGCAGTCCCGCGTTGGTTTGAGTAGACCTTAACAGTCCACAGAACGAATCGGATTCTCTATGTAGTGTGCAAAAATGAAAACACGGTATGCAGACGATCTGAAGCTATTTGTAAATATTGAAGATTATAATGATAAATCTTAATGTATTAAATATTTGGTGTATATGGTTCTCTACTTAATGTTCTAAAGTGTAATATTTATAGACGGTTGAATGTGCAAATTCCAGCGACGTACCGCGTTATCATGGCCATTTAATGTAAGTACAACTAATTACAAGGACGTACCTCTTATTTTTTCTCCATGAATGGCTGTTTGTGGTTCTCAGCATACACCAGCATCATTGATAAAGCTTCTGTAGTACATTCGAAAAAATTTGTATGTTTCGCTGCAAACGTGTATGCAAAATATTATTGAGAGTCAGTAGTACTTGGGCGCTCACTTAAACACTTTTAATATCCGAATTTTTACTTAACATATTTTGAAATTTCTTGGCAACACGAACACTAGAATCATCTGTTAATGTCTGTAATGCCAAGTTTACATTGTCTACTATTTCCAAAAATTGAGATAGGAAAAAACTACTTTGGAATTTTTCGATAGAATCTGTTAATAAAATGCTATATTTTTATTTATAGTGAGCAATTCTTGTGTGACCTGTGCGTTGTTAAATTGTTGCTGACTTTCCTTTAGAGTGTTAATGTCTTGAGGTTGAATATGAATATCACAGATTTAATTTGTTAGAAATCTTTATTACAATAAAACGCCGCTTGCAACCATTATTGTTTTCCAGCTATTTACAAGCCAGCAAATATGAATGAGTTCGATGGCCTTCTTGTTATTTCTTGTATCAGAGATTTCATCCACAGTTAGCCATACTTGTTTATCACGTACTTCATTCTTTTTATTATTCTCATGCCATTTTATAGCATGGGGAAATTGCGATATTACTTATTGTCTCGTATATAATGGCCGCCCAGGATTATATTATTTCCAAAATGAATGAAAGTGTTCCTTGTATAATACTTATTGTGAAATACAACACGCACTTAACATTAAAATTAAGTAGTCATGTGCACTCCACCCATTCAAATGATGCTTACAAACACAACAGTATCATTGTTCCGGAACCTATTTTAAATCGGGAAATTCAGATATAAATTTACGTATATACAATGAGAAAGGTAATATCAGCTTATTCTTCAATAAACAAATTATATGCCGGGAGCAAGTGAACTGATGTAATGTAGTTACATAAACCCGCATAACCCCAAGTTTGTGTGCGATTGCGCAGGCGAGGCTCCCGCGGTCGCTACATCTGAGTTTCGCACATTCAACCGTCTTTGGCAGTAACATTCTTAATTTTGGCAAATATTCTGAAAAACTGCATTTAATTATCAAATCTAGGATATGTTCATGTGAAAAATATAGAAAATATACAGACACTAAGAGTCCCCACACTAGGCTGCCAGGTGGCGCCAGTCAACACATTACTCTATGTATTCCTGTTGGCCGTAGCGACCCTGGTCGGCGTGACCTTGCCACTAGTGCGCGGGGCTCTACGTCTTTGGGACATCAATAAAATTTATGCATGTTCATGTTTCTTTTTATTATCATCAGCAGTAAAGTAGACTGTCCAGAGATTTTAAATCATATTCATTTCACAGTTCCGTCCTTATCAACCTGCAACTGTGCAACTTTTTATTTATCCAGTGCTCGTACGAATATCATGAACGTTCTCCATTATCTAAAATATGTCACAATTTTGATAGTCTTTGGTCAGATATGGATATTTTTCACACGAATCCTAATGCATTAAAATCATTTCTATTAAGCTAATTCATAAACTTGGGTTCTTTTTATATGCAGTTGTTATAGTTTATTAAAAAGCTTATTTCAAACTTATTTGCAACTTAAAAAAACACCAGCACCTTTGCCGGCGATAAAGGGATCAGAGTCGCCGATGTTTTTATATGTTGCAAATAAGTTTGAAGTGAACTTTACATACTTTTCTGAGATAGTTCCTTCTCTGTAACTGAATTTTTGTAATCTATAGATCCAGTGTATGTAAATAAATAAAATTTAATAAATAAATAAATTTCGTCCTTTATTGTGTGCAGAAAAATCTTGATAGCATGGTAACGAATTAAGAAATTAGGAAAAAATGGTAGATGTATTTATAGAGTATATCACAAAGGTATGCGAGTAAATAGTACATGACGTAATAACCAGGGGCTGACCCAGAACACCACGCTGACATACACATATAAAAATATGATGATATATTATTATTATCTTTTAATTGGCGATTTTGTAGCATCTAAAATAATTGCTTTTTAGTTGACGATTTTGTAGTATCCAAAATAACAGGAGCAATAAATATTTCACTGAACACACAACACTGCACACTAGTAATTTCTAGAGTTCCAGTATATTAGCAGCATCTGCTCTAGATGTTTAGGAATTCAGAGTATAAACTGACAAAGTAAAAAATCTTTATAACACGTGAGGGATGTTGATATCGAACAAAATAAATAAAAAATACCCACAGTCGGCTTTTGGCAGCCTACTATTCTGTACAAAAGTCTCAGGCCCTTTGGACGAAAAACAAAAAAAAAATTAAAAAAAATTTAGAAAATCTAATAGATGTTAAATATGTGAAGTGTGAAGTATAAACTGACAAAACTAAGAAGTCCTTATAACTCGTGAAGAGTGTAGATAATCAAAAAATTATGAAATAAACACCCCCTTAAGAATTCCGTCGACATTTGCAGCTTACTATCCTGTGCAAAAGTCTCAGTCTCTTTGAATAAAAAACAAAAAAAGTTAAAAAAAAAAATCTTTAAAAACTCTAATAGATGTTAAATATGTAAAGTATAAACTGAGAAAACCAAAAAACCTCTATAATTTGGGAAGAGATGTAAGTATCGAAAAAATAAATGATTAAACAAAAAACACACTTTCCCTTATCGACCCTGTGCAAAAGTCTCAGTTTTTTTTGAACGAAAAACAAAAAAGATTTGAAAAAAATTCTTTAAAAGAATCGAACAGATTTTTGTTGGCTGGCCACAGGCGTTTTAATTGCTAATTACGCCTCTGCTGTAAAGACATTTGACCTATATTAAGACAAAAAGCTCAAATGATGTTTTGTCACTAATAATTATTTCGGAAATACAGATACAGTGAGTTGATTAAAAAAATGCTCTAACTGTTTACAACAAAGAAATCTCTAAAAGTAATAATTATGCACAGCACGTTTGATAAACAAATCTTTAAGAATTTTAGAGATTTTCAGGATTTTTTTAATCGACATTCTATATCCGAAACGAAGCAGTTATGGGCAAAATTTCATTTAGCTTTTTCATCTCAAGATAGGACAGTGGCTTAATAGTCAACGAAGATGAGAAAAAAACGTTATGGGATGCCGCAAATAAATAACTATAGACGTCACAATATATATTATATCTTGTCATGAACTATTGAATGGTGCTGTTATGTAAGCTAAGTTTTAAGTTATAATTGCATAAACTAAGTCAACGATATTCAGTAGTACTTTTTTTTACTTTCATTCCTCAGACAAAAAAGCTATTACTTGGAGACTTAAATAATTGTGATAAACACTAACAAAAAGTTGTTAAGCTGATAACGATAACTTATACTATTAGACTGGACCAGTCTCTGCAAAATTAAATTGTTGAATATGTAAGAGATACTATATTTTCCCCAAAATGCAGTGTACGAAATGTAAGAAAGATGGTGAGGAAAATAAAATATGTTGTGATGGTTGTGAGCGTTTAGTTCACCGAAACTGCTCTAATCTCTCGCATCTAAATTAAAAGTGATGGAGTTAAAAGGTAAACGCATTTTAAAATTTTACTGTGAAGAATGTAGTGAAGGTATAAAATTAGTCCCAAAACGTTATAAAGTAATCGATAAATTGCAATCAGAAGTAGAGAATCTTAAATCCCAAATACAAGTAAGGTACAATGAAGAGTCTGTTATCAATGAATTATATGAACGACAAAAAGAGTGAATAATGTAATGATTCATAATTTACGTGAACCGTTGTACGGAGCTGTTAGTTTAGCGGAAGCCGACTTAAATGATGTAAATGTTATATTTTTAAGGAAATAACAAACGAAGAAATCAAAATACTTAGTACAAGCAGTAAGAGTAGGCAAGAAAAATAAAAATGGTGCACGTTCCCTAAAAGTCATTCTTTCTAACCTTTGTGATGTCGCAAATATAATTAAAAATAAAAAGAATATTAACAAAAAAAGACAAATTTATATAAATAACGATCTAACATTGCAACAGAGAGAAAATCTGAGAACACTAAAAGAAGAATTGAAGCATAGAATTGAGAATGGACAGAAATCCATCTTTATTAAATATATCAGAGGAATCCCACAAATTGTAGAAGCAAGCTCTCTGCAAAAAAACTAATTTGTAACACTACAAGTGCCACTAATAAGTTCTAGAGGAAAGAAAATTGTCAATGTGTTATCAGTTTACTATCAGAATGTCGGAGGTCTACGTACTAAATCAGTGGAATTACAGCAAGCAGTATCTTGCTGTAATTATAGCATAATTATATATATTGTAACTTGGCTTAACAAAGACTTCACCGATGCAGAACTAGTCCTTTGACAATATAATATATTCTGTCTATAATAATAATACTTTATTGACCTCTGTTGCCATTTAAAATATGCTTATTTTAAATGGAATACCCTATATATTTTAAAGTTTTCGAAAAGAGTGTAAAATTCTGAGTCAAAAACATCTGGGATATGCTATACCTAAACACAGCTGTTTTAGAGATATTTGACATTTTAAAAAATTTTTGACGTGTAATGGTTTACAATAACCTTTAAAACTTTCTTCGTGTAAAAGATACTAATTTGCTTTTTGGCTCGCAGAAAGACCATAAGGTAAGAAGCTACGCTCTACAGTTTAAAGAAATTCAATAATAGTATACCAAGTGTTCCATTTTTGACGTTACATTTTGTAAACTTCAAACCGCGAAAACTTGCTGAAGTCAAATGGAACACCCTGTATTTTTTACATCGAGTTATGCATAATTAAATTCCTTTTTTCTGATATGCATTATGGGGGTTTAGTTACAACTTTTTGAAATATTTGCGATTTTCTTAGAAATTCAAGAATTTTTAGTAACAATTTTATCAAATTAGCCATGATTAGAAACAATTAGTAATGTTAGTCATTCTCTTATGTCAAAAAATGCCACCGCGTTTAAATTACACCCACGAAGACTTTTTTGAATTTGTTTATTATTTATGGAGAATGTAATAAAGTAGTATCAAGAACTTGTAGTAAATATGTTACTCGATATCCACAAAAACCATAAGGTTCAAGAGATATATAGAAACCAACGTTAGTATGTTGTATTTCTTAAACGTACGCCTATATGATTCACGCGGCGTCAGACTAATTAATAACCTTAAAATTCGCTTTTGTTGAATAAATACACGATGAAAGCCGGTTGCCTGGCCCCATGACACTATATTGTATGTTAAAGTTGAATATACCTACCATCGCGTAGTATATATTTAGTAAAGAGTGCTCATTCAATGAGCTGATCGATCCATGTGATAAATTTGTCAAGATAAGTACCTAAAGATTTTTGTGCCGTTTGCCATTTCAAGGTCTTTATTGTTTATATTAAAATTAACGTTTGTTGGATCTGTTCTAAATCTGCCTGAAAATTCAACGACAGTTTTATCAAAGTTAATGATTAAGTGATTTTTTTGGCACCAGACATTAAATTGATGCACTAATTGGTTTACTTGTACCTTAATTTTATCAAAGCTTTTCCCGGACACAAGAATTGTGGTATCATCCGCGTACATAAACAACCTGCCACAAGTTATGAACTGTGGCAGGTCGTTTATGTACAGCAGGAACAGCAAAGGTCCCAAGACGATCACCTGAGGGGTGCCAAGCTCCACGTCAATAGAGTTTGCCCATTCCTCACCTACTTTTACTACAAAATTTCTGTTCGTGACAAAGGAAATTATCCAGTCTTTCGTAGTGTCCCTGATACCCATCCGGTCTAACTTTTTTTGCTAGAATTTTAGAATTAAGGGTATCAAAGGCCCTGGCCAGGTCAAAGAAGACCCCACTATGGTCTCACCTAAATCCAGCCTCTCATTTATATATTGCGTAACTTCCGTTGTAGCTGATTACGTAGAATGCCCAACCCGGAAACCATGTTGGCAGCTAGTTAGCAGATTATTTTTGTTAATGAAATCCATGAGACGCATATAAACTGCTTTTTCCATAATTTTGGAAAATGGACTTAATATGACCACGCCTCCGTAATTCTCGACTAGTTCAGCGTCTCATTTTTTGAAAATTGGTGTCATTTTGGAGAGTTTTAGTTGACTGGGGAATTTCCCTGTGAATATGGAGAGATTTGGAATTTCTGTAATGTAGGGTGCTAATTTATCGCAACAAGCTTTTATTAATTTAATAGGTACATTATCCGTACCAGTGGAGTTTTTGTTTTTTTAATGATTTTATTATGATGCTAACTTCGACTTCAGCGAATGGCATAAAGTACATGGAATTTACATTAAAGTTAGGCAAAGTGCAGAGATCTACATCATTAGTTGTAAGATGTATAGAAAGTAAATCTCTTACAGAGGTTCCAAAAAAAATCGGCAAAAGCACCAGCTACTAATTTCGGGTCAGATATTGTGGCGTTGTCTACTTTTAAAATTATATTTGCTGGTTGACTTTTGTTTTTATCGTTGTGTTTCATTCACCAACTTCCATAACTTTTTGTTTTTGTTATCAGAGATGTCAGTTAAATTTGCATAATGTTGCCTTTTCTCTATGTTGCCTTTTTTTGTAATAATTATTTGGATCATTCCAATGCTTTCGTAGCCAATTGAAATATTTTATTTGGTCCAGCTTATTTATTAAATCGATAGAAAATCTAATTTTATTTTAATTTTTATTATTACTATTTATTTTGGCCCTTTTTGAGGGGTGAGAGGCAACAAAACACCAGTTAAAATGATCCTAGAACTGAGTAAAAGCCTAGTTGATATAAAAAGAAAAATCTAAAGTAATATGTTCCCTATTAAATAAGTATTTAAATTCCAAAATTGAATTATCATTAATTTTTATGAGGTTAATGTGCTTAGACTTGAAAAAATTATAAACTTGATTGGGGGTTCTCCATGTCACAAATTGTGCTGCATGGTCTGAGAGCCCTGGTTCAAATATTTCACAGGTTATTTCGCTTGTTATGTTTGTTATAATGTAGTCTATCGCCGTGGAGCTTGTCCCTTTTAAGCCACTTGCGTTGGTTCGTTGACCAGAGACGAGAGCTTATAAGAATCTATAAGATCGTTTAATTGTTTACAGTTAAAGTCCTTGCTGAGCTTATCGATATTTAAATCCCCAGATAATATTAAAATTTTAACATCCTTAAAAACTAAGGCTGGGAATTTTCCAGATTTTAGTATTCGAATATTCGTTCGAAAAAATATTCGAATATTCGAACTATTCGAATATTCGAATTATTCGAATAGGTATTCGAATATTCGGATATTCGAATTATTCGATTATTCGGATATTCGAATAGTTCTAATTATTCGAATGCCTATTCGAATAATTCGAATATTCGATACTCGAATAATCCGAATTATTCAAATAGGTATCCGAATAATCCGGGTCCTCAAATATTCATTATTAATAGGTATAGCACTGAATACTAATGAATAGTGAATACTCTATTTGAGTATTTGGTTGGATAGACCACAATAATAGTCGTGACATAATCCACTAAGCAGGCAATTTGATTTGCTTTTCATACCCACAATAGGGTATGTCTCCTGTACATGTGCTTTAAGGGTCAGAATTATTTAGTTAGTATTTTATTTTAGGATTGAGGCGCTATTGTTCACATTTAACTATTGAAGCTTAAATAAAACGAAAACAGAGCTAGTTTATTATAGTTCTGTCATAACTGTTTTTCCTTTTTGAAAAAAATAAAAGTGCTCTAAAATTAGAATGTTTTTAAAAAAAGACGCAGAGTGTGAAGGTAAAACAAATACATAAAAGTCAATAGTTAAATATTTACAGGTATTCTAAAATTTAAAATTTAATTTTAACCCCTGCCTTAGTACAGTAAGAATAAGGTCGAGGCGAGAAAGAGATGGAATAGTTTGACTGGGAGTAAAACGTGCCACTAATGTGGTCTATATTTGGATTTTAGCATAGGTACGTACCTACCTATACCTACTATCTACCTACTTTGGTTGGATGCATACTACATACCTATTTGTACATAATTTAATATATTTTAATATTCAAATTTACTCAAATATAACAGAATATTCGAATACTCGAATATATTCGAATATTCGAGTATTCGAGTATTCGAATATTCGAGTATTCGAATATATTCGAGTATTCGAATATATTCGAGTATTCGAATATTTCAAATATTCGAATAATTTCCCATTAGAATAATTTTTATTCGAATACTCGAATATTCGAAAACTCGAATATTCAAATACTCGAATTATTCGTATTCGATTCCAAGCTTTATTAAAAACTTTAATAATAATTTTATCTAAAATCAAATGAAATTGGTTGATGTCACCTTGAGGAGGTCTGTATATTGTTAAAACACAGACTTGTTCTATACCAATAGCCGTGCATTCAATAACATTTTCTACTGACATACTAACTAGGTGATTTAACTCCTTATCTTTATTTGAATAGCCATTTCTAATAAAAATTGCTGACCCACCATGAATATAGTTAGACCTGCAGAATTTCGATATTAATTTATAGCCTTCTAAGTACACATTAGCTAATTGTAAATCACTAAGCCAATGCTCTGTCAATTCAAGAAAAACTGTTTTTTTCTCATGATTTAGTAAGTCAATAAGATTGATTTTTTTGACAAACATTGAATGTTTATATGCATTAACGTCCAAATAATATCACTTGAATTCACCACCACCTCATCATGTGTATTAACCTCACTTAAGATCAACTTTTCAGTTTTCCTCTCTTGAAATAGATAATTCGACACTGTGGGATTAACCACGTGGCCAGATTTTTGGGTTCAGGAAATTTTCCTTGATATCTCAATCCATTCCAATTTTAGATGAGTTGAATTTTCCCAAATTTTTCATCTGTTGGCAAACGTATTGCCCCCAGGATAGACAGTTTGCAGGAAGGAAATTATATTTTCCCTGGTAAATGTAGTCTTGTATCTGGTAGCAAACAACCATTCCATTTTAGGTACTGCAACATTATCCTGTAGAACGTCATCATTTTTAGTTCCTCTGATAATCTCATTTTTAAAGGATAATTTAAGTCTGTTACGCTTTTTATTAGACTTATGTTGCACTGAAATGCATTGAGAGTTGTTGGAATCAGTATTTGTTGGATTCGATAATAGAGAATTGTCGTTCTCTTTCGTCAGAGAAATAATCTCGTCTAATTTCATTCTAGACTGTGCCTCTAGAACTGCAACACACATTTGTTTACTAGAAATTGTCTCAGCTGTCTTAGCTGTCGAATTGATTGATTGATTGCCAACGTTGACATGAGCCACAGCCGACGAATCGGTTGTACATTATCGCTTATTTTCTTGCTGGGAGTTTCGACAATTTTATTTACCATCTAGGTGTTAGATTGATTGTCTAATTTAGCTAAATTCGGCTCCTTACTGGGACTGGGCAGAATATCACTTGTACTTGGATTAGCCGATGACCTTGTAAGCGGGGCTTGCTCCTGCATCATTTTATTACATTTTAGGTTTTGAGAAGATTCTTACTTAATACTTGCAGGTATTTCTTTTCTTTTAATTCGCTAATAAGGTCTTTTAAAAGTTTATTTTCACGATTAAGGTTGTTATTTTTGAACAGAAGCAGGGTAAAATTTGGATCGCTGTTAATTCTAACCTCACTTAGATTTAGTTCACTTTCCGGTACACATTTACGGCACGTCCAGATTAGTTTTTCAATCCCCGCACATTTAAAATGCACGGATGCATCAGCAAATTTCGCATTGAACACTATTTACTGCTTTTTTTATTACATTTATCACACTTTACTGGTGAAATCAATTCGTCACACTCATATTCACGACTGTTTGCGCCCGCCATAGTTTCAGTCTGGATCATGATTCAGTTGACTGTGTCAGCAAACGTGGTGGTGGAATTCTAAATGCCGTGAAGTAATGTTTTACTATAAACGTGATGGTACTGAATTATACTGTATCGAGAACATATTTTTGTATCCTTAAATTACGAGGGCCAGAATATCTTATTTGGTGGTGCTTACATTCTGCCACTATCTGATACTGACAAATATCTTGATCATTATAATGGTATTGACTCAGTCTTTAATCAATTGGCAAATTGTAAATTATATGATATTCATATACATAAATAATACCAAAATCATTCAGAATATTAGGACTTATTCAAAGATCTCTTATTTCTCTGTCGCTTGTGTATTATGTATTATTTCTACTCTGTATTTTTCTTTTTTTTGTGTTTACTCTAAATAATATTGCATATATGTTGTATACTTTTGTAACTTCCCAGTTTCGGATAAAATTTTCAAAATTTGGGAAAAAATTTTTAAATTTTTTTTTTTTCCCCTTTTGTCAAAAAAAAAAAAATTAATTTTTTTAAAAAATTTTTTTTTTTTTTTTTTGAAAATTTTGAAAAAAAAAAACCCAAAAACCCCCCCCCCTGGGGCTGGTGGGGGGCGTCCCCCCCCCCGCCCCCCTCCCTTTGGGTGGGGGGGGGGGGCCGCCCCCTCTCGGGGGGGGGGGGGGATCCTTTTTTTCCCCACCCCCCCCCCCCCCCCCCCCCCCCCAATTTTTTTTATAATTAAATAAACAAACAAAAAAAAATAAATAACGAAGAATATTTTTTGAATAATTTTTTTTTTTTTAATAATTTTTTTTTTTATATTTATAATTTTTTTATAAAAAAATTTTTTTTTATTATTTGTTCCACGCCACTGCCGTGCAACTGCACCATCTGGCGGATAAAAAAGAGACTATGAATGACTTTTGTTGTACGCTGATATTCAAGACATGTCATATTTTATATTTCTAACAACAATATTTGTATTGAAGCAATAAAAACACAATTTTTAAAGTATAAGTGTTGATTGTTAGTGGTCCTTCAAGCAAACTATAACATACTGGTCAGTTCGAGCAGGATTGTGCCAAAATTGGCGAAAAAACTTGAATTGAACAAGGGGTTGGACGAGTCCATTTTGAGAAGCCATTGTATCGTAAGCCTATTCCAAGTTACTATATTTTCTGTTCAACTGCTATTTGATTTTGTCTGGTGTTTTGTGCATTTTTTATCGATTGTCAATGGGTATTTGCGTGATTTACGAACGTGTCAAGATTTTCAATGTGCCGGCCGGTAAAAAACAAGGTTTTCCGACTGGTAATTATTGTACTATGATTTAAGAATAACAATTAACAATATTTCAAGCGAGCTTTAGACAATTTACGATTAATTTCACAGCGTCTATTTCAACGATTTATTACAATTTGGGAGTGTTAGACAATTAGCCATACAATTGTACATTTACAAGTACCATTTTCCTATTTACAATAATAAATAACAGGATTATACGATATTTTTGGAAATGCCATTGTCATTATTTCACAAAAAGTGATTTGTTCGAGTTGAAAATTTCAATACTTTGCAGTCGAGTTTGCAGTTCACAATTTTTAACGATATTTTTACGATAAATAAATATGTCTACGGAACAAAGAATCAAAGAAATAAAAGCTAGGCGTGCGCAGATAAAAGCAGCTTTGACTAGATTTACCAATTTTATTTCTGATGTTATGAATGTCGAAAATATTGTTGAGATAAAAACAAGGTTAGGAAAAATAGAACTATTCTTTAACGAGTTCGATACTTTACAATCGGAGCTAGAATTTATCGATGAGACAGAACTTGTAACAAGTACTAGAAATGATTTAGAAAATCAATTTTACAAGGTGATTGCAAAAGCAAAAGGTCTGATTGAAGAAGGAAGCCCACCTACACCAAAGGTTGTACAGGGTGTGCCTAACAATTCGGGGCATTTAGGAAACATCAAATTAAAACCTATCGATTTACCCACCTTCAGTGGATGTTATGAAAACTGGTACCATTTCCATGATACTTTCATGTCGTTGATTCACACAAACACAATGTTAGATTACATACAAAAATTTCACTATTTAAAGTCATGCTTGCGCGGTGAGGCCGCACAAGTAATCGATTCTTTGGAAATTACTGTTAATAATTATCTTATTGCCTGGAACCTTTTAAGAGAAAGGTTTGAGAATAAACGACTAATTATTCACAATCATATAAAAGCATTGTTCGATATGCCTCCAATATATAAGGAATGTTGTTCTGCATTACGCAATTTAGTAGACACAACTTTAAAAAATTTGAGAGCGTTAGAGGCTCTGGGTGAAAAAACATCAGAGTGGGACACACTTATTATTTATTTAGTTACTACCAAGTTGGACAATTTAAGCAAACGAGAGTGGGAATCTACAATAAAGAGTAATACTATGCCTACCTTTAAGCAATTTACCGATTTTTTAAAAGAAAGATGCTTGCTATTAGAAGCTCTTGATGTAAACAAAAAACATTTTTCAAGTAAAGACAAGGATATTAGTAATAAGCCCAGAGATATCAAAAGGTCTAACTATTCTTTTGCAGCGGTGCAAGACAATAATTTTAACAATACGGGTAGACCAAATAATTCAGGAAATTCCCAATTTGCATGCTATTTTTGTAAAGAGGCTCATGTTATCTACAATTGTCCTCGGTTTTTAAGGTTATCACTCGATGAAAAGTATGCTGAGATTAAGAAACGCAATTTATGTGAGAACTGTTTGCGACCTGGGCATTTTAGAGTCAATTGTACACATGGAAAATGTCGCAAGTGCAATCGGAACCATAATACCATTTTGCATCCTATCATTACAAAAAATGATCGTGTTCAGAGTCAAGGTCAATCAAGTCAAGACCAAGGTCAAATCTCAAGTAACGCTGTCACTCAAGTTTCAGTCGAAACAAACGATAGTAGTGTTTCAGTCTCTGCGCATTCAATTAATACTGACAATTTAGTTTTATTATCAACTGCCATGGTAAATATTTGTGACAAATTTGGTAATTTGCATGAGTGTCGTGCTTTATTAGATTCAGCAAGCCAAAGCAATTTTATTGTTGATCATTTAGTCAAGAAATTACAGTTAACCGAAGTGGACACCAATATTTCAATTTCAGGTATAGCGCAAGAATGTACAGGGGTATCAAAAAGAACTACAACTATGATAAAATCAAAACAAACGAATTTCAGTTCTCAGTTAACATTTTTGATTCTTCCAAAAATTACAGATAAGTTACCTACTCAATTTTTCGATATCAATAAGATTCAACTTCCCGATCATGTCACTTTGGCAGATCCATATTTCAATAAACCTGGTTCTATTGATATTTTACTAGGAGCGCCAATATTTTACGATTTGTTAGTTAACGGTCAAATAAATTTAGGTAAGGGACAGCCTATATTAAAAAAGACTCGATTAGGTTGGGTTGTTTCAGGTTTTCTTGATATTTCATTAAACAAGCAACCGAGATTAAAAATACAATGCAACGTAAGTTTAAATCAACAGTTGACAAAATTCTGGGAATTAGAAGAGATTCAAAATAAAAAACACTTGTCTTTAGAAGAACAATATTGCGAGACTTATTTCAAGGAAACAACTACACGCGACGATAATGGCCGATTTGTTGTTAAGTTACCATTCAATAACTCTTTAAACGATTTAGGAAATTCCAAGACTACAGCATTAAAACGATTAAATTCAATTGAACGACGATTTGAAAGGGATAGCGAGTATAAACAACTATATGAAAATTTCATGAACGAGTATATCGATATGGGACACATGTCTCTAGTTAATAACGATGTGAATAGCAATGAATTCGGTTTCTATTTGCCACACCATGCGGTTAGAAAGGAGTCAAGTACTACGACCAAACTCCGCGTAGTTTTCGATGGTAGTGCTTCAACTGATACGGGTATTTCTCTAAATAATTGTCTACGTGTAGGCCCGACTATTCAAGATGACATTTTCAATATCGCGTTGCGATTTAGATCTCATCCATATGTCCTAACGGCGGACATCGCTAAAATGTACAGGATGATTCTGGTTCATCCTAGTCACAGAAATTTGCAAAGAATATTTTGGCGCGATAGTATAGAACACCCCGTAAAAATGTTTACCTTAAACACTGTGACGTATGGTACAGCGTCGGCACCATTTTTGGCAATACGTTGTTTGCACGAGGTAGCGTACCAGAATATGTCAAATTTTCCCGATACATGTGATAAAATTTTAAAAGATTTTTATGTTGATGACCTGATGACGGGCACAGATTCAATCGAGAAGGCAAAACAATTAAAACACGAATTGATTACTATTTTACGATCTGGTGGATTTGAGCTGCGTAAATGGGCATCAAATGTTCAAACTATTTGCGATGAATTAGATAACATTCAATGTCAGTCAAATAAGAATTCTGTCACTATTTGTCAAGAAAATAAAGATTTAAAAACGCTAGGATTAATTTGGAACCCTGAATCAGATTTGTTACAATATTCAGTAAAATTTAAAGGGAATGACAAGGTTACCAAACGACAGGTACTTTCAGTTATTTGTCAAATTTACGATCCCTTAGGTCTCATTGGTCCCGCAACAATTAGAGTGAAAATATTGATGCAAAAACTTTGGCAATGTCATATTGGTTGGGACGATCCTATTCCTATTGAGTTGAATTCTCTGTGGCAATCATTTGTAAATCAACTTCAATCTATTAATTCAATCAAAGTTCCACGATTCGTTATTTGTGTAGCACCTCAACGCGTAGAGTTACACGGTTATTGTGACTCTTCAGAGGCTGCTTACGGTTGTTGTATCTATTTACGGTCAATCACGTCTGAAAACAATTTTTCCATTAATCTTTTATGCGCGAAGTCACGAGTAGCGCCATTAAAGAAAATCACTCTACCTAGGCTAGAACTCTGCGGTGCGTTATTATTGGCTAGACTATGCCACAAGGTTCAGTCAGCAATGACTATAAAAATTGATCAAGTCTTCCTGTGGACTGATTCAAAAATTGTGCTTGCTTGGATAGCAACACAGCCATGCTATTTGCAGACATTTGTTGCAAATAGAATATCTGAAATTACCGAAATTACATCTTCGTCCAATTGGCGACATGTCACCACAATTGATAACCCGGCAGATATAATCTCCCGTGGAATAAATCCCGAGAATTTGTCTACATGTAAAATTTGGTGGCATGGTTCTGATTTTTTACAATTGTCTTCTGATAATTGGCCTGTTCGTGAAAATATTAATGTAAATGATTTAGCTGTTCCCGATTTAAAACAAAGTTCTATGACCTTTACTATACAAAATATAACCGATTTTTCAATTATTGAAAGATATTCTTCACTTAAGAGGTTGCAACGAGTAGTTGCATATATGTTACGCTTTAAAACAAACGCATTATCAAAATTGAATAATTTCAAATCCATATCTGGTATACTTAGTGTTTATGAGTTAAATTCAGCCATGACATGTATTGTTAAGATGGTTCAATTACAACAATTTTCTGAAGAAATTTCTGCGCTTACGCGTAATAAACCATTGCACAATTCAAGTAAATTATTGACGTTACATCCATTTTTAGATAAAGATAACGTTCTTCGTGTAGGAGGTAGAATTAGACATTCTGACGTACCTTATTGTCAAAAACATCCGATAGTTTTACCTCAAAAACACAAGTTAACAGAACATATAATATTAGACAAGCATCTTGATAATTTGCATGTGGGTACTCAAGCATTGCTCTCTATTATACGATTGGAGTATTGGCCCTTGTCGGGAACAAATGCTGTAAAAAGAGTATTAAGAAGATGTGTTCGATGTTTTAGGACACACCCAAAACCTCTAACCCAGCTGATGGGCGACTTACCGTCTGGGCGTTTTACTGTTCTTAAGCCATTTTCTAAATGTGGGGTTGACTATGCAGGCCCTCTATTGATAAAGGATAGTAAATTGCGTAAAACTAAGTTAGTCAAAGCTTATTATGCTTGTTCGTGTGCTTTTCTACAAAAGCAGTACATATGGAGTTGGTATCAGATTTGTCAACTGATGCGTTCCTTAATGCCTTGAAACGATTCATTTCACGGCGAGGCAAACCGTCAGATATATTTTCCGACAACGGAACTAATTTTAAGGGTGCTTCAAACGATTTGAAGCAATTGTATGAGCTATTGTCAGACCAAAATCATAATGATAAGATTGCTAGGTTCTTGAGTCAGGATCGAATTTCCTGGCACTTTATTCCTGCCCATTCTCCGCACGTAGGAGGGCTCTGGGAAGCTGCAGTGAAATCTGCAAAGGTTCATATTAAACGCGTAATGGCGAATGCCTATTTGACTTTCGAGGAAGTGTATACAATGCTGGTACAGATTGAAGCATGTTTGAACTCTAGACCGCTTACCGAGTTATCCAATGATTGTTTTCCCCACCCCGGCATTTTCTAATAGGCGACTCTTTATCTGCATTACCACAACACGATATCAGTGAAGTTAAGGAGTCTCGCCTCAACCGTTTCTTAAGAACACAGCAAATGTTCCAGCATTTCTGGACTCGGTGGTCCAAGGAGTATTTATCACAATTACAAGCCAGGACTAAGTGGAAAATCACGAGGTCCAACCCCATTCAACGTGGAACGTTGGTCCTCATCAAAGAAGATAACATCCCCCCTCTCAAATGGCCGATGGGAAGAGTTGTTGATGTTCACCCAGGCGCAGATGACATTATACGAGTGGTGTCTGTGAAAGTGCCGAGTGGTGCGGTCTTTAAAAGGTCAATTGCGAAAGTGTGTGTTCTTCCTATTGAAGATCAAACTGATTGACTGTTCTGACTTGACAATGAATTTGAAATTCATATTTTGTTTATTGTAAACTTTAGTTTGTATTTTGCAATTTGTTTATTTTGATATGTTAAAAGTTTAAGACACTTTTAAGGTGGCCGGCTATGTAAGAATTTTTTATTATTTGTTCCACGCCACTGCCGTGCAACTGCACCATCTGGCGGATAAAAAAAGACTTAAGAATGACTTTTGTTGTACGCTGATATCCAAGACATGTCAATTTATAATTCTAACAACAATATTTGTATTGAAGCAATAAAAACACAATTTTTAAAGTATAAGTGTTGATTGTTAGTGGTCCTTCAAGCAAACTATAACAAAAATATTTTTACCTTTTTTTTAAAACATGCTTTTCTTTAATTTGGAGGGGTTTTTTTTTTTGATAATTCCAGGGGAGGTTTTTTTATTTTTTTTTTTTTTGTTTTCCCTAAAAACCCCCCCCCCCCCCCACCCCAAAAAATTTGGGGGGGGGAAATAAAATTTTTTTTTATTTTTATCCCGGGATTTTATGAATAGTAAAACCTCATTCCAAAGATGCAAAGAAATGTGTGTCAATTAAAATGGGAGCACATTTTATAATATCTTCTCTTGAATTACAAAAAATATATATTCTTAATTTTGTAGTTATTGTTCAGTAAATCGAAAATGGTTACAAATAGCCATAGGATTGTACATACAAAAAAAGGTTCTTTTTCAATTCCACATCGCATCCTCCAAAAAGATTTCATTTGAAAAAATTGAGAAAAATTCAGTTCAAAAAATTGTAAATTTAAAAATCCTTTTTGACCACCCTGTATACTTTTGGAAGTGAAAATGGCTGAGTGTTATCACACAGATGTCTCATAACTGGTACTAACATATTTTTTCTTAAAATCGATAACTGTGAATGTAGTGATTTTTTTTATATACACGTGTAAATGGCATAATTCAACAAAAAAATCATTACATCTAACAATAAGTGGTGGGAGTCAATAATAATAATACAGGAGTGGAAGGAGGCCACAAAGAGGTTTCAAAATATGTTCTGATATACCATGGCATTCCATGTAAAAAAATATTACTTGACCCTGTAGAATCGTCTTGGCTCATCCTGTATATTCGAAAATAATTTCCGGTTATAGACTTCTTTGTCTAGTTTACTTATGTTTTTAAATCAAGTTTCTAACTATCATAGAACTCGACATATTGAAGGGCTGATTTGAAAAATCAAAAAGAAAATGAAACTTGCATATCATTGTTCCATCCCTTAATGATTTTTAGAAACCAAAACATGACAGTCCTATTATAGCAATATTTGGAGCAAAGCACGGTT
Source organism: Rhamnusium bicolor (assembly GCA_029963845.1). Classification (NCBI taxonomy): domain Eukaryota; kingdom Metazoa; phylum Arthropoda; class Insecta; order Coleoptera; family Cerambycidae; genus Rhamnusium; species Rhamnusium bicolor. Next base: position 857,836 of record JANEYF010005529.1, read on the forward strand.
GAAAAAAATTGGTTTTTTGTTAAAATACTCTATTAATTATGAACGGATCAAAGTGAACCAAAGCTCAAATTTTTCTTATTTTCTGCTGTAATAACATACCAAAGGGCGTTTTTTTAATAATTATAAGAAAAAAAATAGACAGGAAAAACTGATTTTTTTTTTACCTTTTTAAGAGGTAGTTTGGAGGGATTTAATTTTGCAAAAATGTCTGCCAGGCAAGGTTAGAGTTTTTTTAGTGCCTTATGAACCATAAGCTGGCTGGGTAGACGTTTTTTTTAATTTTAACTATTTTTTATCAACATTTAAAATTTTGATCAATTTTTTCGCCACTTTGATGGCAAATTTCTTAAAAAACTGACCGAGAGAAATGTCTGCCACTATAATACAGTACTGTATACACCAAATAAAACATTTTGCGCAAAGTTTTGGTCCGGTAACTAAAATTTTTTTTTTTTCAATTTCCGGTTACCGCGCGCCGACCGGAAGTTTTGTCTGCCAGCATAATTGGGGTATGTGGAGTACATATACTAACTACCTATGCGGACAAATATTGGTAACCATTCGATCAAAAAAAATTCCCCCCTCCATATCCGGCCGCAATACCAAAAATTTCAAAAGAGAAAAAAGTATGGCACTCATATGGTGTCTTTGATTACCGACTGGCAGACGGTAACCTTTCATCGTCGAATTTGCACGCTACTGCTGTTTCTTATTTTTGGTCGTAGAAACCGCTTGTTTAGTATTGTATACTATTTTTTGGACACCCTGTATAGCAGGTCACAAAATATTCAAGATATTAATAATGATATCAAAATAACTTTATTCTAATTATTCTACAAAAGTTAAACATAAACATAAAATTATAAATAATTTCAGTTAAATTTTCTATGATTGTGCTTACAAATATATTGCTTGCATCTGTCACACTAATTAAACGGTGATATTATCGGACAGCTGGCCAATCCACCTTGAGTACCTTTGGAAGGGACAATGAAAACCGTGTGTGTGGTCATCGCAGGATGTTCACTGTGCAGACTCGTATTGTAATTAGGCGTTGGACGCTGGCCATTCTTAATTAGATTGGCGATCCGTGAACCGACAACCCTTGATTTTAGGTTTAATGAGTTCAAACCAATGATTCGAAAGATTTGCGATTAGAGAATTTTCCTATATTGGATATCATAAGTCACTCTCACTTTAGATAATACTGTTCCCTTTTTTTATAAAAAAAATTCTTGATATGTATAGATTTATGTGTCCTAAATAATTATGCATTAATTCGATAAAATTATTACAAAAAATTTTTCGAAAAAACGCACGAAAATGTAAACTATGTAATGTGTTCTATTTAAAGAAATATAACTGTATTGCTGAATTTTGCAGTTATTGTTCAATAAATTGAAAATGGTCACAATTAACCATAGGAATGTACGTACAAAAAATGTTCGTTCTTCAATCCTACATCTCATCGTCCAAAAATATACAGGGTGTTCCATTTGAAAAAATTGAAAAATTGAGTTTAAATAGTTGTAAATTTAAAAAAAATTTTGGCCGCCCTGTGTAAAGTTTGTACGAAGTCAATTGAAATCGTATAAAAACTAAAAGCCTGCAAAAACCGTCGGCATCTCTTTATTGTACATGGGCGGAGGTAAATAGAAATGCTTGTCATAAGAAAATGTTATACTTGTTTGAAAATTGTATTAATTTTTATTATTTTTTGTTTATTAGATAGGCTATTTTTGTTCATTTCGCCAATAAAATATTTTTGAAATATTATATCAGTTTTAGATATAAAGTCTAAATATTTAAATTTATTGGGTTTAGTTTTAAAGTTAACCCATACTATATTGAAATATGTTATTGCTCTGCAAGGACCAACGAGAAGGTATGAACATATCCTTGCCAGGATGAGGGAATGGGACAGGTTAGATTAGCGAGGGGAAAGGATGTTATATAGTAAAAAATAAAATAAAAGTTTCTTCTAAAATAAAAATAAAAATGTAAGTTTCTTAACCAAAGCAAAGAATTAGTACCACAAAAATAAATATTTGTTTAGATAAAACATAAATAAAAACAAAATTAAAATATGTCTCTAGAATAAAGTAACTTAAATTAAAATTTCTTGTCAACTAAATAAAATATATTCCAAGAAATGTAACAATAAAAAAAGTAAACTTCATACCTAATATAATATCTAAATATTTTGTTCTGAAAATATATGTATATTAAAAAAGTTAAAGGCTAAAAGTTGACGCGTCCGAATCTTTCTGAAGAGGAATCATTACCAGGTTGAATTATAATCGGCGCATCTAGATACACTATATGCCTGTTTAGTTTACGATATTCTCTGATTTTGTCCAAATAATCTACCCGAAGTGCTACTATACGTCGTGATTCCATAATTACCATACGACTGTCAAGTTTTTTATGTTTAAAACCGCATTCTAATAAAACATTTCGTAGTGTATCTAAAGAACTATAATTATAATCAGGATAATCGCTTAATTTTTCTCGAATCATTTTTAACGTAGGAACTATATTTTTTTTCATATATATTATAAATTATACGCCGTATTACATCTTTGGTAGCATCATCAATATTTTTTAATTTCATATTTTTCCGTTTCCTATTTGTACCGTGATCTATAACATCTCCTTTTTTAATTACACGATAAATTGTTGATTTTGATATTTTAGTTAATTCGTTAATACGTTTTATTATTTCTTTCTCACATTTTCGCTTTTTAAACGTTCGTATATATTTAAAATAATGCGTTGCCTTTGTACGTGTAAATCTTTATTTTGAAACTCTAAATTTATTTCGTCTTCCTCGACAATAACAGGCTCAACTATTTCGGGATTTTCGGGCGTTATTATATTATCTTCTGTTTCAAATGGTCTCCAGAAAACCATGGTAAATTAGTAAATACCTAATACAATATCTTAAATACCTTTTATGTAGTAATAAATATTTACCAATATGAACACTAAGTATAAACCGAACCACCTTGATATTATAATAGGTATTTCTGCACTGCACTGGACAAATGTAATAAATAAATAGGTAACATCCGAGTCCACGTTGACTCCTGACTGATATAAACTCAAACACCCACCGACCAACCGGATTGACGAATATTCTGATCCCAGCCAATCGTCGCCCATCGTCCTCAAAATATAGCCAATGCAGGCACATCTCACAAGTTTCCGTAATTGCGGAGAAACGATTTAATGAGTTTTTTTTATACTAGTGGGCCTGTCCGTTTTATTATCTTTAAAACACGTGCAGTCGTAGATGGTTCGTTCAGGCTGATTACATTGCCGGTCTCGGACTCACCTGCACAATTTCAACTACCATTTGATTCTCGATACCATTGCTAAATACATAGGACAAAATATCAAGTTAAGTGCGCACAGTCCTGTGCTTTAACAATGACCAATTTCAATTGACTTCGTATAAACTATACTTTTAGGAAGTGAAAATGGCTGAGTGTCATCACACAGATGTCTTATAACTGCTACTATTATATTTTTTCTTAAAATCGATAATTGTAACTAGTGATTTTTTTAATATACAAGTGTAAATGGCATAATTTCAATAAAAAAAAATCATTACATTCAAATGGTTGGTAGTGAATCAATAATAATAAAGGAGTGGAAGGATGCTACAAAGAGGTTTCAAAAAATGTTCTGATATACATGGCATTCCATTTAAAAAAATGTTACTTGACCCTGTAGAATCGTCTTGGCTCACCCTGTATATTCGAAAATAATTTCCGGTTGTAGACTTTTTTGTCTAGTTTATTTATGTTTTTAAATCAAGTTTCTAGCTATCATAATACTCAAGATATCGAAGTCGGACGCATTATTGCCCCACCCTCTAACGTAATAGCTGCGTCCTCTCGGACCTATCTGTATAATTTAAGGCGAATTGGGTATACTAAAGGCTTTTTCCGCCACAGGTGGACGATCGGTGTTTGAATTTGGAAAGTTTCATCCTTTCCTCGGTGAGTAGCGGCATTTCGATTTCTTAATTTCCGTAAATAAAAAAGATATGAATTTTTTGAAAATACCTCTGCGCTTCAGTACGCGTCGCAGCTTACATAGCACAAAAATCATGTTTTGTTTGGAAACGGCGGCCATATTGCCTCAAAAGTCAAAAATCGACGATTTCAAACGATCGTGCCGACCTTAATTTAATTCGTGACACTCGGAATCCACGATGTACCCTTTTTCCCATGCTTCGTGCTTCGATTTCTACAAAAAAATCTACTCCGAAAGCTTTTTCTGTTCTGATTTGAGCATTTGAAATTTTCATGTTTGGCCGTTTCGGTTCCGGCAAGAAAAAAACCGGCAGAAAATAGGTAAGTCTGCAAAGTCTTAAGTTACAAACCGGAAGGGCCATTGCCGCCATTTTTTCGTCTCTCCCATATGTTTAGTACGATTTGCCAAAATTTAGTTTCTTAATTTCCATAAATAAAAGAGTTGTAAATTTTTAAAAATTATCCTGCATCCACATCGCTTCGAGACACTACCCATTTTATTATGCAAAAAAAGCATAGAAATAATCCAAAAGTTCAGTGTTCCACCCAAACATAACCATCTACGGACCCCCTTTTTACCACACTCGACCCCTAAAAAGCTTTAATTTTTTTTAAAGTCCCTACACATCGACGTGTTTCCCGTTTCTTCCCTGGCGAGAATCCTCGAAGCCGCACCCAAACGGGTCATTTTACAAATTAATTTCAATTAAATCGGTCGAAAACTTCAATAGAAATCATCAAAGTCGTCTTCTCCGTGCCCCGAAAGCCTAAGACGATTATTTTCCATCGTTTCCGTAATTTAAATTAATCAAAAATGCACTAAAATCCAGGTCCGATATGATCCGGCTCCGATTCGTGCGAGTTCGTGGTTTCTTTTGATTTTCAAATAAATTAAATAATTATTTTTTATATGAAAAATGCGACGTGCTATGAAATTATATTTTAGTGTACATAAAAAGAGATAAAACTAATAGATTGTGTTTCTATTTGTCGGCCTCAAGAAACAATATGGCCGAAAATTCAAGCAGACTCGCTGTAACGTTTCTCGTTCTCCAACAAAAATGTAATTAGTTTCATGAAAAGTGCAGTGAATTCTGTGTCATTTGTATGTGCGGCGAAAAATACCTTGGAAATACCAAATAATTATATTTCATGCCGAAAATCATAAAGAAATTGATAAAATCTCTATCCATTTTAAACCGCGTACCTATCATGTCACCCAAAAAGATAAGAAAATATCTCTAAATCAAAGTAAGTAATGGGTGATCCAATTCGAGTTTCCTATATTGGGAACACTGTAAATTTGACAGCTGTCAATATAGATGCGTGTTTTAAATATCTAATGTTAGTTTGAAACGACACATTTACGAAATGGATCGTTTAACCACCGCTCAACGCATTAAAATTGTTCAATTATTCTACGGAAATAACAATTCTGTACGAACTGTGTATCGTCGTTTACGGGCAGATTATGGTCCATTTAATCGTCCTAGTGAGCGAATAATTCGCAACGTAGTCAACAAATTTGAGGAAACCGGGAGCATTGGAGATAGGGTAAACCGTGTGCATCTTCGTGGCGCACGTTCGGCCGAGAATATTGCTACTGTGAGTGATAGTGTGACCGAAGATCCAGAATTATCGATTCGTCGCCGTTCACAAAATTTGGACCTTTCTTATGGCTCTCTGTGGCGCATTTTGCATAACGACTTGCACCTACACCCATATAAAATTCAATTAACACAAGAAATAAAGGCTAGAGATCATGTGCAGCGAAGACTTTATGCAGATTGGGTGTTAGAGCAACAGGAAATTGATCCTGAGTTCGTAAAGAACATTTTCTTCTCTGATGAGGCACATTTCCAACTCTCTGGATGTGTAAATAAACAAAATTGCCGCATATGGGGCGAAGAAAATCCTCACGTGATACACGAGACACCATTGCATGCCCAAGAAATAACAGTGTGGTGCGCATTGTGGTCAGGCGGCGTAATTGGACCTTACTTTTTTGAAGACGATGAAGGTCAGACAGTAACAGTAAACGGCGAGCGCTATAGGCGCATGATAACCGATTATTTTTGGCACGAAATCGAAGATATTGATGTGGCAGACATGTGGTTTCAGCAAGACGGTGCCACTTGCCACACATCGCGTGCAACATTAAATGTTTTGCGAGGAAAGTTCATGGGTCGCATTATTTCACTTCACGGTGACGTCAACTGGCCGCCGATTTAACGCCGTTGGATTTTTTTTGTGGGGTTTTCTTAAGAGTCGCGTCTATGCCAACAAACCTGCAACGTTGGAGCACTTAAAAACCAACATCCGCCAAGTTATAGCCGAGATAACCCCCGAAACTTACGAAAAAGTGATCGAAAATTACCTCGATCGAATCAACTGCTGCAGAAGGTCCAGAGGCGCCATTTGACTGACATCATTTTTCATAATTAATGAATTATACCATATATTTGATTACTACAAAAATAAATAAGATAATGTTACATTTCCTGTGTTTTTTTCTTAAATAAAAGTTCGGAAACTCGAATTGGATCACCCTTTACAATTTAAAATTTTTAAAACGCGTACAGAGGGACGACAGTTTTGTTATTTACGTAAATAAAAAAGCGTCAGTTTCGTTCAAGTTAATTTTTATTAATTTTTTTATACACTTAGAAAATTCAAACGTAAACTTCTAGAATATTCTCTAAAATGCTTATACAAATAAAAGTGTAAATTTTTGATTTGCGTACTGCTGTTTACGTTTTTAAGTAAATTTGAACCTTGCAACTTCGATTTTTATATAGTACGATACCTGCAATTCTGTTTTTTTCAGATATGAACGTTTCAAAATTTCAGGTTCCGAATTATAACAAATTTATTTTGTAAAAATTTCTAAGTAGGTCAAATATGGTTACACTTTTACTGTCTTTATTTTTTTTCAAATTGCTTTCTGTTAGATATGGACAACTCCAAAACAGGTTAATGATGCAAGAAAGACAAAATATAGAATATGTGTATATCACATCGAAGTATATTGACATGGGTTGGAAAAAGTTCACTATTTTGAACATTTGGATTGAGCCACATTTCACTCAGTGCAATTCTATCTATCAAACTTACCTTGACTTGAAGATGTAAATACCTTCTGAATTTTTATATCGAACATATTGATAACTGTAGTTGGACATTTAGTTAGTTTCGCTTCATAGTTTTCACAATACCATTTATAATAAGCAGGCAGCGAAAATATTTGCCATTTTCAGGGCCTTCAGTTATACAGGGTGTTTCAGGATTAACTGGGTACTTAAAATCTGAATTCAGTACCTCAAAATAAGAAAAGTTTCCTATGGAAGAAGATAAACTAATGTATTTTGGTAGAGATCTTTTACTAATAGAAATGCTTCTAAATAATATTTTTTCAATCATCCCTTATCGGTAAAATGGACGAAATCATTCTTTTATTCGAACTTTTTAACGGACCCGAATTTTATCATCGTGGAAAGCTTGAATCATTTAGAAACTCTTTTGTCCCGTTTATTTTTTTTATCGAACAGACAGTTTTTGATTAAAAAAATAAAATAGTCGCGATCCACATAAATTTTCAATGCAATATCCCAAATACGGGTATAGCACATTTAATTTTTTTGTTCAAAAACTACAAGTTCAATGATAAAATAAATGAACTACCCATTACTACTGCTTTCCCATATGAACTATTTATAATTTACATAGGTAGATGTGGAACGTTACTTTTCCTTATCCAAACATATATGCAGACCAAATCGTTCAAATTTAACAGCTACGATTGCGGAACGAATAATAATTAGTTGTGACTATGTATGCCAATGCGATGACAGACGTCAGTCATTCTGCATAATACATTGTATCAAGCGGTATATATTTCATTATTAATTTTATACTTTTGCTTTTATTTGTCTATGTATGTCCTTCTATCAACCATGAGGCAGTAGTGGTTATCGGACCTGGTCTCTGGTCCCTGATAATATGTATATTTTAGTCAATTTCACCAGCTCTTACACGTTCGAAGAGGTCATTTTCTATAAATATTTCTTTAATAATGCTGCAGTTGTTATTATTTAAATATTACATAATAACAATTTTTTTAAACGCCTAATTTATATTAACGTCCTGGCGGAGTTTAGCACATTGCTATTCCACCACGGAACCAGGACAGACACAGACACAACAACCATTCCCTCCACCATTTGCCAGATGCCGCAGCTGTGACTCGAACTCTGGAAAGATAGACAGTGGCTAGCCATGTACTGCCACACAACAACCCTTCTTGCCAACTGTACTACTGTTTCGGTATTTTTAAAACGCCACTTCATCCATGCCCTATTCAGGATCGAACCCGGCATCCGTTGGTCTCAAACCTATGTTGAACTGACTTCTTTCAATTCAGAATAAAATCATGTGCTTTAAACGCTAAAATATTTAAATATTTTACAATTAAGCCATAATTAGTTGATTATTAATGAATAGGACACGTATATTTCGATAAGATACTTAGGTTTAGCCTTCTACGAAAGTATGTCTAAACCAGGATTTTAGTATTGATTTTACCTTTACAAGAGCCATTTATAGTTTGGTACGGAAAGGAATATTGAATATTCGCAAACACCAAATTAGTAGAGGTATCGCAATAAAATCAAAATTTAATGAACGTGATTGAGCATACGATATTGTTGCTAATGAGGATTATTACTAATACGTTGGTCGATACTCAACGAGAGAGGCACTGATATTCGAATATGAAACGCTGTTACATATATATTATAAAGGTTATGTACCATGTTCAATAAACTCAAAATTATTTCATAAAATGAGAATTTATTATTATTAATTTAAGCGTGTTCCATGGTTACTGGAAGCCGTAAAATTATATTAGATTTAATAGTTTTATCGTTAATTTAATACCGTTCAAATTTATGATGATATGTTTAAGTTTATTATGTCCCTACACTACATAATAAATAATCGCTAGATCAATAAAAACACACAAAAAAATTGTTTTTGCAATTCCTACAAATCCTAAAATCCAATATCAGTAAAATGTCTGGAAGAAAGTTACCGTTCGAAGAACAAATATCACCGTTGTGATGATTCGCATGGTCTTAATCAGCTAGAATTAGCTGAGGAATTCGGTATCTCAAGATGTCATTTCTTTACTCTTTTTACGATACCAGATCCCTGGATCCAGTCTCCAAGAGAGCTAAAATTGGACGACTTCGAGAAAACTAATCTAGTTCAAGAGATTTGCTTAAGATCCGTGATCTACTGCTAATAACGTGGCAGGTACACACCATTGCGTGGCTGGAATACTATTTAAAAGCATTTGAGAAAGTTTAAATATCATGGTATTATTTTTGAAAGACTTCCGAGTACGATTTCTTCAAAAATCGTCTTGGCGATGGCTCATTCAAGTTTAGAGCGGGCATAACTTTCTGTGGAAGATCTTATCTTTGTTTTGTTGCTAGAACGAGGATGGATCTTATGTATATTGTAGACATAATAAAGATCATTTTTTATTTGAAGGGGCCATTGGGGAGCATTTCCTATCTTTGGATAATAATGCCCATCCGCATAGTTCTCCCGCACAGAATAACCTTGAAATTAGATCACTATAACCTCAACCGATTTCACTAGCACTTAATCCCATCAATCACATGCAGAATATGTTCAGGAAAAACTTACATGAACCATCGGCCCCACCCACAAACACGTAGCAATTTAAGGGCCATTGTTCCTCAAATATGGGCCAGTATTTCCCAAAATGTTATTAATAATCTCATCGGTAATATGCGTAAACGATGCCAAGCTATTACTGCTGTGAATGGGGAACGGAAAAAACTGTAGCATAAATTAGTTGATGTATGTATAAAAATGTTTAATGTTATAATTCTCGAATCAAGACGAACCATGAAATGCTGTTGAAAAATGAAAGAAAAATGGTATTCTAATTTTTTTAATCATTCTCGGAGAGAAATTCATTTTCTCGCAGTATCCTTTCTTGGAACAGATATTTTCAAGTATGTCAAGAATGTATACAAATCACGGCATTCCATCGTATGATAAGTGACCATCATTAACTTCACTTATTTAGTTTCTTGTGAGCTTCATTTTACAAAATTAACCTCCAGGCAAAAGCCAGGATACTATGAATTAACAACTAAGCATTAAAATCCTTATCCTAAAACAACCAAAAATGTTTATTAAAATTATTTAATAAATCTTTTAACGTTTAGTAAAACTATAATTGAATACAGGGTGTCTCACCAGGAACTGCAAGTACGCACCAGAAAATTTTTAAAATTTAATGAATTGCTAATGGCAGTGTGTTCAATCCAACTAAAATAATTACAAGCATCTGGCACTTCCGGTTATACCGGAAGTCGATACCAACTTGCTTATTTTAAATGAAATACCCTATATATTTTAGGGTTTTCGAAAAGAGCATAAAATGCTGAGTCAAAAACACGTAGGATAACATATGCCTAAACCCAGCCATTTCAGAGAGATTTGACATTTTAAAAAAATTTGACAGGTGTAATGGTTTACAATAACCTTTGTAACTTTCTTCGTGTAAAAGTTACTTATTTCCTTTGGCATGCAGAAAGACCATAAGGTGAGCTACGCTCTACAGTTTAAAGAAACTCAATAATAGTATACCAAATGTTCCATTTTTGATGTTACATTTTGTAAACTTCAAACCGCGACAATTTGCTTAAGTCAAATGGAACACCCTGTATCTTTTTGTATCAAGTTACGCATAATTAAATTCCTTTTTTTCTGATATAAGCATTGTGGGGATTTAAGTTACAACTTTTTGAAATATTTGCGATTTTCTTAGAAATTCAAGAATTCTTAGTTAAAATTTTATCAAATTAGCCATGATTAGAAACAATCAGTAATGTCAGTCATTCTCATGTCAAATAATGCCACCGCGTTTAAATTACACCCACGAAGATTTTTTGAATTTGTTTATTATTTATGGAGAATGTGATAAAGTAATATCAAGAACTTGTAGTACATTTGCTACTCGATATCCACAAAAACGGAAAATAACACTAAACACTGTAACATGCCTATTAATTGGATTGAAGACACTTTGTATAAACTAAAATAGCTAAGACAAAATCAACTAAAAACATGATTCCATTTTAATTTAATAATGTTTTTCACTCAGAATTTTATGCTCTTTTCGAAAATCCTAAAATATATAGGGTGTTCCATTTATAATAAGCAAGTTGGTATCGACTTCCGGTATAACCGGAAGAGCGAGATGCTTGTAATTATTTTTGAAAATAATAAGTACTATAAATATCTGGCCAGCACATAACATTCTTATACTAGGATATATCATCCGGATCTGAAAAAAATTATTCTATATAATTCTTCACTTACCTTAATCAAATTTTATTAGCGTACCTTGAAATGTTTCATTAAAATTTTTAAGTAATTAATTACAGCGTCATTCGATAATCAATAATAATTCATGTCATATATTTTAATAATTTTTTGTTATTGACATTGACATTTTTGTAGCTAAATTAGAACTTTCAAATGTCAAACTGTTAAATTTATCCTAACCCCATTTTATGAGGCCAAATGTGTAAAATATTTCAATTTACATCAGCTTTATTTAAGTACATGGAAAATATATTTTATTCGCTTGATATAGTAGACATGATTTAATCTTTCATCAAGAATATATATTTTTGTAAAGTCAAATACAAAAAAGTTTGGATCCGTGGCCAGCTGGCCAATTTTTGCTAATCACCAAATTTTTCATTGTCTTTGACCTTTAGAATAAGTGTACCAAATTTTACAGCTTTATCTCAAAAGCTGTGGCTGCGATCGCGATATTACAGACATGCGGACAGCTTTTTTTTCCATAAAGGTATGTTTTTTCATTATAATTCGTCGAGATTCGTCCAGAAATGCATTAAAATTTTTTAAATTTTTTTCCCCAAATTGTACCTTTTTTCTTCTTTCATTCATTGTCTCTTCTGATGATGGTACACATTCACCAAATTTAATGTGTCACCTAAAATGTTGTTGACAATCTTAACTGCCAAATTTGGGAAGTCTCCCGTTAGGATTTTTTGAGTTATCGCGGATACACACATACACACACACATCCACACATACGCACCGACAGACATCAAAATGGATTCAGGAGGGTTCAAATCGTATATATCATTCAAAATCTCGAGGTCGAAAAAAAATCACGATTACTATACTTCTTTATATTAGGTATAAGACATTAAAAATGTATAATCGACATTATAATTTCATTACATTAAAAAGATCTATCGGGGTAAAGACTCCAAAAATACCACTTCCAGTGCAACGAATTTTTTGCATATGAATAACATAAAGTAACTTATAAATAATCAGAGGTACAACACCAAATTTTACTGAATTGTTGGCAAAATTTAGAAGATATTTATTTATTTATTTTTGGAACCTTATAATTCGAAAACTAAAAGTAATAGAACATATTTTATTTAACTTTACGTCATGTTCTTGTGTTTAAAATATCACTATATAATGTAGGGCATTGAATTTAGGAACACCTTGTATATACCTAAACAATGGTTCTATATTATCTAACAGTAATACTTGAAATTCAATTATACCTTATGATTGTACTGGGTAGGGTGGGTTTTTATTATAGTTCCATTATATTATCGTAATGGTTATGTGATATTTGAATTAACCTTTTGCATCGAATTAGGTAATTACCAAATCCACACGAAGTTCATTTTAATGCATTTAATAATACCACAACTATAAATCATAATATGATTGAGGCAATATTATATAAAATAAATATTGCTTTCATGGTATTAATTATGGGAATTATTTACAGTTCTTATAAATAATGTTTACTTTCAGTACTAGAACAGACGGTAGCTATTCAGGGTGTTCAGAAACGAGCGTGACAGCCTAACAGTAGATTGCTCTTATAAAACCATGAAGATTTTCTTAATAAAATGTGAATTGAATTTTACACTAGAATTTATTCAAGAAGCCAGTGATAATAAAATTATGATCATAGGATTTAAGTAGCTCTCCCTATAATCAGCAGCAAAGTAAAAACAAAATAAAACCATCGTGTCTGTTATATCTTAGAATTTATCCGTACCAAATACGTCGTTTTTCAAATAGTTATCGCAAAAATAAACTTTTATGAGCTCCATTTTGAGGCTCTGTATCTCGAAAATGGCATTGGAGACATACAGTGAGTGGCTGGTGAAATGTGAAATTTAGTTATGCCCATATTTTAATAATAAATCATGGCACACAAATGATACTTTAATGGATGACTGTTAATACTTATTGACAACTATGCCCTAAAGTATCGTTTGGGTCTCATTCTCCAACATTAAGTTATAGGTAACCTTAATTTGACCGGCCACCACTGGAGACAATCATTTTGAGGAATTTTCATATTTTTGTAAGGGAAAAGCAGTCTCGGTGACAAATAAGACATACAATAAAGAAATTGATAAATAACCCCATAATGAAAGGTCAAGTGGATTAAGGTTTGGCGAACGTACAGACCAGTGGATAGGTGCATCTGTCCTCTACCAATCCACATTCCTGGAAAATGTGTGTGCAGTCAGCTTCTAGTAAAATAGGGAGGAAACGCTATTGTGCAAAACAATTTTGTCTTCTGGGATCCATAAGAATTTAAAATTAGTTATTGTTTAAAAAGTTATATTGCACCATTGATATACCCGGAAAATGAAGTATCCCACTAAATGATTTTCCAATGTGGCTGCCCAAACATTTATCTTAAACCTATGCTGATAGTGGGTTACTTTCATTGCCTTTTTGATCAGCCCAAAAATGGGCATTGTGAGAATTAAGTATCCCTTTGTCTGATAAAATAGAATAATATTAAGAAAATCCAGACTAACTAACATTCTTTACTTCACAAAAGTCAGCGCGTTGAAGTTTTCCTCACGGTAACAGTTCTTGAATGTGTTAAATGTGTATGAAACTTCTGCTTCTGTAGAATTAGTAGGATAGTGGTTTGGGAGATATTTATCTGTTCTTAGAACTAATTATAGTCCAAAAAATTCTAAAAGCGGCCAAAAATTTTAAAATGGGCTAAGAGCTTTAGAATCCTAGACTTTACATTGAAAAAAATAATTAAAAAATTAAATTACCCGAGGGTAACTTTTAGGGGGGATATAAGGTTATTAACTGAATTTACTAGACTTTTTGATCATTGTGCAATAAACTATTTATAAACAAAAAAAATTACTAACAAAAATAATCGAATCCCAATAAAATACGTTACCTATTACTAAATATAGTATAATAATTAATAGTAAGATTAATACTAAAGATCTATGTCACTGACGTCCTCCCTCGTCTTCGGATGAAGAAATTTTGCTGCCTTGCGTCTCAGGCTGTAAAACTCTATGAGATTCTGATTCCGTTGATTCTAGCGAGGGTGCCTCTAATAACGAAATAACTTCAGAAGATATATTCGAATATTTTCGTGGTGGACACTGCCGCAAAGATCAAATTACTGGATCGGAAGTTATAAGGAGTCCGTTCAGCAAATCTTAGTTTCCTGTTGTACGGGAAATTTTTCGCATGTGTTTCTCTCTAAAACTTTTGAGATCCTTATTTCTTCATTCTTGTGCCTCTTCTGACAATTGACCGATAGGTAGAATACCTTCTTTGATTGTTATGGCTCCATGAAATAATATTTTATGTACGCTAGCGGGCATATAGTATCACGGATATTTAGCGACATACAATTTTGCGGTTTCCAAAGCATATTCCTGAAACGCTCTCACATCGATTGCATAACCACAGGATAAAGTACGTAATATCACAACTTCTTCATCTCTGCCCGTAATTTCTCTGGAAAGTGAGGGGTTAGCAAAAAAATCGTTGAGTCGTGTTGCCATCATTAGTGGTTTCGCTACCTCCACTCTTAGGTGTATCCACGAGCAATCCTATTTTACCTCTGAAGTTCTGCTATGTGGTACGTTTCTTGTTTTCAAAAACTATTTTATTTTCGGTTCTTCGGATTTGCCAAACTTTAAGTTCTAATCTGTACGAAATGTGCAGCAAACATTCAAACAGCCTGATCCAGCCATGTAGACTTGACAATCCAAATTTCAAATTTTCCTGAACAACTGTTCTTTTTAATACTTTTTCGATAGCATTTATATCTTTACATATATAGCATGTTTGTGAAGAAGCTGTTTCCGTAATTGCATTACACATTTTGCCGTTTATCATCGTCATCACACAAGCGTGAGAACCTGCAATTTCTTCATTACTTAACATATCAGTAGTCGGTCGAAGTTCCGAAATTTGATTTTCTATGTGTGCTGTATCCTGTACCGTCAGTTCTTTCGTTTCTTTCTTGAATGGAAAGTGTACAGGTCTACAAAATCAAGTTGAAGATGGATGGAGATTTTGCCACATAATCATTTTATCTTTTCCAGGTTAGAAACAAATCGCCAGCACCAAGACCAACCTCGGCGAATATTTGTTTGTATTGTGAGTGACCTGTGCTTCCATCACTTCTCTATTTTATCAACAAATTCAAATTCATCAGAAGATCTCTTGATAATGAAAAAAAGAACCGGTTTCTGCAATTCTAATATCCGTTTTACGGACAGATCTTGTAATAAAATTTCTGCAGACGATTCGGTTACAATTTGCGCTTCTGTTCGAGG
The DNA here is from genome assembly GCA_029963845.1 of Rhamnusium bicolor. Taxonomy (NCBI): domain Eukaryota; kingdom Metazoa; phylum Arthropoda; class Insecta; order Coleoptera; family Cerambycidae; genus Rhamnusium; species Rhamnusium bicolor. The sequence continues at coordinate 873,614 of JANEYF010005529.1, forward strand.
ATAACAATGTAATTTTGCTTCCCGGATCTGTGATAGGAGGGATAGATTTCGGCAAAATGTTCTTTTGCTATCCGTCTATGAACAAGATAGGAGTGTTTGTTGTCTTCCGCTTCAATCATTACTGACAAAGCTTCGTCTGGGATAAGTGGGATTATTTCTTTTGACTTCTGACTCTTTTGCCAAGCTTTCTTCATTTTACTAGCTCGAGTCGTAGTGGTCAAAATTGCTTCTGAGACAAGTTTTGCGGCAGCCTCTTTTCCTTCGTTCTTAAGTTTTTTTGCTTACAGCCGAGGCTAGCTCTTCTTCGTTCGATTTGAACGACCTAATCCATCCTTTTCATACAATACGTCAATAAGTTGCCTTCTGGTCACCATTTTCACTCAATTGGTACCAATACAGAAGAGAACAAAAGTAAATCTGAAGACAAAACTAAGATAAAGCCGAGAACCAGCATTAGTTATATCACGTTAAATAAAATATCGCAGAAATGGAATAGAAATCAGTAGATTTTACATCTTCATATGAAATAAAATGTGCGGTTGGTGTATATACATGAACAAGACCTAAGCGAAATCGAAATATCTTCAAGCCGAATCTGGCCTGGAAATTTTTATTTTCTACATCTGCTTATTTTTAAATTGGCATTATGTTGTGCTTAATTGTAGATATCTGGTAGTAGCAGTAAATTCTAGAGACGACTTTTACATAGATATAATGTTGTATTGTAAACACCTAATGAATTGACGTCATTTATCGCTACTTCCCAATCTCTATAAGTGTAACAAATAATTGTTTTTTGTACATGTGCTCAATACCTAAAATATGTGTTTCTTTTCATCTGCTTATTTATTTTATTGCTGCGTTATTTAGTTGTCAGTGGATTCGTGTTATGAGAACATCAACAGTTAAATTAATTGACGAACATTTATACCCCTTTATTTTGGATTAATATACGCGATCATTCCTTTTGCGAGTACATCCGTCCCTGAAATTTAACATTCGGATCCGGACTCTAGATTAGTATACCAAAAAAATAATTCAAATATTAAGTAGTAATTTATTTTTCGAAATTAATTGAAAACGTCGATATTAAAAACAATTTTATTTAGTTTTGCATGTTTTAATTGAATAATTAATATAAAAAATATTGCTTAAACTTAAAATTTGTAATAAATAAAATACTTTAAATATGAACATTTCCTGTATTGTCTAATTAGCCAATGGAGCAATATAGCAAATACAGCAATATTGGGGTGAATGCATTGATTGAACGGGTATTAGCGTTCTGGGAGCGATGCTTGTGACTTGAGCAATGACATCAGATTAACAGTCATTGGAGTTGAGTGAAAAAAGAAAGATATACACTCCAAAGCCATGGGTGAATTGAAAATAATGTATTTTGAGTAATTTAGAGTTAGAAACCTTTTTTGATTGTTCTGAAATGTGTTCCAAATAAATTTTATGCTTTTTAAACTTTTTCTGGTTTTTTTTAAGTTGCTACCTCCCTTGCGTGCGTTTGTAGCTTTTAGTGCTTCTTAGTACGGCCGGACAAATAACAGTATTGACAATACATATCAAATTCAGTCTAACATGACAAATCATATCACTCCTAATTTTCTTTTAAGTCTGGTAATTAGATATTTTCCCTATAAATTATAATCACTGCTAATTACAGAATTATAGTTCAATGAAACAATTTTATTATTAAATTATTACATTACACTGAAGCGTTAAATTATGTAGCGTTTAATCTTGACGTTGAAGCTGTCTCACCTTCAAAGGCTTCTTAATGTCGAACCTTTAGCTGGATGTGTATTCTGGAAGAGATTAATCTAATTTGGATAATTAGGCAAAATGAGGGATACATAAATTTTAATTTGTAGGTAAATGTTAGAGAAGTTTAGCAGGCATGTAATAAACCATGATTTAAATTGTTTATTTCTGTTTGTGTTAAGCTCTGCTGATACAGTAAATTTTCATTATGTAAAGTTCTAAATTAAAGTAGTAAAAATTTAAACTAGATTTATTTATATTAAAAAGTATGCAACTAGTAATACACAAACTTTTAAAATTATAGAAAATATTTTTCGTTTAGAACTCTAATGATTTCAAATATTCAGTGATAAATGAGAGAAAACAATATACATTAAAATAAATTCCTTATAAATTTTTAGTAATATGCTCTATTATTTGTAATATTAATCAGAGCAATTTATTAAATGTTTTTCGTAGTAAATATCTACGCGTACACTTTAAAGTATTGTGTAAAATATTTATCTGTAGTAAAGTCAATAATAATATTAAACATAACGTATCATATTGTAAAGAATTTACCACTATTATAATAGAATGGACTACAACTGTACAAAAAATATATTTTATCATATCATTGAAAATTAAGGTTCCTTTAAGTTAAATCTTTATTGATAAATTATTAATATCATAACATTACAACAACTTCACAATAACTTAGTAGCACATAATACGTTAATTACAATATATAATACGTTAGTTACCATATCATAATACTCTAGATACGAATTTTATTTTATAGCTATTATTTATGGACATTGACGTGAATATTTTGACAGTTTTCAAATTTGATAGATACACCTGATACACCATTATTGTCCAAAATGATGGGCATGTCCACTGAATCTTGCCTAGCAACATTCTTTTTCAGTTCGATGGTCTCTTTAGTACATGATACAGTGTTTACAGAAACGTCTCCAACTTGAATTTTTTCGCGCAATGGAAACCTTCTTACTCAAGTTATCTTCTAAATACCCTCTTGCAACATTGCTCGATTCCCAACCACCAAGTACTTGTAAATCTAATATGTCTCCACCAGAATTAACAAGAAAAGTTGCTGAAGATCTTCTAATACAATGACCAGCATACATAGCTGGATTTTCAAGTTTGAGATACATAGCAATTTTCTCAGGTATTTTAGAAAAGAAATGGATACCACAAGGCTGAACGGTGCATTTTCCGTTTCTATATGATACAAACAATCTTCTATGCGGAGTATGAGTTGGACGTAATACTATATATTTTTTAAATAAAGCCACAGGATTAACGTCTCCGTCAGATATCACCGCAAAAAAACCTTTTCTTGTGGGTTTTTGAGTTATCTAATTACACATTTTATGATGTCAGGTATGCATGAAAACATGGCGTTACCTGACATCTCGAATTTTTAACAATGGTAGGCAATATTAAACCTTTATTGTCGACTTATTATTTATTTATAATGAAAAATTATTATTACCTTAGCAAGACATAATTAACCAACTGACATATGTATGTATATCTGTTGTCTAAATCGTTAATAATTAACCAGCTGACATATGGATGTATGTCTGGTTGGTATGGTGGTTTAATTAGTGAACTTTATTCTATTGTTTAATATGCTCATTTTGTTTGTGCAAAACTATTAAATAATAATAAAACCGTGACACTATCATTTACAAATCATTAAAGTATAAAATTATAAAATTTGCTTTATTCAAAAATATATCGAACTGAAAATAAAGAGCAAAACCAATACTTAAAATAATAGGTATTATTAATATTATTATTATATTAATATTTACTCCTACTCTTTTCTATTACTTCACCCTCATTCACATTTTTTATATATTTTAAATCGGAAGAGATAGTTGTATATTTAGCTGTTATTCAGAAGTTGTTTACCAAGTTTCCATAATAATAATCCTTCCTTAGGCATATCGGAAATGTTATTATCGAAGCTTGTAGGATTCTAGACGTTGCTAAGAAGGAACGGTTATTATCTTAACGTTATGAAATAAAAATGATGAAACGGTTCCCAAGCTCAGTTTAGTCATGGTAAACTTTGTCCTTAAACATACAGCTTTGGCAGGTCTTTATAATCGTAATAGGATTAAACGAACGGCGTGCTTACGAGATTCCATCAACAATGGGCAGTTTTAGCAATTTCCATGGGTCCCTTGTCTATACATCTAACAAAAGATTTAGAGCGGGGATTAGGACTAATTAGACATTCTCCTTCTATATATCTACACCTAAGCTTATAGTTCGAGAAGTTAGCGTCTGATTCCATAATTAATTATAAACATTTGTTAAATTATACATTTAATAGTTCTATTCAAAAAAATAAAAAATTTCTGTTCATTGACACTTGTAGGTTCAAATCAAAATGATATAACATTTACGTCGATAAACCTACATTTTTTACGATTTGCAATTTGCTAATAAATAGAGAGCGCATCTCAGATAGTCATTTCAGTTACGGACTTACGTACAACTCTTATAAATTAATAAAATGAGAATAAATATTGTGGAATTAATTAATAGCCTTCTATCATATTTATTATACAACATAATTATGTACTCGTTTAATTAATTGAAGCAGTGAAGAAACAAAAACCTCTATTTGAAATGTGGGGGCCATCATGTTACAAATATGAGCGGTATTGTCATTTTTTAAATGTAGAAGATTAGTACTTAATTACTGAAAAAGTCTATAATAAATTTTCCTTAATTAAACCCATATGAATTACCTAAAATTAAATATCAAAGTATTAAATTAAACGTAGGTTTTGTATGATCGTAAAAGGTCTATTATAAATTGAAAACACCTGTATTATGTTGCAACTTAGTTGGCGCAATGAATGTTGTGTATGATCTACGCCAATTTATTTTCCAGTTATCTGTCTGGCGTTTCGCTGTAGATGCATATGATGACGTGCGGAGGACGATTCTTAATTCATAAATGCTACCATAATACTATAATCGTGTCAAAATGATAAAGTAGTAAAGCTATGGGAGATAGAGGGTTTATTTTCTTCCTAGAACCACACTACCTCGCATGATTTTTCCCGGCGAATCGAATTAAACAAATTTCAACCCTCTATGTGCAATAGAGGATGAGATATTAAATTTTTACTTATTTCAACCCTAATTTTCAAGGTAAAATGATGAATATCTCGGTTCGTATGGTAGATAGAGGTTTGATTTTCTCCCTAGAGGTCAATATTTTCCTGGTAAATCGATTATTGAATTTTTTGTACTTTCATCGCTTATTTTCAATACAAAATGCTAAATATCTTAGCTCCTATGACAGATAAGGGGCCGGGTGTTACTGACAAAATGTTTAATATATTGTCCCGAATTTCAAAGTCCATTTTAAATATGCAAATATTACCTCGTTACTGCCGAACGGTCGTTTTCTTTTTATAAGAACTTTTTTTTTTTGTGTGGTCGTCACTTACAGATGACTGCGGAGACATACGCCATGATGTAGATGTTTAGCCGAACTCATCCAGATTTTTAATACTTATCGGGAGGTGTTTCATAATATGATATAAATTATAATATACGCAGTTATGCAGTTAAACGAAGGGGAAAACACGGTCATTATTATGCGCAATTTACCTTTATCCGTTAAATCTGGCCGATGGTGTATTACACACCAGAGAATAACCGAACCACTTCTGTAACGTGTAAAGCCAGCTAAACAGTGCGTTTTAGTACAATTGTACTAAATTTAGTACGAATTTTCTTCATTTATATCTAGAAACGTATATTAGCCATACATGCATTTGTATAATTACACTTTTGACCGGTAGGAGACTCATTTATGATGAGCTACCGCTTAGCGACTGCGGATCCCTTTCCACTGCCAACCGTCAAACGTAAATTTCGCATACTATTGACTGTGTTCGCCCTTTTGTGATTTAATCTGTATAGTGGATCTTTTTTATAGGCATAAAAGTGAACTTTTCTGATTCTAATGTAAATGTGGCTTCATTGAGTGACTGTTGGTATTTTAAATACGTTCTATGTACGTCTGTAAACGTGGAGCGGTCGTTTTCAGACTACAAAAGGATTTTTAGTCACAGGCGCAGGAATCTCCAGATTATTTCGAACAATTAATTGTTAAAAATGTACTTTTTATTTCAGTGCCACAAAATAATTGTTATAATGCATTAGTGTTTTTTGCTAAACATTCAGTGTTCATCTAATTTTGGACATTACAAAAATCACCCGTCAAAAATATAACGTGAGATATTATCCATTTTGTAATGTATATCATTTTTGCACGTTAGGATATTAATGTGTGCACACACGAGCTGATTTCGCCCCTGATATCGCGAAATGGCTACCTAAATTGCGGTCTCTGCTAATAAATAATAAGTAAAAACTTTAAGAGATTTTGTAATGTGTGAAGAAAATGCATATTTTAATTTTATTCTACAAGTATATTCGTAGTCGTCCATTTATTAATCAATTAAATAAATTATTACTATTATTAAGTTCCTTTTCAGCCACAAACACCAAATTCACCAAAGAATTATGTTTATTTTTATTCTCCCCTTATCTTGTTTCAACAAAAAATAAACATGACAGTGTTGTCGGTGAGTTAATTATGAATGTGAGTACGTATGGTAGGTACAGATAATTTGATGCATTTCGTAATTTGACGACAATGGAATAAATGTCTTCATTCTATCGTTCCGATTTTCTGTGGGAGTACGTGTTTTTTATTGTATTAAGTGTCGATGAACCTAAAAAACACAATAATTCAATTAATTTAAATACCTTACATTCTTGCAACATTAATAAGAATTTAGAAAAAGAATTTATAGTCTACCACCCACTATTATCATCAAATCAGGTGACTGCCCCAGATAACGGAATATGTGTTATATTTCTTACTCAAGTTTTAAATCACCATTAATGAATGGAACATCCACCGTTTAGGTGCGTCCAAGTGACGCTACAAAGGTAAATCAAGTGTCCGTATGATAGAAGTCGTCCTTACTTACAATTAGATGCAATTATGACGACCAGTTAATTTATTTAAGACAAGTATGTACAACAAAATTTAATTCATTGTTTTAAATGATTTTCACTTGTCAAATATCGTATAGTCTTATATTTAAAGTAAAACTTCTGGAATAGCAAGACTATGTATGATAAGATGGAAATAATCTCAGGTTGAAATTTTAATAGGAAGATCTTTATCCACCGCAATGTAGTCGTCAGGGAAATCGGATTTTCTAAGCGATTCCGCTGTAAAAATTGGAACATCAGTTACTGAATGCGATTGGTTTCTTTGATCCTATATGGTATTCATTTGATAGAATCTGGAAAGTTGAATGCTGTACTGAAAGTGCTAGTATATATGCAAAGATCGTCAAAGATACAATTAGGAAGATAGTATATTCGTTATACACTTCTTAAATGTAACTTATCAACGTTTTGCTGTTACTGCTTTAAGGGCTGGTGGAAATAACTTATTACCTACATTATATGGGCATTCCCAGTAAACAATTTGAATTGTAATTTGGTCGCCAAATTACAACTCGAAAGGTTTACTGGGTTCACATAGTATCATATTTTAGTTTTCTACTTTTTAAATTTTAGTTAAAAGATTTTAATCACTTAAATTTACCATACGGTCTTTAGGAAAATTTATATTATATCAATATCGTGCTATTCTTGAGGGTAATATTTAATAATTTTATATTTTATTGCCCACAGGAGATCCTGCAAGTACTTAACAATATGAATAATGCTGTAACTTAAAAATTAACCTCTCGTAAATTTACGGTCCCCTGGACACCCAACCCTAATATTTAAGTCCCTTTTTACCTTTTATGATATCCTAAAAGGTATTAACATGAAAAAACCATTATATCTGCAGTTATGAACTTAGCTTTTGGCGTATGAAAATAGCTCGTGATAATTTCAGTGTACCTATTTCACATAATTATTATATTTTTATACTCGTAGGTGACGTAATAATCAGGATTTTTTAAAACTTAAGTTTTTTGTCATGTTATATTATTAAAAATAATTAATTACGCACCTGTTTAGACGATTTATTGTTTTTGCATAGACATGGTCGCAGATCGAGTGGGACCATTAGGGCGTCATTGCCCTAAACGGAAACATCAAATGCCAAGTGTATTTAAAGGAAAAATACAAAAGATATAGCAAATATAGCAAAAATTAAAAATTGGTCGGAACAAGTATTATTAATCATAATAGATACTTAACTACATATAACACCTTATCTTTAATTTGTTTTTTTTTATTAAAGTAAGTAACAAAAAGAAAAGGTTGACTTTTATCATAAAGGCACTTATTTTTTTGCGGGCAGTATCGATACTCAACATACAAAAGAAACATCGTCTGTTCTATGAAATAAGTCGGAACGATAGCCTGCATTTCTTTCTTCTCGTCATATTGTATTTTATATATTATATTATATTATATTATATATTATATCTCGTAGAATTGTCCTGTAACTGGAGTATTGTTGGGCAATAAATCCATTATTATTATTATTATTATTATTATTATATTGTGAAAATTTTATAATCATCTCTGCATAATAAAAGTGCATACAGCACCTAGACAAACTGAGAAGTTATAGTGATGATGTGAATAATTATGAAGAAACGCAAAATGTTGTTACGCGTTTGCTGTCTCTACGAACACCTAAAACCGTTGATTGTTGTTTGAAAGTCTTATTTCACCACTTTATTAACTAATAGTTAATAATAATAACTTTGAATGACTTAATTATAACTACAATTAGATACTTAGAAATCACAACTTTAGTCTGTAACTTATTTCTTCTTTACTACCACAATTTCAAATCAGTACTGATCTCCGTGACCCACTGTGTGCCTTATACAGTATGTCTATTGAAGTACATTGAAGGAAAGCTGAAAATTGTCAACGTATCGCGAGCGTGCACAGTACGACAGTTAGATGGAAAATGAATTCTCTGCTGTCCTAATGCTTTCGCTGACGAGCGACGGCTTTGCTTCCTCTGGTTTACATTGTAACGTTGTCATTTAAAAACCCATGTCTAATGATTCAGTACACAACTTGTATATCCATATATGTACAGTCTAGAACTGTCTTGAACATTCCTGGCCCTTTTCACACAATTCTAGATCCTTCTTTATAGGTGCAGACTACCGTGGCTGGAAAATTTAAGATTTGTACCGGCCATCCCTGGGCACATTTTAGAATTATTAATCTATAGGCGTAACAACATGTATTTTTCTAATTCGAATAATATGGAAAAATTCAATGTTGATGAGTTTTTAAATATAAAACAACACAATTTGTTGACAGATCTCAAAAAATATTAACTTATTAAATTTCTCTTCATACGCATGTGGTCTTAAAACAAAATTAAACAGACCATGCCCCATTTGTAAAAATAATTTGAATGCGGTGCTGCTTTTCGCCTCACTAAACTACATACACCTAACTGTGATTGTCCATAGTACATTTTGTCCCCAATGGAAATTGCCTCAGACGACGCCCATGTGCAGGTATACAACTCTACATTATACTTATTTGATGAAGTTACATAATATTACTACAAACAACTTTACTTAGCTTTGTTTAAAACTTCAATTGAAATATAAATGTTTAGAAATACTTTATATCTCCCGACCTAAAATTACCTACCATTTCCTGACATTGATTTGATTGGACGTATATCCTGACATGTTTTCAACCTGGAAAGATATAAGTAGAGGCGTCCACAAATCACCTGCTGACCGCTGGCGCTGAGCGAAAAAACTTTAATCCGGATATACTGCAGTTACTTCTATTTCCTTCTTTTATAATGTGTCTGAACTTTACAGCTTCAGCGCCACAGTATTGTATTTCAACTAAGCCATCGAGTTTCAAGTTTGGAGAAGAGTTTCTGCTTCTCAAATTGTCTATTGAATGAGATTGAGTGGTTGGAATGAAAATAAACTATTGTCTTGCGAGGATTAGATGTAGACAACTAGATTTCGTAACTGACTCAAGGAACTTCTACAATTTTAAAATAATTTAACCGAGAATTAGAGACCAAGTGACTTTCCACACAAGCGCACTTTATGTTAAAATGAAAAGTGATAAATTTTTTTACCTTTTTGTAGTATTAATTTTTATACAAATTTTCTTCGTTTTCTAAGGTCGAGGACACCAAATATCTTACACTTTTTTTTATACACATGCATTTTTTCTGCAGGATATCAATTCGAAATCAGAATTTAGTAGGGCTTCTGTTGATACCGAGGGTAATCTCGGTCTGGTCTCGAATTTGGAGACGAAAGCATGTTCCGGAATCAAGACCTGGACGATTCTAAACTTGGTCGAGACCGAGAGTCTCGAGGAAATTTTGATGCTACTCTCGGGCCTCTAGTTTTAAAATGTCTTTTATTTATTTATATTTAAACAAAATTTTGAGGGTAATGAACGAATTGCAAAGTGTGGGTTTTAAATTACTTAGGTCCTTATAAGGTTACTCCCAATTATTACATATTTTAAAATTCTCATTATTTACCATGCATAGAATTGCTGCTTATGTTTTAGTGCCAAACTAGTCAGATGACAGCAGAAGACTGAAATTCAAAACGAGGCTCAAGGATATTTCTGACTCGAGAAATTATATGCCCATCACTTGTCATAACTTTTAGTATAAGATATTTACACACATATATTCCATGACACAGGTCTGTTGATTCGATATTTCAGCAAATACGCGTGGAGCTAAGAAAGTCATGGCAGATTATAAAAACAGTCTATGCAATACAAACGGAATCTATCAATGTCTTTGAACCGTTACCGTAAGGCATTTGACACAACTTCGCTTGAGCTATTGTTACACGTACTCTATTATCTTGCGAAACCAGCACCACAAGGGAGATGCATAGAAAAGCTGCTACCGCTCTGGAGGACTTACTTCACTATAACGTCAGTGCACAGAGAGTCACGCCAAAGCAGATGACATTTAGGAGAAGAGTTTTCCAGGGTGACTCCTTGAGATCTCTTTTGCATCTCACTGCTGCCACTTTCTGTTGGACTCTGCCAAATCCTCAAATATCAAAGTGAACCATTCAGCGACCGAAGAGACAAAGTCACTCATCTATTTTATACAGGTGATCTTAAAGTTTATGCCTCCGGAGATCGAGGATTACAGAATACTCTTGCGGGCAATTGGTATGGAATTTGAGTTGGACAAATGTGCAGTCGTCCACCTCAAGGGAGGATGATGAGGAGAATTCTTTGAATATGCGCAACTACGATATTTGATGCTAGAGAGACCTATACACACTCCGAAATGTTTGGTCTTCCGAACTTTCGGGATAGAACTCTGTCTGTTCGACTAACATCCCTGCCATTTCAATTATGTTTTACTCAATTGGAGAAGTGAAGCGGACAGTGAATGAGCTGTGCAATTAGAAAGAGATACCCGCAAGACATTATATTCATTGAAGCATTCGTCCTAGATTATTCGTTGGTTGCCTCTGTGTACTTCCCTCATCAACGTCGGGGCCGAGGACTCGGGGTTAGGTTGTATACATGGAATAGTTAATATGACATCTAACATCTTCAGGAGCTCGGATCATCTCTTGTAGTTCGTAAAACATCATAACATGCAGTACTAATGTAGAGCTAGTAACTGAGCTCAGCCAAATCTCCTGACAGGCCAAATATAGGTACCGATTGGGAAAAATCGTTTCGGTAGCACGTCGATAAATCCAAACTCGGTGTCTTCTATAAGAACATGGGTTAATCGCCAATCTAAGGTCAGCTGTACTTGTCAGAGACTGAGCGATTTATTGTGGCCTATCAGAATGGTGTTGGTTTATCGTATCCGTGTGTGAGGTGTAGAAGTTCCTTATATCAACTGCTGGACCTGTTGTCGAGCTACGGAATTACTCATGTACTTACTTTCTGCGTTCGCCATCTACGATTTCCACTGATGTAAAGAGGTATTATAAGATCTATATTACCACATAGTCCTCATCATCATACCGAGATGAAACATGTCATTGAATTCTCGGCACCTACCGAGAGCAACATCACCTTGAAGGAAGAGGCAGGCCAAATGCAGAAGACGGTCATTCTAAGAGGTTCTGTCCATCTGCTTAGGGCACATTCTGGAGGGATTCTGGAGTCTACCGCCACTAAAGATTGTTGCCCACTTGTGCGCAGCCAACGTAGCACGGAGAAAAATATTACGTAGAATTTATTTCATATATTCAAATATACAAATCTTAGCTCAATCGTTTCTGCGCGTCGTATCGTGCATTTCATAAGTGTGCAGATCTATATTTGAAATCATGAAATAAATCCCGTACAACGTTTTTCTCCACGCTTCGCCACGCCATGTCGCGCATAAACGAGCAGCAAGTATGACTCTTTGGGATGTGCGGAGCGATGGGAGGACTCTCCAACTTTAGGAAGCTGAAAAAAATACTGATTGTATATAATAAATATATAATTTTCGTCATATATCCTCAACAGTAATGTACTTTTTTATCGTAGGATACTGTTGTGACGCGTTTTTTTTTCTCACACAGAAAGAGACGTCACTTGTGATACTCGAGACTATGGAGGTAAGACAGTGTTCGGTTTGCGGTTCTCTCGGGCGACAGTTTCTCTTTATAGTGCAGAAACAGCACTTTTCCCTATTAGCATATAATAGTGTCGGATAGATACAGTGAAGACGGAAATGTTCAAGGGTCTAGAAAAAGTAAACCGGAAATAAGAACAACGCACTGATAATTTTACAAATATGCTTTTATTCAAGTAAATCTGTAAATTTGACAATCAGACAAGTAGCGGCATTTATTAGCATACAATTATTTATAAAAGAAATATTTATGTTTGCCTCAAACAAAACCTATTGCCGTACTCCCAAATAGAAATAAGCGTGTTTCTAAAAATGCGACTGTATCGGTGTGTACGTTAAATAAATGCAGATAAGCGGAAATATAAAAAATACTCTACTCTATATCAAAAATACTTAAATTTGCTTTTAGAGCCGGTCTGATTAGGAGTGCCCTATATACACGGGTACAGGATGTGAGCGACTGTGCATTTAAGAGAGGATTTTATGACTTTATAGTTTTATACAAAGTCTGAGTGACATACTGTTAGTTCCAGCTTATTTGCTACCGCAAGGGGTTTCAAATCATTAGCAACGGCAGGGATCCAAACAGTGGTCGTTAGATCAATGCAAGTTCCTGGCATCTGAGTCTAGCACATAAATTTTATTATTAGACTTAACCCTGGGGCTTTCTTGCTAAAACAAGGGGTCTCAAATCAATAGCAACGGCCTGAAGACTAGCTGTTCTGACAGCTAGTCTTCAGAAAGATGCGAATTTGCTAGTTTACTAGTGTATGAATTCGAAACATTGACCGATTAACACGCTGTTAATCCTAACTTTATTGCTAGCGCAAAGGGTCTCAAATCGTTAGCAACGGCCAGGGTTAAGATAGTCAGTCACCAGAAAATGCAAATTACTAGTGTGGTCAATAAACGCACTCTTAAAAAACTAAATTTAACTTCCAAAAGAAAACGAAGCTTTCTTGGACAGACGGACAGAAATGATGAAAGTTAAAATTACGGAAAGAAACAATGTATTAAAATTTCAACTTTACTCTAAGTTACTAAAACCTTTTACTACTGAAAAATAATTATCAAAATTAATTACAGAAATTTTACTAAATATTTAAAATAGCAAAATTAATCTTCAAATGAACATTCAACTAAGTCGATAAATAATAACAGGAAACAGCTAGCAGTCTTTAAAATAGTAAAAATTAAATTTTGAATAAAAATTAAATACAAATAAATAACCGAAAAATTCTTAGTCCATACAGCCAGGTGATATTTCTTCGAATATCGGGATTCCACAATGTCTTTTCGAGCTCAGGGCGTCTCTATTTATACCCTTTTTTAAAGAGTTTTTGTCCCAAAGATCAGCGTGGTTCACAAGTACGACAGCGAAATTTGCTCCAAAAAGCATATAAAAAACTATCTCTTCTTGTGTTCAGGCTAGTGGTTTTTGTTTTCAATATAGACATATTTTTAAATGTACAATTTAAAAATGAATTTAATTTATGAACTAAATAAAATTTTATTAGAAAAATAAAATACTCGGGCTAAACGGCAAAATAATAAACAATTTCCATTCCTAAATTAATTCCCTAACTGGTAATCCTATGAATTATTTTGGTATTATTTAATTAATTAATTATCCTTATTTTAATTAATTATTAAACAAATGTTTATAATTGTTCCGGGTTTAAATGATTAGTATAAATAAACATTTTAACGACACCCAAAATATAAGATAAACAAAAAGAACAATCTAGCGGTAATAAATAATTTAAGCTGCATTAAATATTAATAAACAATAGTTGAAAAAGTAAATAATTGTTATTAACAATGTCTAGAAAATACATAACTTTACTAAAACTAAATAGAAGTAATTATTTTACAATCGGTCAGTAAAATATGCATATATTTATTAAACAGATCAACTATTTTTGTTCTTCATGATAAATGATAAATTAACTGCTAACGTAAAATAATTACAATTGCAAATGAATAGAATAATATTTGATGAAAAATTAAATTATAATTCAACTTATGTGAATTTTCAGAATAGTACGGAATTAAAATATTTGTTAAACATATTTACTAGCACCATACAGGGTGTACCAATGTGGTATGGTTAACGTGAAAATAAAATGACTGTGAAATAATGCTAAGAAAACACTTCAGTACAGTGTGCAAGAACTTTTATACTTAGACAGATCACAAGACATGTAAATGTAACGCCTAATTGTGGTAATTAGTTGTAAAAAAATATTCAATAAATTGAATTGAAAATGGAATTGAATTTATCTGATCATCTAATTATAGTCCCTTGTGCTATAATAAATTGATGACGAACGAATTCATACAATAGCTATTACGGTAATAGCTAGCTCACTATTAACGAAGAAATTTTCTTCTTCTTTACTTAGTGTTTTGAGTAAATAATTCAGTCTAAATTCGCCTTTATCTACATTTTTATCAACGTTTCTCTATATTTTTAGCAACATTTATCTACATTTTTAGCAACAAAAAAATTTTCCAAAACTAAAACCTGAATTACCACCACAAAACGTATATAAGACACTGGAACGACTGAAACAGTACAAATATAGGTCAAACAAAACAATATCTACGTAAAAGAATATTCACACATAAGTACATGCTGTACTAAGTCATACCTCGACAACTCTGACAAAACAAGCTCTTGAATATAACCACAGCATTAACTTTGGTAATATAAAAATCAGGGGAAAAATAGAACTACTACAAGGGTGTAACAAGAAAATTATTGCAAAATGTACCAGAATGTACTCATTTATTCGAAAGAGAAAATATTTTTATTAATTAAAGAAAAATTGGTGTTTGTTTCTAATAATAGAATATCTTTAAGTTTCTAAAAACAGTCAAACTCCTCTAAATTAAATTATAATTAAAAAGAGACACAGTAGTGCAATTAAGCTTTTAATGCTCTTCCTACAAGAACATGGCAAAAAGTTTTGTGGGTTCAGTTGGGAATTAAAACTTCTCTTAACAATGTTTACCGATATAGTTCTTGGTTTATCTAGTTTATAGGTAGGTTCAAGATAAAATGACTAAAGTACACATCCCTTTTAAAGAACACAAATCAAATTATCCTTTATGTTCTTATTAGTCTTTTAACAACAAATGAAAACATTCTTTAATGTTTTAAAAGATTGTTGATACGTATTAAAATGCTATTAGTGTATCACTATTTTTGTGACAAAATTTTAGGAAAGTATTCAATTTACTATGTAATAAAAATTTTTTTCAAAATTATGCTATACAAAATGTTTTTTAATGAATCAAAAACTGTATATTTTTTTAAAATCGAATCAAGATTCCTATTTTGGTATATATGGAGTTTTGTAAATAAAATATATGTAATAAGTATGAACCGATTATACAAGGTGGTGTGAAAGTCATGATCAAAAAAAAGATTTGGCCAAAATCAATAAAACGTCCGGTAACGAAGGACAATGGACCCATTAATGATGGGTAATTTGGAACCACCAATGTACCTTCTGTCCACAGTTAACGTATGTATGTACTTTTAACACCCTGTATAACAAAAAGTAAATTTGAGTGGAATATATTATATACAGGGTGAGGCAATAGTGCGTCCGACTTCGATATCTCAAGTTCTATAATAGCTAGAAACTTGATTTAAAAACATAAGTAGACTAGACAAAAAAGTCTATAACCGGAAATTGTTTTAGAATGTACTGGGAATGTGTATATTAAAAATATCACTACAATCACAACTATCGATTTTAAGAAAAAAATATGTTAGTACCAGTTATGAGACATCTGTGTCATGAGATGATACTCAGTAATTTTCGCATCCTAAAGGTATACATGGTGGCCAAAAATGATTTCTAAATTTACAACTTTTTGAACTGAATTTTCTCAATTTTTCAAATGTATACTTTTAGACGATATGATGTAGGATTGAAAAACGATCACTTTTTATGCGTACATTCCTATGGTTATTTGTGACAATTGTCAATGTATTGAACAATAACTGCAAAATTCAGCAACAAAAATTAAAAATGAGAAAAAACATCACACCAACAACAATCCAAAATTTGAAGGAAAGGATAATAACTGCTTTTAGAAGTATCACTCCGGCAATTTATGAACAATAGAAACTTCATTCTGTAACGAAATTGCAAGCCATTTCATTCCAGTTTGTTGTTGTTCCACGATGAATTAAGTTTCTGCCAGTCTAGTCGAGATGGCGTCACTGATTTCTACTGGAACAGTTGATTTTGCAGATTTTTGCACAAAATATCTATCTATCTTTATTGCTCATACTCTACTCTCAAATGTCTGTCTCTTTCCAATCTATAATCGAGTTTAGGTAGCAGAATACTACGATGCTACTTTCTTCTTGCTAGGGCAGCCAGAGACAGTGGTTGTCTCTGGTGCCGCGTTCTGATGGAAACCATCTCTAGTTCTGCGGTCTGGTAAGATTTATATGTTATCTGGTATTATCTTGTGATTTTATGCTCATCATTATTTAAAAAGTTGCTATATTGATTTAAAGTACCTTTGAGGTAATTTTCATAATAAAATTGTACCGTAATTATCTTAATTTACGCCTTGGGCGAATTTACCTTTCGGTGATCAGTTCACCTTGGTTCTTTGGAACAGCCATCATTGATATTGATTAGTATCAATTTATCGTGCCTTGCTGGCAATTTATCTAATATCCCTTTGATATTGTAATAATTTCGTGTGTTAATTTAAACTAACTTTCGGTTATTGTAAATTTTAGATTTACTAGGCAATGGATGTCGCCATTTTGTATCGTAGTTAGTTGTTTTCTGTCTTTGTATCTTGATGTTTTAGGTCACTTAGCTACGTTGGTAGCGCTCTGAAAGTGGACTAGTGACATTTGGAGATTGGTACACCGGGTTGGAGCAAACCTATTTGTTTATAACCTTTGTGAAAATTATCTAATTTGGTGCATTTGTTTTGTGGTGGATTATTTTATACCAGTGCATATATTTATCAACCAGACCTCAGAAACGTAAGGTTTTTCTAAATTTAAAATATCGACTGCTTCCTTGAACATTTACTTAGTATTTAATCATGAACGCTGCTCTAGTGGAGCTTTGCCTAGTTCTCTGGCAAAGATACCTGCCTAGTTATCTGGCACTTGTTTAACTTTTAATTATCTAAAGTAAACATATAGTCAAGTATATATCTTTATTTAACTTTATCTGCTATTCATTAGAACCTCTCTCCGAGGAACCAATAAATGATTTATTTTAACGTTACCTTTAATTTGAAAAACTCATATTGTTTTATATTTAGCAAATATTTATTTACGTTATCTTTCTAGTTGTCTGTCTGTATACAGACATTCTAAATTCTATTTTCTTGAAGATTAACTTCTTTTAGTGAAAAAATATCTTAACATGTAGGGAATACCTATTTCACTTTGTTTATTATCGTAGCTACACCTAGTTTATTTGTTGGACTAGTATTTTTTCTATTTAACGTAACTTTTATTAATACGTAAGTTAGTGAAGTCTTCAACTTCTTAAAATATTGTAGGACACCGATCCTAGTTTGTTTAGTTTGCAATTTACTCTGTAAATTTGTATTAACTCATATTTTGTCTACGTAGCTGGACAATTCAAACGTCACAGCTTTTAACTTTGTTTTGCCTATAATACTGATCTCATAAAACTCTCCCCTTTTTATGTTAATACCTGGACTAAGAGAAGAGGATAACTGGTGGATCGAACTGATCATTATATACTGGGTGGAGCAGGAAAATTATATTTTATACAACTGGCATTTTTTCTCTAGGGTAACTGCAGTATTGACAGTGGTGAGTCAATTGACACCGAACCCATTAAGAGCCTAGCCGTTGGTGGATTCTTCGCTGGACTAACCCATTGGAAGTTACGTAAGATCTTCGTCCCCAGTAAACACATATATTTGGTCAGAAGAAATTTGTGAGAGATCAGGCATTTCATTTTCCATTTTTTTTTCCTTTTCAATATCATTTTGTTGACTTGTAAATATTGTGTACATATACCTACTTGTTTTGATTATACTTTTTATAAAATAATATCTTTTTATTCCGCTTCCTTACCAACCGAATTCAAGTTTTATCGTTATCTTTACCTTTTAAAATAAAATTTTAATTATTTGGTACTTGCAAAAGTCCTGGCGTCCAGCCTAGATTTTGGTGATAACTCAAATCAATCGAAGCTCTTATTCACGACCTGCTCACTGAGCTACCGGTTCATAAGTACAACCCCCAGCTTATTGTGTTATGCCAACAATTGGATGGGCGTGTTGCAATTCTAAAGACGCATAGAAATGTGTGTCAATCAAAATGGGCATTGGGCAACATGTGGAGCACTTTTTATAATAACTTCTCTTGAATTACAAAAACTATATATTTTTAATCTTTATTGCTGAATTTTACAGTTATTGTTCAATAAATCGAAAATGGTTACAAATAGCCATAGGGATGTACGTACAAAAAATGTTTGTTTTTCAATTCTACATCACATCGTCCAAAAATATACAGGGTGTTTCATATGAAAAAATTGACAAAATTCAGTTCAAATAGTTGTTTTAATTATATATAATAATTTAATAATTTAAAAATTATTTTTGGCCACCCTGTATACTTTTAGGAAGTGAAAATGGCTGAGTACACAGATGTCTCATAACCGGTACTAATATATTTTTTCTTAAAATCGCTAATTGTGACTGCAGTGGTTTTCTTAATATACACGTGTAAATGACATAATTTCAACAAAAAAAAAACCATTATTACATCCAAGTTGTATACAACTTGTATATTCGAAAATAATTTTCGGTTATAAACTTTTTTGTCTAGTTTATTTATGTTTTTAAATCAAGTTTCTAGCTATCATAGAACTCGACATATCGAAGTCGGGACGCACTGTTGCCCCACCCTGTATATTAAATACAAATGTTCCTTGATACCTTACTTAACATTTCGCAAATTCAAGGAAGACTTATTTATTACCTTTAAATTTATATGTTAAAATGTAGTCCTTATGCGTACCCTACAAACCTCTATTATACTAAAACCTGCTGAAATATAATGTGCAAACTTATAATGGAAAGAATTATAAAGTTAGAATTTATGGTACAGGCTCAAAGTTTTCGGTAAATTAATATACAAGAGAATGTCAAAAGTTAAATTAGGTAACATTTTTCAGGCATGTTTTGTATCGGTTCCTTTCCGTAAAAGCTATACTTGTATGGGCAATGCAGAGTGAAATATAGTCGAGGGGAACATGAATATATCTTGATTTATTCGTATTTTCGATTCTCCTAAACCACAAAAGATATTTTTTATTTAAACAGCGACATATTTATATTATTTGATTAATTTTCATTGTTTAATTGACTGTTTGTCTCCTGGGGTATAATATAAATCTGTTCAGTTTTGTCTTGGAAACCCTCCATGTATTTACAATGTTCTAAAAAAGTATCCACGAAAAAAACTGTTATACAATTTCTTTAATTTAATTTACTGTCTATATATTGTTATTGTACCGTTTATCGTCACATAATCTGTGCTAGTTTATATAAAAACAATTATATTCTCCTAAAAATTAAGGAACTAAGAATATGTTATTTGTTTCAGGTAAGTGACAGTCACATTGATGTATTGGCGATTTACGTAAGTACGCTTTAAATATTTTGTTACTTAAAATATATATTATAAGGATAATTAATTAAATATTAGTACCAGTATAAAGGAGCATAATCAGTAAATGAATAAAATTATGCTTTTGCGTGTTTTTTATTTCTTTTGTTGTCCGAAAATAAATGTATATTCAGGAATCCATTCAATTTGTAATGTCGGGCTCGAAATGGGTCATTTTTAAATACCGAAATATAACTATTTAAGGCGGAATAAAAGCAAGCTGGCCGTGGTTGATAAGTCAGTATTTGATTTATTCGTTTAAGTATTTAAATTAATATCATACATGACCTTAATGTCTAAAAAATGTATGATTTTAATACTTACTCGTTACGATCCCAACATGATACTTTAATAATTGTTTCACTATTTACTTACTGTGTCACATAGTAATACTTAAAGATATTAGGTGAACAGCTGGTAAACGATAGATCTCACAAAAACTAAAAGTAAAATGACTATTTTTCGATATACTCTATTAATCAATGACTAAGAAAAATTTTGTCTATTTTGGCCAAAAAATCAAAACCAGCGTTTTGGTTTTAAAACATTATCGGAAATCGATGATAACGTTAGAAATAGTACGCCATTAAATATGAAATGTTTGCAGATCTATGTTTGTAAACAATTCACCGAATTCTGTCAAGAAAAGGGATATCATGTGTAAAGCGTTCTGCCAAAATTGGCATATTAAACAAAATTTTGCCTGACTATATCTTTGATATGAAGAAAAAGATGGTAGGACTATAAAAGAATCCGTCATTAAAAAATGTGGAATATTACAGCACAATTACTACTAAGTACAGCAGGGATTACCATATGGTTATACAGGATGTTCCGGAAATAGTTGCAAATATTTGGCAGGTAGATTCTTTGACGAAAATTAAGAGGAGTGCTTCATATAAATATTAGCAACAGTTGTTGTTTTGGAAACACATCAAAGATATAGGTTTAGTATAAAATATTTCTAGGCACATTATTTTAACATCCATTTTAATTTAGCAAAAACACTTTTTAATTTCGTTATCTCTAGTATTTAAAATGGACATATGATAATTCCATATGCTTAGTACTTTGAACGTCTAAATTTGTCCTTGTTTATGATATTGTTAAGTGTTTTCTTTCTTTTAAAATATCCCGCCCTTAACTGTTTTTATTTTCACGTGTGTATAATTATAAAATTATTTTTGCACCAATAGGAATAAAACAGTATTTTACTGCCTCAAAACAGGGAGTTAAATAAGCGTTTATTCTCTTGGGATTTAAAATCGCCATGAAAACCAATGAACAAAACAAACATAACGTAACGTCGACATTTTTATTCTGTCAAAATGATAGAAAGAATTAGAATCAAACCTATAAAACGTAAAATGTAGCTTATTTCAAATTAAAATTGATATTAATATTAATATGGTAATTTTCACAGCTCGTAATGTTTGTTAATTAGAAATGTTTAGTAATCTAAACGTCAAACAAATAAATAGAAAATAATGTCAAACAGACAATTTAATACAAGGATACCTATGTAGATAAATTCGGAATAAAATACATAGCTTCGTGGGGGTCAATTAATTACAGTGAAATCTCTCTTAAGCGGATACCTTCGGGACTGCCAAAATATGTCCGCCTTACGGAGGTGTCCGCTCATGAGAAATTGTAACGAAAGGCTACATTTATTTAATGTACGTGTTTATTAGTAAAAATATACAGGGTACATAATATAACTACATATTAAATAAAATATAAACAACATTAAGTATGGTACACTTAAAAACTCAAATGACGTAGTTTGGCACGTTTTATTTTATTTTATTTATTTTTATTTTATTTATTTATTTTTTATTTTATTCATACACTGACCAATGGCGAACTCATTTACAGGATAGGGAAAAAATACAATAATAATTGCATTAAATGAAATACGATATAGATTTGTTATATGACATTAAGAATCCTATTTCTTATATCACAAATACTACATTGAAAGATATCAATTACATTATGCATACTTTGGTAATTCGAGCACATTACATGTAAAGGAGAGAAACTGAGTAAATTTGTTCTAGGCGTTGGCAAATAGAATAAAGCAGTGTTGTGTGTGAAAATAGTACGTGAAAATTGATCATACCGAGAATTTCAGAGCAATCAATTTTATTATAGAGAATTTTATATAAAAAAACTACTGAGTGGTAATTACGTCTAGTACATAAATCATTAACGTGAAATCGCTGAAGCAAACCATCATGAGAGGTCCCTATTGCAGGATATACTCCATCGTGTGTTTATGCTAAACAATTTGCGTTGAATATTTTTAATAATATTAACATGAACATCATATCCAGGATGCCATATAATAGCAGAATATTCTAATTTTGAGCGTACAAATGCATTAAAGAGGAGAAATAAAAAGATATCATCTTTAAAATCTGTTGTGTTTCTGAGAAGGAACCGAAATTTTTATAAACCGCACTGATAATAGAGCAAATGTGATCAACAAAAGTTAACTTGCAATCAAATATTACAACAAGATCTTTTAATTGATCACATCTGTTCACGACCTGATCATTAAGTAGAAAATTGTTATTTATCGGGACACTTTTTTTAGTATAAGACATAATATAGCATTTTCCGACATTAAACGGCAACTTGTTTTTTCACACCACGATTCAAGTGTAAGCAAATCAGTAAGCAAATACAATCATTTATTGTATTTATGGATCTATATATTTTTAAATCATCTGCATACAAGAGAGACATGCATTGGAGGTCAGGCACGGTATCGTTTATAAATATTATGAACAATAAGGGTCTAAGATTGGAACTTTGGGGCATACCAGATTTAGCGAATATTTCTCTAGACTTATAACCATGGTACACTACATACTGTTTTCTATTGTGCAAATATGAAGAAAAAACAATGAGAGGATTAACAAAACTGAATAAACTTAATTTACTAAGTAGTCCATGGTCTAGACGATCAAAGGCTTTCGAGAAGTCTGTATAAACGACATCGATCTGGCCTCCAGCCTTCTGCTAGGTGATGTGTAATGCAGAGTAAGTTGCTGGTGTAGCCATAAATTCATGTTGATTAGGGCAAATGAGAGGCTTGACATGAGGAAAAATAATATAATATAATACAATTTCAAAAGCCTTACTGAAACTGTTCAATATCACTTTAGGCCTATAATTTTCTATTTGATGTCTGTTATTATGCTTGAAAATAGGACATATTCTTAATTGCTTCCATATGTCAGGAAATGTTTTAGAGCGTAACGTTTTAAACATGCTATCTTGAAAATGTAATTCTAAGTCAGATAACATCTCCATTGCGCTAGTCTCCTCTGTTTTTGGAGAATACTTGTAAATCCTTTACCAAACCAATGGCATGTTGATGATAATTTGTTACATTATTTGTTTGAAACTGATTATTTCTGGTTCTTCATCAGAATCATCAGAAATGTTCGCGGTTTCGGCTTGTGCTGGTATATAAGAAACTAGGTCATTATCATCTTATAATATTAAATTGGTATCGATGTTAATAAACTCCAAATCATTGCTACCAATGCCTATTGCTTCATTGGTTTTCCACATTACATAAGTAAGGTAAACAAAGGCAGGTAATCTTCTGCTGAAAAATCATTGGATTCTACGGTTCTTCGGTTATCTTCAAGGGAGAATCCAGCTTTACGAAAACAATGTTGGATTGTCTCTGCTGTAACCTTCTGCCAAGCAGTTTTTATAAAATACACAGCATCTAGTACATTTATAGCTTTGGCAAGACCTTGAATACTATCGACAGATTCCATTTTTGATAATAGATTCTTAACCAAAATTGCTCTATAAAATGGTATAAAATTTTGGATAATGCCCTGATCTAATGGTTAAACAATTGACGTACAATTTGGTGGCAAAAAGAAACAGTTGAATATTTTCTAGCCTAATGTGTTTAGGGTGAGAACACGCATTGTCCAAAAGTAGTAAAATTTTTCTTCCCCATTCTTCTATCAAAATTCATCAACCATTCTTTCATTATAGCACGTCATCCAAGATTTTTTATTAATTTTCCAAACGACAGGCAATTTATTCACACTGATGTTTTTAAATGCTCTTGGCTTTTGTGACTTACCAATAACCAATAACTTTTCCTTCTCTCTAGCCATATTTACACAATGCACTATTGTAAGTCTTTCTTTAGGCATCTTTCCACCGACATATTTCTCA
The DNA here is from genome assembly GCA_029963845.1 of Rhamnusium bicolor. Classification (NCBI taxonomy): domain Eukaryota; kingdom Metazoa; phylum Arthropoda; class Insecta; order Coleoptera; family Cerambycidae; genus Rhamnusium; species Rhamnusium bicolor. Next base: position 897,967 of record JANEYF010005529.1, read on the forward strand.
CGTTTAAATGTTACTGTCTTGTCCGGTAAAGTGCGAAAAAACAGACCTGTTTTGTCTACATTGAAGATATCTCTTGGCAAATAGTCTTTCAACAATGAGGGTACTTTATTTAAGAAACTCTTCACATCTTCTGGATTAACACTTCCAGCCCCACCAGATACAGTTTTGAAAGCTATATTATGCCAGATACGAAATTTGTTCAGCCACCCAGATGACGCACTGAAATTTTCGTATCCCAAACTCTCTGCAATCTCCTTTGCTTTAGCTTGAAATAGAGGCCCTACAAATTTAAGAGAAAAGGTAAGCTGAAAATGTAATCAATTTTATAAATTTACCTGATAACGGGATTTCTTTATTTCTTGCTTTTACGAACCAATCATAGCAAAAATCTATGTTTAAACCCATTGGCTTTAAAAAACTCCGTTTCATGCCCGTATTAACATTATATTGCCACTTGCTCAATAATTCACTTCTATTTTTAACAATTCCAGCCGTTTATGTTTTTCCTGTATTAAAACATTGCTACAAATATCGTACACTAAGTTTCTCTCTATTTTATATTTCCACTAGTTTCCAGTTGAGACAAATTATTTTTAGCTTAAAAAATAAAGCTACTGGTGACGAAACATTAAATATCAACTTGTTGAGAGAAATATTTGACAGCGTGAGATATCCATTGTTAAATTTAATATGCGCATCATTAACAACCGGAAAAATACCATCTGAATTGAAAATAAGTGTTATTGTGCCAGTCCCTAAAGTTCAAAACCCAAAAGAAGCAAGTGAATATAGGCCAATAAATTTAATCCCGATTGTGGATAAAATATTAGAAATCGTGGTAGCCGAACAACTGAGGGAGTACTTTGAAGGAAACAAACTTTTATGCAGTGGTCAATCGGGATTTAGGCAAAGCCATTCATGTGAAACAAGCTTACACACAGTGTGTGCAAAGTGGAGGAACGAGATTAATGATGGGAACGTAGTTTTAAGTGTGTTTGTAGACTTAAAGCGAGCGTTTGAAACTATCGATCGACGTAGGTTAGTAAAAAAGTTAAGTGAGTATGGTGTGGTGGAAAAAGCCTTGACATGGATTGAAAATTATTTAGAAAACAGGTACCATAAGACCAAAGTTAATAATAAGACATCTACTAAAATTCTCAGTTCATATGGGGTACTTCAGGGTAGTGTATTGGGGCCCTTATTATATATTATATATGTGAATGACATGAATCATATCCTAAAAACCTCATATGTAAACCTTTTTTGCGGATGATACATTAATTTCTGTGTCTGGAAAGAGTCATATTGAAATCACGAATATAATGAATGGAGAGCTTTGTATACTATATAAATGGCTATGTGCAAATAAATTGAAACTCAATAATGAAAAAACCAAATGTATGGTCCTTGGAACTAAAAATAACTGCCAAAAGTATATAAATGGTCAACAGATTTTGCACATCAATAATACAAAAATTGAAATTGTAAGTGAAATTAAATACCTACTTAGGAATTATCTTAGATCAACAGTTGACATTTTCAAAACATGTTGATTATTTATGTAAAAAAATTGGCAAAAAGATCTCCTTCTTTAGAAGAATATCTGCCGACTTAACGCAATGGTCAAAATTAATTATATACAATACTATAATCTACCCACATTTTAATTATTGCTTTTCACTAATAATATCATGTAACACATTAGATATTAAGAGGTTACAAGTGTTACATAATAAAGGAATGCGTGTAATATTAAGTTGTGACAGGTACACACCTATCTCGACTATGTTAAACCAACTGGGTTGGATTTCAGTGGAGCAAAGTATTGAAAGAGCAAATTTAATTTTAATATATAAAATCGACAAAAATTTAGTACCTACCTACCTTAAACACTTTTTAGTTAAAAGATCTGAGTTGCATAATTATTCAGTGAGATCTTTCTTAAAAAAAGTCAACATTTAGTGATGGATTACGTATGTACAACGCTTTGCCCACTGAAATAAAATCATGTGGTAATTTAAAACTGTTTATTAAAAATGTAACTAAATTATATACAGATGTTAGAGTATAAAATAAGGAATAACTGTGTACAAGTCATGTGGTATTGTAAATAGCTTCTGCTAAATAAACTCATTCTATTCTATTCTATTCATACTATGTCAATTTTCTCTTTCAAATCTAACACATGACGTTTTCCAGGCATTTTTTGTCAATAGTTTATATATAAACCACTGATTGGGAACAAAACTTCAAAACTAAATAACCAAATAACTTTTATACGATACTAAGCCTAGCGAATGGGGAATTACACTTGCAGTCGGTGAAAGTCCCGAGTCGGTACAATGTTGCGCAATGTTTTATAATTTTATGTGTCCGTTTAAGGGAGAGCGTTTTGTATAAAAACACCGTGACCGCGTCCGCCCAAGAGAGAGTCCGCTCAATAGAGTTCACTCATATTGAATTTCCCATTATGCAGTTCTTAAGAATTTAGAGAACTTGGGTTGTCTAATGAGTCTAAAATTGCACTTCTTGCACTTTTATATAAATTTCTTTCCTGAAAATCTAGGAGATTATAGTGAAGAGCAAGGGGAACGGTTGCACCAAGATATTCACGAGATGGAGCGTCGATATCAAGAAGATGGGATGACAATATGATGGCAGACTACTGTTGGATGTTGAAACTATAGATATACCAGAAAATACAAAGAAGAGAAAAAATAATGTCATTACACAGAACTTACGACAGTAAGAGGGTACGTAACAATAAGAGTTCGTAAAGGCATTTATAAAGACTTTTTTTGAGGTTATGTAAAAATTCTAACGTGATGGGTCAATGCTGACCTCGGATTCGGTGTCAACGCCCCAAAATACGTTGGGAATGAGAATCTTAAATATAAAATAATATGATCGTTTTTCCCTTATTCTTAAGTTATCGATTATACATCCAGTCTGGGGTGCGGATCATTTGGAAATAGCAAAATCTTATTGACGTTATTATAAAAGAATCATAAATACAATGGAATAACAGCGGATATGCCAAAATGCAACAAACTATGGATAGTAAAAATAAATGTAGAATTTCAACTCGCATAAATTTGAAAGGATTAATGCAGGAGATTCCCACTGGGAAAGGGGAACGTTTGACGTAATGGCCTATGGGTAATCTGTAAAACAATGAGAAGAAAATAATAAAAGAATTTTAGACTACATTTTATTTCTAGTAGCCCACATACAGTTCAAAGGGCAACGGTGTTCGAGGACCGTTTTTCCTGCTGGCCGCAAGCGAAAACATCTCGTTCGTGTCAGGTTGATTTGTAGCCAAGTGTGGGACACTAGACACATTCCTGTGACCCGAATACTCAGCTAAAATACGACTCAACCTTATTACATAAGCACCCCTAATAAATATTTGATAATAAACTTTGTGGGACTGCGGGTTTAATTTATTTAGGCATTAAAAAATAAAATAAAAAATACTTTGCTGATATTCTTTGGAATAATTAGTGTTAAAATGTTTCTGTTAAATGAGTAAATTGAAGAAAAATCATAATTTCTCTTGTAAATTATGTTATATACTATTATTTTGCGGACAGCAAAGTTCTGAAATGCAAAGTGTGGTGAGATATAAAACACAAAAGTTAAAACGTGCCTAAAATCTGACCTATAGCAGTCAACAGCACACTTTAGATCTTACAGTAATGCATACAATTAAAACAGTGCTGGTCTGGATGGGAATCAAGTACTTGCAACTATTAAGATCGCAAAAACGTGTTCAAGAGCCATATGTCAGTAACCCATCAACCGAATTTAGAAGTTTTTAAAAACTAGGAATCTACGAAAGGACGCGTTTATTCTTTGTCCAGTAACTCTTGGTGGTATTTTGAACTTCACTGTTCCAGGCGAAAATAGCATAATAAGCTAGTGGTGAAAGAAATCTCGTCCATTCACCATTATCTTACGAGAGTTTTCAGATTCCGGACTGATTTGTCAACGGACGAAAGACGAACTATGCTTATACGTCTTATACGCTCTGATACTGATGTCTGTTGATTCTGTTTTCCAACATGTGCACGAACAGCATGGTGTTAAGAAAAAAATGGCAATTGTAAGGGCAACCTGCTGATAGACTGTTTTATTATTTTGCAATACAAGCGGAATGCGTAATATATCAATATATAAAATCAGATGTCCAACGGTTCACTACAGAGAAGATGTCATCCAGAAAGAGAGTTTTTCAGGGTGACTGAGTCCTCTCATCTTTTGGCATCTTGCTGCTATAAAAACTGGTAATAAATTTGGTAATGTTAAATTTTGTTGACAAATTTCAGCATAGTTATTCCGAAAATAACACTCTAATCTATATTAGTGCTGGCAACTAAAACCGGATTTCTGGGTAACCGGTTAATCAGTTTTGGATTATTTGCGGTTTAGTACAAAATCGAAAACCAGTTACTCGGTTAACCGGTTATTCGAATAATCTGTTGCTCGGATAACTGGTTATTTCGATAAACGAATATTCGAATAACCGGTTATCGGGGTAACCGGTTATTCGAATAACCGATTATTCGAATAACTGACTATTCGGATAATAATAATATGCATTTCAAATGTGTTGAAATCAGAAACTACAGTCGGGCAGACGGCCACAGATTCCTGTTTAGTTTAGAATTTACATAAAACGTGATATATTTTGTATTTAGTCATTTTTGTCGTAATTTGCGAATATTAACTAAACATAATAATCACAACACTAAAAAGTCTAGCTAGAGTTTCGTTATGACATGACTCATACATTGCGTGCGCCGTGCATGTGCTCTATATAAAAGCAGGAAAAACAATCCTTTACATTATTTTCTTTGCAGTTATTATTTTCAATTTCAACGTTTCGTATCTTATTATATGGCAATGTACAAATGGCCACGCTGCCACAGCCATACTCTCGTTTGTAGATAGATAGATATCTTATTATGCAATATTTATGTGGAATTAGAGATTGGGAGGTAGCAGAATACTCTGATTCCGTTCTCAAAATTAGAGAAAAAAATTATTTTATTTCCTTTTTAACAATTTCAAACATGACCATTTTCTGTTTATATGTTTTCATAGAATAATCCCTTTGGAGCAGAAGTTTACTTAATAATTTTTTTTAAATAATTTATAGGACAGTGGCTTAATACCCAAAGAAGGTGAGAAGAGACATTATAGGATGGCACAAATAAATAACTATACACAATATACTTTTACTCTTGTGATCGTTAGTTAAATATACATGTGTGTGTTGGTGTTACATTCACCAATACTTTCATCCCTCTTTGTATTAATTTTGGATGTTACCGACCTCGCCAAAATAATTAATACAGGGTGGACCAAATTAGATGGGATCTGGGGTTTTCTCTAAAACTATGGCAGATAGACAAAAACCAATATAGGTGTCCTAAGCTCGATTTTCGAGAAACAAACAATGGCGTAAACCTCGATCGTCTATCTTTTCCGACTGCCGAGCTACAGAGCGTTTTTGGAAAATTGGCATTTTTGGATGACCTCTATATCTCAATTACCACATGTCGAATCGAAAATCAAGTAACACATTCGTAAGGCACTTTTTTTAGTAGAATCTGTTGCTGAAAAGAAGAAAATTATGCATGCCTCAGTTTTCGAGATATAGACATAACTTTTATTTTTTTTAAATGGAACTCCCTATAAGTTGTTTCATTATTCGATCACAACTTAAATTAGCTTTCCAACGATATATCATATGTCATATCTATCCCTAGAAAAAAGTTATTACATTACGAAAAATTCAATATATCTGTGAGGAGGCCATGGAAAACTATTAACAACAACACTTCTTTTAATATGAAATAATTTTGCCAAAAATAGGAAAAACTAAACTACAATAAATGTTCGAATTGTCATTAGTTTTATTCCGAAAATTCGTAACACCCTGTGCAGTGTCCCTGCAACAGCAGCGCGTTGTAATTAAAGTTAACTCTAGCCTTATATTTTCTTAAACTTCTCCTTTTTGATTCCTTTTATTATCTCTGTTATCAGATAAGATACACGGGATGAACAAAAATGTAGTTTTTATTAAATCTTTATAAAAACAAAATTTAGGGTACAATAATTTTCAATACCGGGTATTTCCCCCCTCGCCCTAATTACAGCTTGTATTCGCCTTGGTAGCCTTTCAAAGAGATGGTGTATATAATCCTCATCAATTTTGTTCAAAATCTCGTTCAATTTATTTTTAGGTTTATTCTGCTACATGGAACCTAATATTGCTAAATCGCTCATCCTAGATGTTCCCATATGTGCTCTATAGGATTTAGGTCTGGGTTGTGAGCTGGCACAAAATTGTAGCCTATGAAAGGGCCATATAGCGTCACATGAGGTGTAGAATACTCTTTATATATACTTTGAAAAAAGGAAACAGATTCGTTTTCCGAAACGTTAGGGAATTATATTATTATTTTTGTGTCTCATATTAGTTGTCAGAAAGCACCCTCTAACTAATCTTTTGACGTAAAGTCACAGGCGCAGAGGTTTATTTTTCCAGTAACATACTGGGTAACTAACTATATTTTTTAGATAACGAGGAATTATTTATGTGTAAGTCCCAAAAAAAGAGAAAGGAAAATTTGGAGAATGCCACAAATAACGTTCAGACAATATTTATATTTTGTATTTAAACATAAAAAAATAATCTATCGGATACCATTCGAGAGTGAGAATAAATTAGAAAATAATTCTCCGGTTCTTTTCTCAAACTTGTTGCCATTTAGCAATAGACACTTGAGCCCTACGAGCTCTCCTGTCTATTGCTATGCAACAGGTTCCCGAAAAACTGTCGATTTTTTTTTCAATTTATTCTCACTCTCTTGTGATATTTCTACTGATTATTAGCAACTAGCAGATAAGTTGTGTTATTATCACAGTCGCGTATTGCAAATTAGTTCAACACTATTTGAGGAAAAACATATATCCTATTTGAGAAAAATGTTTTATTATAAAAATTACAATACTCTCCAGCTTTTAAAGAAAACCTATTGGTGTTTGATTACTATCAGACCTAAGAATGAACGTTACACCTTTTTATTGTTGTTTTCTGGTGGAACTTTCGCAACCAGGAACCAAACCATGCAATTTTAATTAAGCGCACAGAGAAGTTCTATACTAAACAATAACCACAGAATGCCACTCAAAAACTAATAAATACAGAACAAATCTAATAAAACTGACAAATCAGGCAAAAAGTGCAATACATAATAAATCCAGTCACAGCACATCACATAAACAAATCGTCCAAAGATGACAATTGACAAATCGAAACCCAGTGTGACCAACGCAAAATCACTAATTTTTCCCAGTAATAAATTGAAATGTAACTGGATTGCCCACAGTATGGCGGCCCCCTATAGGGGGACAAGTTTTCAAGGTCTAGCCATATCAAATGGAGATCCAGATTATATCGAGAAATTCGTGCGCCCACCACACATACGCACTATGGGTCGATGGTGGAGGCGCCGTCTCAAAAATCTATAACTTATTTGTTAATATAGACACAGGAAATTCGGTATACAGATATAAAGAAGGGTCTGACGTTCAGTAGTGACGGTAAATAATTTTTATTTTGTTTTTATACATTTCATTTTATAATTGTATAATGATAACATACAGCGTGTAATTTATGTACATACTTATATGTAAATAAATATTTATTGTAATAGTTGCAAGGCTTCTTCTTCAAGTTCTTGCGTGACACAAATTGTCTTAAGCTCGTTATATAAGGGTCTCATGTATACAATAAAGTATGAAAGACATCTTCGTTCGTAGCTTTTCGGGAACATTTGCGAGAATGATGTAACCTAAAACGTTTATAATCCTTATTTCTGGATTCCTGTGCATCTTCGGACAACTGGCCAAGTGGCAAAAGTGCATTATATCGAAATATGTTTCCTCCATGAATGAGTATTTTATGTACAGAGGAGGGCATATAGTACCATGGATATTTGCTCACATATAATTTGACTGTTCTAAAAGCATATTCACCAAACTTTTTGGCATTGATTGCCGTACCACTTGACATTGTCTGAAGTAGTATGTGAAATTTCATAATTAATTCTTCATCAACTCCAGTAATTTGTGCAGTGCAAGCAAAATTGGCAAAGAACCTTCGAGCGGTATTTCCGTCATTACTAGTTCCGCTGATTTGTCGAGCTTTATCAATTAGTAATCCTAATTCTTTCCGAAACTGCTCCTGTACATAAGCTCTTTTAGATTGCTTTTGCTTTTTCATGTCCTCTAAGGTTATTGACCATTTTTTTAAATGATAAATTATATGAAACATGAAGTACTAACTCCATAAATCGAATCCATGCATGTAAAGATGAGAGTCCAAATCTATAATGCTCTTTATTCTCAGGTCTCTGTTTAACACGTTCCAAATCGTTCATTTCTGTTGGTTTTGCGAGACATATATGGCATGTGGCACTTAATGGAGTATTTGTTACTACTTGTGTAACCTTACCATCTATCATTGTAAAGAGCAGCTCATGTTTAATAGACATCTGCTGTTCATTCTTCGCTACAAAAGGAGGCAAAAGAGTGCTTATTTGAGTTTCTACTTCATTGACAGCAGATCTTGTTTTCTCTGGAGTCTCTTTTGAGAATTCTATTAAAATGGGCCTACAGTATCGAACAGAGGACGGGGTTGGATTTTTCCAAACAACGTTTTTTGTGACTTCATCTACAATTTGTAGTGGAACCAAGGATGTTATAAAGAAGTTAGTATCGAATATTACGTCACTTTCACCAGACAGTATTTGCTTGTACTCACTTTGTCCCGAAGATCCATCACAGCCCCATTTACTGTATAATATTAATTGTGAAAAGTTGGCCACATTCACATAATCAATTTTGATTATTCTCTTACATGTGTGATCTAGAAGAAACTGTAAACTTACTTTAGCACCAATTTCAGTTACTTGCATGTGCTCTGGATAACATTCTCGCTTTGCTTCTGTAAATTTGGTATATGATGGGAGTACAGTACAGTCTTTGTCTTGTAAACAGGTTCTAAGGTATGTATATTGGTTTCTCGTTAAATTTTAATCAATGAAAAGAGCCAAGGCCTCTTGATTTGTGAAAGGCTCAACAGAAGTATTACGTCTTAATAATGTGTGGATAAAAGCCTTGCTTTCTTGTGATGCAGAACGTAGTTCCTGTATAATTTCAGATTCCTAAGTCTCCCAATTGAACGTAATCCCTGAGTCTATGAATGATAAATCTGATCAAGTCCAGAGTCTCGAAATAGTTTTATTTCTTTTCGTTTCTGTCTTCTCTGCGGATTCGTTAAATGACTTACATGGTCTCCCTCTTGGGTTTTCAGATGAGGACGCCGATGGTTCTTCGTCTTCTTGGAATGGTACAAAAAATTCGCCATCTAACCATTTCTCGTTGCTGCGTAAGAACACATCCCTTTTTCTTCCGGCTTTATTCCAGCGTATCTTAAATTCAGGCAATAAGTGTTTCTGAATTTTGATGATAACACATCGCAACTGCTCTTCAGAAAACTCGAAATGCTCCTTAACATACCGTTCTGCTGTTGATATGTGTTTTCCGTGCTCTATAGAAGCGTCACATATGTTACGTTTAGTAATTTTGAAATTGTTCATTGTTTACTGTCGTCGGCAAATTATTGATTATTATTAATTAATGCTGCTTGTATACATTAAAAATAACCTAAAATTTTAAGAAACCCAAGTTTATATACTTTCCTAAGGACAATGGTAACCACAGAATACACATCCCGTGTATAGGTGAAGAAAAAAATATTTTCTCTGGTTTATTTTTCATGACCAAAAAATATTTTTTTCAAATTATATCGTAAACCATTTTTATCGATATACCACTTTGGTTAATAAGTTTAACAACTACAAATATTTATTTGATTTTATCTAAACGCAAGTCACTCGTAAACATATTTTGTCAAACGTGGAATACGGTGGTCCTGCTAAAAAAAATCAGATGAGACCGTCCCGATATACGATTTCTAATATCCAGGCATTCAGTGAATTGCTATGCTCTGATCTGTTGCAATTCCATAATATATATGTATTCTTTATAACGCCGCATTTTGCAAATTCATAATTCTTACGGAACGAGTATTGCAGATTTTTAAGTGTTCGTCGCGCGCGCTTCTTTGTATATTTTGTTGCTTTGCAAGAGAAGCGCAAAAAAATCCGCAAGATTTTTTTTTTTGGATCTTATGTACGATCGTTTTAGTTGGCAGATGGTGAAAAAAACTTACCGGGGCGAACCCTGCTAATAGTTAAAATTTTTCTTGAAGTTGAGAAAGTCATTCCAGTAACATGAGACCTTTATAATTTTTTTATTGTAGTAAGGGATAAGCAATATACAAATATTTGTTTTTAATACTAGAAGAACTGCTCTTTGAAACGGTGTATAACATATTGCATTTGATTTAATTTTTAAGCACGAAATTGTTTATTTAAAATAAGCATCAAAACAACTTATCTAAATCTCTCCATATTCCTACTTTTGAAGTCTACTAACTGAACCCAGTCAACATTTAAATAAATTACCGAACCGAATTATAAAAGTTTGATGTATTATTTATAAGAAAATTGAAGTTTGTGTTCCTTATTCGGTTTTTGGTTTTTGGTATCGGCCCATAGTGATACGCCAGTGTGCATTTACAGCAAAATAGAGTAAGGAAATTCACTAATCTTTCGCAGATTCGAAAAAAAATTTGCGAAGAAATTGATGATAATACTTACACTTAAAATATACAACCACAAAATTCAGAAGCAGAAGCTATGTGGAAGGAGGGTGAAACTTTAAGAAAACGTGGAATCAAAAACCTTTCCCTCCGACAATTCCTCAAAAATTGTAATATTTTAGTAACTAAAATAGCCTATTAAATATGCTGGTTTTAAATTATAAACCTAATCTGAAATAACCATTATATTCTCTTTCGAATGGCCAAAAAATATACAGGATATTCCGTTACAAGAAATAAAATGAATAACCCCCATATCTTTTTTATTTGGTGTTCAATTTTACTGATATGAGAAATGAAAAGTTTGGCGAGTTATTCTCTCTTTTTAAATCGAATTGAAAACAATGAGGTATTTATGAAACTTGTTAACCCTGTACATAACATAAGTCGCGACACTGATGGCAAGCGAGTATTCAAATTGTAATTTGCGTATTGCTAGCTTGTCACATGAAAATAAATAACTAAAGTTTATTACGATTTCTATTTAAGAGAACAAATAAATTACAGAAAATTAAAACATTGTAGGGAAACTAATCTAGAACTGCATAATGTTGGGAAATGGCTAAAGTTTTAACTCCCAAGCGCAAAAGTTATTAAATAATAGTTTGCAGCTGATTTTCTAACTACAAAAATTATTATTTATGTTACTGCTTTTTAATTTAAGTAAACTATTTTGTTCAAGTGGACTATAGCACAGCCACTGTTTTACCCAGTACAGTACAATTTCATGAGCTAATATTTTCATAAGTAATGCCATAAGTGATGGCAATTTATTTGAATTAATTTTGTTTATGCATGAAATCTTGTTGCCTCGCGAGAAATTGCCAATTGCTCGAGTGAAATTGCTTAGAAGCAACAAGATTGTATGCTCCTAAAGGAAAGTTTATCCTGAGGAAATTACAATGGTGTTAGGAAAGACTGTTTCACTATTAACAACAATAAAAGTGAATTTGTATTCATTATTTTATACATACAAATAAAGTCAGGAATCTAGCCTTTAAAAAGACGCTTCTAAAATGTTGCTATAAGAAGTCGAAAAAAATAGTTTTTAAAAAATACGTACGGAATGAATTTGTGCATTTGATTCCGGAGGACGCAGTACTGTCCAGAATTGCAAAAAAGATGCAAAAAATATGTAATAGAAAGTTTTTAGACCGGCTGGAAAAATTTTGTTGGATAGAGGTCCTTACTTTGAAAAAAACTACTTTATCAACTTGCCGATGTATGTATAAAATTTGTAAAAAATGTAAATTGAAAAATATGTATATTATAGCATGTGGAAAAAACAATAAAAAATAAATAAATAAATAAATAAACGGATATATCCACCTACATACATATACAAAACACGTGCATATACATATAAATAGATATTAAAGGTCACAACATATTAACAATAATTAAAAATATTTAAATATACTTTTTTTAGGGCATCTCAAAATCTAATTTAACAACATAATATCACATTTGGTAAAACTATATATGCAGTGATGGTAATATCTTGAAAAATAACAAGTACTTACATTAATTATGTGCTTTTCCTGGTCACCATAATCATCTGTTTGTTTCCTGTTTTATATGTATTTTATGGTGACCAGGAAAAACTCATAATTAATGTAAGTATTTAATACGTAGTTTTCCAAGAAGCACCAAAACACTATATACTGCACTCGACGCGCGTTTCGCCAACCAAGTTGGCATCATCTGGAGATGATTATAACTAAACTTATGCTAACAATCTACCCTATTTATACCTAAACTATTGTCACGGTTCACCGAACCGCCACGATTCTGTGAACCGTGACCCACTAACCAATAAAATGGGCTATTTAGGATAGGCCCTCTGTCACTATTCATACTATTTTTACACTATGATTTCCAAGCTTTCAAATGCATCCAGCTGTCTAGTACTTGTTACATTCCTAATTAATCTTAAATTGCTAATATCTATTTTATGGTTGTTCTCAAACGCATGTTGGGCTACACTAGACTTATCTGTTCTACCATATTTGAGATGGGCCATATGCTCTTTGAATCTAGTTTGAATTGATCGTCTAGTCTGTCCAACATATTTTTGATTACAGTCCGTACAGCTAATTTCGGAAATTCCCGACTTTTCGTTTGTTTCAATTTTATCTTTTGGATTGCCTAAAAGTTGTTGTAGTTTGTTTCCCGATGAATGAACCACTGTCATACTTACATCATTAAAAATTTTACCAATACCACGGGTGAATCGAAGATCGAATGGAATCGATACAAATTTCGGATTTTCTCTTTCATTTTGAAAGGCCGAGAAATTTCGAAGCGACTCTTTAAACTTTCGTTTCCTAATTATTTCATCAATTAAACTTACAGAATATCCATTACTCGCAGCAATCAATGCCTTCTCTTTTTCAAACCTATTTTTCAAGATATTATCATCACTGTATATATAGTTTTACTAAGTGTGATATTGTATTGTTAAATTAGATTTTGAGATGCCCTAAAAAGTATATTTAAATATATTTAATTATTATTAATATGTTGTGACCTTTAATATCTATTTATATGTATGAGTACGTGTTTTGTGTATGTATGTAAGTGCATATATCCGTTTATTTATTTTTTTTTATTGTGTGTTCCACATGCTATATTATTTACATTTTTGACAAACTTTATACATACATCATAATTTTATATAGTGCCTTGAAGATGGTAATAAAATTTACCGAAACGTCGGCAAGTTGATAAAGTAGTTTTTTCTCAAAATAAGGACCCTTACCCAACAAAATTTTTCCAACAAAAACATACTTTCCTCTCTAAAAATTGTATTATTTTTTGTATACATCGTAATCCTAAGCTTAATTTTCAACATCTTTCAATAAATGCTACCAATCATAAGCTTATTATCTCTTGATTCCTATAGTCCCATAATAAAGTCAAAATTGTGATGCAGTCTTAGGCGAAGGTTGTGTAGGTGATATACCATCCTTCGGAGGGATGTAAAACAGTCGATCCCTTGTATATTAAATGTTAGGCAAGTAAAAAAAATCTCTATTCTTCGATAAAGAAGAGGTTCAGCAAAATGTCCAGGTGGGGGTAGATCGTCTTGTGACGTTAATAAATTCAAAAGAAAACTGCATGGTGTTGTCATATTATTTGTGAAAATGTTTACTTTATCAGAGCGATACGATATGTTCATTACTTATAAAAAATAACAAGAAGTCTTCAACGGGTAACATTTTATTTGGTTTTGGTATAGTATGTAATAGTAGTTATAATAATAATTATTAGGTAGTTTTCTTTTTGAAGTTATCAATTATTCTGTAAGGCATGAGTATCAAATTAAGTGTTTTTTATCTATGGCTAGCCTGATAACATGGCAGATACTGGTAGTATAAAATTTGCAATAAATAAAAAACAATAAAAGATAATATACAATATGTCTTCCGTATGTCCCAAAGTCGATGCTCACCATCTTGGAAACGGGAACAGCTACATGGTCGGTTAAATGTGATAAGCTTTAGCAAATTTTATGCTGATTCCAAATCCGTTAAGAAATCATGCTAACTGAAACCGTTTTTGAGATTTTCAAAAAAAAACGAAAATTTTGTGATTTTTCTTTTTTGTTATAGCCAAGTAATGCGTGGTCAGACTAGTTTTAGACTTTTATATTATTAGGACACTTTTTGGAGACTAATATTTTCGTATAAAAACGATTGCACGATAGTCTTTTGTTTTCGAGATATCCGTGGTAACCTTTATTTTTCATATGGCAGCCATACTGGATTTTTCGTTTTTCAGATTGCGCTTAAAAACGGCTTTCAAATGATGTACATATGCCGAGGAAAAAATTGTTTTTCAAGAGACTAATTTAAGAAAAGTTATCCATTGCTTAATAAAATAAAATAGTAGGCCATGGAAAATCAAAAAGTTTTTGTAAAGCGAGAAACAAGGAAGTTGTTTATTTAGACGGTGATTAATTATTATCTATGTACTTAAAATCTACTGTAAATTGCTTTATTTGTACACTTTTCTAAAAATATCAATTTTTAGATGATTATTAAGGTTTTATTTGTCATAAAATGGTCAATAAAGTGATCAAAATTTGAAGAAAGAAATCCTCTTCATCAAAAGCTTTCGTGCATGCAAAGTAGTTAGTAATTAATACAATTTGAAAGATACATTTCCAAAAACGACTCAAATTCACACATAACTCTCAATAAAATTTAGTAGGCTGTGGTTTAAACCCATTAATAAGCAGTACTGTTAGTTGACAGTTGTTCACTAATTAGTGGTGGCATTATTGTAAATTGTTCAAGAATACTTATTATTACTGTTCAAGAGTGTGATTATTGCAAAATGGCGCACAAATTCTCAAATGTAGAGAAATTTGATATGTTGGAATGTTACTTAAATATAAATAGAAATTCGCAAAACGCATCGGCTTCCTATCTAGAAACATTTTCGGAGAGACTGCAACCACATAGAGTTTTTGGAAGAATTGTAATCAATTTGTTAAATTACGGGTGTTTTGATAATAAAAGAGACCTGTATGATATTGATATTGTTGACCGCACAAATAGTATTCTCGAAGCTGTTAACAATTCCCGCATATTAGTGCGACAAATTGCAGGCGAAACAAATATTCCTAAGACAACTGTACACAAGACATTAAAACAAAGGAAATATCATCCGTACAAACCTACGATTGTCCAAGCTTTATACAATAATGATTTTGGTAGACGACTTGAATTTTGTCGTTGGTTTAATCAGAAATGCGAAGACAACCTGATTTTCAATCGAGAGTTATATGGACCGATGAAAGTCGTTTTACAAATTGTGGAGTCTATAACAAGCACAATTATCACCACTGGGCTACAGAGAATCCGCATGTAACTACGCAAAGAATATTCCAAACCAGGTTTGGAATCAATGTTTGGTGCGGCATGATAGGTATTCCTATTCTGCTCCTATGATCTACCTATAACCCTTTACCTAATTATTATTTCAGATCGCCATTTAATTGGTCCATTCATTGTTCACAACAATTTAACGGGAGCAGCCTATCGTGAACTTCTAGAAAATCAAGTTTTACCCGAGATAAGACAGCTTTTTACAGAACAAGAAATAAACGAATTGTGGTTCCAACAAGATGGCTGTCCTGCACGTAATACTAATAATGTTAGATGGATATTGCAGGAAAATATTGATAACCAGATAATTTCAAATAGAGGACAAGTATTGTGGCCTCCCCGCTCGCCTGATATAATCCCTCCTGATTTTTATTTGTGGGGTACGGTGAAAAATGAAGTGTATGATTTTGAAAGCCCGGAAACTATCGATATTTCGGAAGACAGAGTTAGGGACGTTTTCGGCACAATTAATGCCAAAAAAGAGTAAACAGCTCAGTTAGGCGTAGATGCCAAAAATGCATTCAGCTAAATGGAGGTCATATTGAACAATTTTATTAAGTCTTCTTACTTCTTTACTATCATTTTTTCTATTATGTTAATTTGCTCTTATTAAAAATTTTTCTCCATATCGAGTATGTTCAGTATTTTAACAGAAAATTTAAATTATTTAAACATGTCAAACTAGTAACCTTAATATTACTGTTATTTCTTATTATGGTTGGTAATACCTAATACCAACCATGAAATCAAAATAATTTTCTGATTTTCCATGGCCTACTATTTTGTTTTGTTAAACAATGTATAACTTTTTTAAATTAGTCCTTTGAAAAACAATTTTTCCTCGACATATGATACATCATTTGAAAGCTCTTTTTTAAGCGCAATCTGAACAACTAAAAATCCAATATGGCTGCCTTAAAAAAAAACAAAAGTTACCTCAGATATATCGAAAACAAAGAGTATCGAACATTCATTTCTACACCAAAATATTAGTCACTAAAAAGTGTCCTTATAATGTAAACGTCTAAAACCTGTTTGACCAAGGATTACTTGGCTACAGCCAAAAAGAGAAACACAAAATTTTCGTTATTTTGGAAAATCCCAAAAACGATTTCAGTTAGCGGTGATTTCCTAACAGATTTGGATTTAGCATAAAATTCGCTAAAACTTATCCAATTTAACCAACCTTGTAGCTCTTCTGGTTTCCGAGATCGCAATGGTGAGCATCGAATTTGGGTCACACGGTATATCTGAAGTCACAAAAGAACACAGACTTCAAAAATGTAAAAAATAGGTTGTTCCATTTAAAAAAATGTAAGTTTACTTTGTCCCGCTTTTATTGGACCATCTGTATATTCTTTGCATAGATTCTAAAAGAGTTCATTTGATTCACTATAACTTTTATTTGAAATGTTTTTTCTAATTCAAAAAATAAACACGGGTCGGCCTTTTCATTGGATAACCCTGTACAAAATTATCTGATCGAATGCCGTAATTACCATACGAGTTTTACATTTCTTAAATGATTAATTAGTATACGCTGAAAATGTAACGAGTTAAAAGTTAATCCTAAAAAAAGAAAAATAAAAATCAACGAAAAGTTTAACGAAGCCATAAAACATTTCCAGCAATCTTTCTAAAATGTGACCAGCAAATATAAGCAGGCGATATGTCTCTTAAATTTCCTGTCGTAGGGTATTTTTCTTAAATATAAGCAGCTTTTCTTTTGTATTATCTGGTCTGACCTTCATGTGGCTTGAGCAGTATAAATCAGTGAGTGCACCAGACATGGTAGTTTCTCCGGCATTAATCGTTCAAATGTCGCATGTCACATGAAAATTAATTTGGGGATTGTGACAATTAGATTTGTACAAGTCATGCTGAAGCTGAACACAAATTGATACAATAAATGAGTAGTCTTTAAGTTTAAGCAGCCAAATGGAAACATCTGTAGTTAAACCAAAGACAATAACCTGTCTGGTTAAGCATATTGAAATGATCTTAAAAAATATTATAATTATAATTTATAGAGATCGGGAGGCAGAGTCTAAATGACGTCAATTCCAGGGTTGTCTCCAGGTGATGTGTTACTGCGTAAAATGCTCATGCATATATGACACAATATCTGTGATTATTTTGGCGAGTTCGGGAACATTCACAGTTAATATGAAGAGGGCTATTGGTGTATGTAATACTAACATACATGTATTACTTCCTTATCCCTCAAGTGAGGAAGTTATGTATTCGTGAAAAAAAATTTAAATTATTTTTGCATTTCTAGACGATTTATGACGGTACACAAAATTTCAGACAGAAAAAATTTTCTGTCTGTGTGGTTGTGTTCGCGTAGCAGCTACAGTTTTTGAGATAAAGCTTTCAAATTTGGTACACACATTCTAAAGGTCAAGGAAGAGATTGAGTTCGTTGATTAGCAAAATCGGTCTAAAAAAATATTAGTAACATTCCACCAATGTGACTTTTTTGAAACGTCAAAATGTGACTTTTTTTGAAACGTCAAAAAATGTGAATTTTTTGAAACGTCAAAAATTACTTTTATTATAAACTCCACCACACGTCGAGTTTTACTACGATGAGGAAGTTTTGATCCCCAAGTAATTGGCAGCGTTTTTTTAACTAGCGATCACAAGTGTAAAAATAAATTTAAAATATTTATTTTAAATGTTTCGGGGTTAATCTCCGGCGCCTCTAATTAAAAATCCAGTTGTATTGTGAGGACTGTTTAACGTCACAGATATAATTGGCGCATATTTAAAATATCTGAACTTTTTCAGAGACTTACATTTATGTCTTGTGTTGAAAAGTCTACACCTTTGCCGTTTAAAAGACTACTATGGTAATGGTAATGGTGGGGGAGGCTGACGCCTGGCAAGTAGGCCACAGACGGGCCCTTTTTACCAACCCCCAGCTGTCCCCTCAGCCATGTGCTTCTCTTGCTCCCTCATCGAATCTTTCCGACCTTCTGATGAAGGTCAGGATGTCACTCATTGCAAGGGAGCTCAACTCCTCCCTTAGAAGCGCCTCAGAACCGAAGATACTGTGTCTCAGGCGCCCAAACGCTTCACATTGTCCCAGGAAGTGGTAAGATATTTCTTCATCACTCCTGCATCCTGGACATGTAGGGTCTTCCTCAATACCTATCAATGATAGATGCCTCCTAGGTCTGCAGTGGCCTCTCAGAACACCGATTAAGAGATTCAGAGTTTTTCGACTCCGTCCCAGCAACCAGGCCGATCTCGATTTGTTCGGCCCCGTCACAAAATCTCGGGTTTGCCTGCAGGCCCTGTTGGCCCTCCAGTGCATCCTCAGTGTCTCGGGGGCCCACTCATTGAGGGCAGTTGTGACCTGCCTTCTTGAAATACCTAACATAGGCTCTGGCCCGTGACAAAGTTCCACGGCTCCGAGTTTAGCCAATTCATCGGTCTTCTCGTTGCCTCCCATATGTCCCGGGACCCATACTAGTCTCACTTGTTTATGCCTAGCCAGCTTTTCTAGGGCATCCCCACACTCCTGGACGAGAGCTGATATCGTCCTGCGGGAGCACACCACCTTTAGAGCAGGTTGGCTATCGGAGCAGATGTATATTATCTGTTCCGCCCCATTCCTAACCTCAGCCCTACCTGCCACCGCTAGGATAGCGTAAAGCTCTGCCTGGAAGACCGTGGTGTACGAGCCTAGAGCAAAACTCTCCTGTACTTCTTTGCCTTCTAGATATATTCCCGCCCCGGAAGACGGTCTAGTGGCCACCCGAGATCCGTCTGTGTAACACACCAGAGAGTCCGGGCGGAAGTCAATTCTTTCTTCACTCCACTCCTCCTTATTGGGAAGAGTGGAATTGTTTTACTGCCTCAGCCATGTTTCCCGATAATTGAAAAATGTACACTGCAGTGCAGTGAATTGTATCTGCTATAGTTCTAAAATTTGTAGTTTCTAGTACTTTAGGTGAATCAGATGTCCGTGCATTGAATAATATTCCTCCAATGCACCCACTAAAATATTTGCCACCTTCCAAGCGCAAGCATTGGAGGTTTCATCCACGTTAATATAGATGTAATTGTCATTCGGTTTAGTATACAGTTTTTCACATTTTTGTGATAAATATTTTTTTCTTTGTGTAGTTTCCGATGGCACCTGAACATTGCTATACTGTCCACTAATATACTTTTGCAAAACTCCGGGAAACCACTAATACTAATCCACCCACAAGTTCATTTTATCCTCCGAAGGAATTGTACAAGACATTTTTAGAAATTTAACCCTCATTGTCTTCGCACTGTTTACGTCTATGTATGTGTTATCCACATAGGCGTTTTATAAACATTATTTATTTATAGTTATTTTTGTGCAGTGAACATAAACGTGATAGACAAGCGGGCTTTCGGTGATACCAAGCCTTTCCTCCTCAAGATGACGGTCAGTAAGTGATTGTTTTTTATAGCAGCAAGCCGTCCAATTACCTAATAAAAGCCTTTAATATTTTGTTCCCATTTTTATAAAGAAAACGTAATTATTGCTTAATACCTATATATGTAATATTTTAACACTTCATATTGTTTGGGAATGTTTCATTTATGTTTACAATATAATATTCTATCTACATACGTACAGGGTGAGCAAATTTCGTTGTTTGTATAGGGTAACTCAGTAACTGTAAGAGATACAAAAAAATGGAAGACACATTCTCGATCCCT
The DNA here is from genome assembly GCA_029963845.1 of Rhamnusium bicolor. Lineage (NCBI taxonomy): Eukaryota > Metazoa > Arthropoda > Insecta > Coleoptera > Cerambycidae > Rhamnusium > Rhamnusium bicolor. Next base: position 918,372 of record JANEYF010005529.1, read on the forward strand.
TTTTTTTGAGACAAATTCACTGGCAAAAACTAAAATTTGCTATCGTCTTTTGTTTTCGAGTTATAAACAATAGTTCGATTTTTCGACTTTTAGACACATGTCTTGGTTGTTTGTAAAGCTATGAAAAAAACAAATTTTAAAATCGTCAGGCACTTTTTTGTATAATACAGTGGCTTCGAGAAAATTTAAAATAAAGGTGTAATTTCGAGTTATGCTATGGTATAAAGTTGTATTTTTTTAAATGGGAATCATAGTTGGCTATGGTTTAGTTAAAAAAATAAATGTTTTTCTCTTTCAAACTATATATCATATGTGGGGTCGCTTTTGATGTGTAAGTATTTAACAGCGAAAATAATCTTTTAGTAGATCACTTTTTGCGTTTTTCTATATTTATTCCAAGTAGGCGTGTGTCATCTATGACAGTGTTTATCCATTTGTCAGTAAATTGCATATTAATAATTTTGTTTCCGTCATAATTACACCCCATTTAATCGTAAAAGTGAAGATGTTTTACGAAAATTACGAGAAATATGATATGCTAGTTATTCAAAGTAATAACAATTGTGATATTGCATCCGAAATATATTTCAATCGCCATCCAGAAAGAAGACAACCTAATAAAGCTATTCTTAAGAGGTTAAAAAGAAAATCTCATTAATTGTGGGTCCTTCAACAAGCCAAGACCAAAAAATCAGATATTTATATCTAATTTTATAATACATTGTCTCTGGTATCACCTAGCGATGCTAATTGAACAACGCCTCATACAATATTTTTTTATAAATGTGTGTGGCGTGTTTAACTGTATTTAAGACCACCTGAGCACGAAAGGAGATTTAATGTTGTTTAAGGTTTTTAACAAATAATGTTTTCTTATATCTAAAAACTTGCAATCATCTAAAGTTATCAAATATCCGAGTAATTGTCCAAATTAGAACTTTATGATTATTCACATATTCACTATGACTTGGTCCGGGGTTGCCTAACATTTTATGCACTTATGTATAGTATTATGCAGAAATAAATTGGTGCCTTTCACAATTTGACAAGACAGATAAAAATTCACTCATCGTTCTGGCTTGTTGGAACAAACGGTGTTCTTTTGTGTATTGTGTACCGAAACTCTCCGTGCATCGTAAAAATGGGTTAGCGGCGATTATCAAGAGTTGGCATGACATAGATGAGTTAAAATATCCAGTCAATTTTTTTATTTTATTTGTATTTGTTCGTATATGTTTCAGTTTTTGAAACAATCTCATATGAATTATTAGACATCAGGAGGTAGCGATAAATGACGTCAATTCCAAGGTTGGCGCTATATGAAATGTCACCGCGTAAATATGTTCATGCATATATGACATAAGATCTTTTCTTGTGGATATTTTGTCGAGTTCGGTAACATCCAAAGTTAATACAACGAGCGCTGAAAGTATTGGTGAACGTAACAATGACACACGTATGTATTTTTACTAGCGATCACAAGAGTAAAAGTATATTACTAATATTAATGCACCCACTAAAACATTTGCCATCTTCCAGCCGCAAAGATTGGTAGTTTATTCCACGCTAATCCAGAAGTTTTATTTAATACTGTCACATCTCTGTGATAAATATTTTTTCTTACTGTCGTATCTGATGGCACCTGAACATTGTGTTATACTGCCTAATACACTTTTGCAAAAATTGAACGAGATATTTTAAAAAGTTTATCTCAATTGTTTTTAATTTAGCATTATTTACGTATCTACGTGTTATTCACATAGGCATTTTATAAATACTACGTATTTAGAGTGTATTCCAATGACCTCGAAGTCCTTGATGTATTCATTTTCAAAATGGCAGTGGGCGTAAACACGCGATTCGCATATTTTTGGATGATTCATCCAGGATGATCATCCATGATGATCATCCAAGGTGAATCATCTAAATACATCTAAAGATCGTTAAAATAATCATCATCCATTCTTTAAAACTCAGGGGTGGTTTGTTGAGGGTCTAGCGGCTCGGTAAATTTTCTTGACCGCTCCAATAGTAATAATAATAATAAGCACAATAATATTTTAATGCTTATGTTTAAGATGAAGTTTGTAAATGTATTTCAACGAATGAAAACTATATTCATAGGAAATAATATTTTGTGTCACTATGTTGGCCACTAAATACAGAGAAATGACGTTGAAACACAGCAAAGTTTGACTTTTATTGGTTGGTTTTTTCTACAGGCATCTGTTTTCTTTTCATTTTTTTTTTTATAATTTGAGGAAAACGGTTAGACAAATAAATAAAAATGAAAAAACATATATTGACACTTAATACATGGAAAAGGAAACAGGAAAATTAATCAGTCTTGTAGAGATAATTTAAAACCAAAATTTGTCAGTTGTTGCTAAGCCATTTTTCCGAGGATTCCGTAAATATCTCCTTATTGTTTTAAATCGAAGGCCAATGTCTTTTAATGTATGTAGAGATAAAATCGAAAAAGAGAGATATTGGGAAAAAGTAAATTTTGGGAAAAAAAAATTGAAAATGCATAAAAAATAAATAAAATAAATAACACGTGTACAGGGTGGGCAAATTTCCATGTTTGTATAGGGAAACTCGTAACTGTAAGAGATACAAGAAAATGGAGAACACGTTCTCGATCTCTATTTTTGAGACCTATTCACTGGAGAAAACAAAAATTTGCTATCGTCTTTTTGAAAACGTATGAAACTTCGTTTTTAGGAGAACTTCGATTTGGACTGTATGGAGAATCCACAGGACCTGGAGAGTAATGAAGTTACATATAATAATAAATAAAAAACGAGGTTTCGGAAAGGCTTTGACCTACCTTTTCTTGTTGTCAGCCGGCGATCGGGATGAATCAGCAATAGGGTCACTTTTCCAATGAATAATCGGCACCTTATTTTTGAGATTATACGAGGGTTTTATTTTAACGTGCGTACCACTTATCACGAGAGCTGGTCTCGCAATCCCACCCGTCAGTTAGTTATTTCTGCGCGCGTCTTCTTGACTGGGGGTCTCACCCTTTCCAAAAAATACACCACGCGAAAGAATCGAAATAAAAAAATAGAAAATGAAAATAATAAATATAAGAATAATTGCTCTAATAAACAGAAATAAAGAAAAATAATACTTAACCAATATATACAGGGTGTGGCCGTAACATCTTTTGTTTTCGAGTTATAAACAAAAGTTCGTTTTTCGACTTTTAAATACATGGCCAATATCTTGGTTGTAAATTTATGAAAAAACAACTTTTACATTCTTCAGGCACTGTATTATTATACAATGCCTGGACTGTATTCAGTGACGTCGAGTCAATTTAAAAAAAAAGTGCAATTTCGAGTTATGGCATAAAGTTTTATTTTTTTAAATGGGAATCATAGTTGGCTATAGTTTAGTTAAAAAGGAAATTTGTTTCTTTTTCAAACTATATATCATATATGGGGTCGCTTTTGATGTGAAAGGATTTAGCGAAAATAATCTTTTAGTAGATCACTTTTTGCGTTTTTTTATATTTATTCCAAGTAGGCGTGTGTCATCTATGACAGTGTTTATCCATTTGTCAGTAAATTGCATATTAATAATTTTGTTTCCGTCATAATTACACCCCATTTAATCGTAAAAGTGAGGATGTCTTACGAAAATTACGAGAAATATGATATGCTAGTTATTCAAAGTAATATTAATTGTGATATTGCATCCGAAATATATTTCAATCGCCATCCAGAAAGAAGACAACCTAATAAAGCTATTCTTAAGAGGTTAAAAGAAAATCTCATTAATTGTGGGTCCTTCAACAAGCCAAGACCAATCAGATATTTATATCTAATTCTTCAAAACATTAGAATTTCAAAATAGAAATTTAAATTAAAGTAAATCTTCAAATTGATGTCCGTTATATTTGATACATAAATTACACCTCTTCATAACATTCTGAACTGCATTATGAATATGAAGATTTGAAATGGAATTCACACAGTCTATAAAATTTTGTCTGAGTTCATTTATGTCGGTACTGGTTTCCTTGTATAATTTGTCTTTAATGTGGCCTCAAAAGAAAAAACCAGTGGCGTTAAGTCAGGTGATCGTGGTGGCCACCTCACTGGTCCGTTACTTCCCATTTCCCAGTTATTTCCAAAATTTGTATTTAATAATTCTGAAACGGTCCTGATATTATGAACCATCTTGCTGAACGAACTGATTTCTTGCCTCAATTAACGGTAGATTATCCATAAATTCATCAATAATTTTTTAGTTTAAGATTTCGTAGAACCGTTGGCCGTTAAGATTTTCTTGATATACCGGGTGTAACAGGATCATGGTACACCCCCTTTTCTCCTTTAGTTTTGAAGATAATTAATTGAAATTTGGGATATCCTATACATAATACAAAATAAGCGGCACTTTTTGACATACAAGTGATTTTTTTCCAATTCCGATTTCGCCGGAAGTGACACTAACTTTCGATTTTTAAATGAAATACCCTGTATATTATTGCATTTTTGATTTGTGCATAATTTTCTGAATCCAACGATACCAAATAAGTGACATTTCAAACGTCAATATTTTTTGGGAATGATTTTCTTTTCGGACGTGTCTAGGTTACAAATTTGGGATTATTGAACCGACAAAATACAAAATACTGGTCATAAGAAAAACAAAATTTATTACGGGAGGGTAACTTTCAAGTGCGGTACGGTTTCAATGTTTGGCTTGGAATAATCGGTAGTAGAATCATTGGTCCAATAATATTTGAAGGACTCCCTGATTGGTGCCAGATACTTGGGATTTCTGGAAAATGAAATTGAGGACAATTTAGCTGAATTACCTTTCCATTTACGACAGGGAATGTATTTCCAACAGTATGGCGCTCCTCCCCATAATTCAAGGATAGTAATTGATTACCTTCAACGGAGATTCGGAGAAAATGTAATTTCGACGAATGGTCCTGTGAGGTGGCCACCAAAGTCACCTGATTTAACACCCCTTGATTTCTTTGTTTGGGGTCATTTAAAAAATATTGTCTACGCAACCGCCGCTATAACCCGTGAAGACTTGGAGCTACGAGTAAGACGCGCAATTAATACCATAACAGCAAAATGGCTTTGTGACAAATCTCATTTTTTTCAAATGGAGCCATATTGGTATCGTGGTACCATTTATTAATACTATTAGTAAGGAATTTATTCATATAGCGTATTAAAATGTGCGATAAATACAAACAAAATTACAGCTAAAAGAAAATAAGAAAATACAATTTTAACCTCTTAAAAATAGCTTTATTAGGTTGTCTTCTTTCTGGATAGCGATTGAAATATATTTTGGATGTAATTGTTATTACTTTGATAAAGCATTCTAGCATATCATATTTCTCGTAATTTTCGTAAGACATCTTCACTTTTAGGGTTAAATGGGGTGTAATTATGACAGAAACAAAATTATTAATATGCAATTTACTAACAACTGGATAAACACCATCATAGATGACATAAGCCTACTTGAAATAAATATAAAAAAACACAAAAATTAATCTACTGAAAGATTATTTTCGCTATTAAATACTTACATATCAAAAGCTACCCCACATATGATATATGATTTAAAAGGGAAAAAATGTCCTTTTTAACTAAATCGTAGCCAACTATGATTCCCATTTAAAAAAATACAACTTTATGCGATAACTCGAAATTGTACCTTTTTTTTAAATTTTCTCGACGCCACTGTATTATACAGAAAAAAGTGCCTGAAGAATGCAAAAATTTTTTTTCATAATTTTACAAACAATCAAGATATTGACGTGTCTAAAAATCGAAAAATCGAACTTTTGTTATAACTCGAAAACAAAAGACGATAGCAAATTTTTGTTTTCGCAAAAAAAGTGATCGAGAATATATCTTCTGTTTTTTTTTTGTATCTCTTACAGTTACCGAATTACCACATACAACCATCGAAATTTGCGCACCCTGTACCTAATATATTCTTATCATTGATTTAATAATATAAGCAATTTAGTTGCTAATAAGAGAATATCGAAAATAACAAAAAAGTTGTCTGATTTCCTCCTCGTTTTTATTTTGAACTAAGTTCTGAAGCCAGCCTCCACACGTTCTGGTAACAAACAGCTTGCCCAATTAATTAATAAATCGTCTTTGATTAATGAATGGCAACTACGTGGAAATTGCGAAAAGTACAACCTATAAATTACACTTTTGGCTGATTAATGAGTGTGTTTTTTGATTTGTTTATTCAAGTTGTTTGTTTCATACGTTTTAAATACCTTACATGTGTTAATATTCACTTTATTTGTTATGTATGTTTCTGAGAAATTAGGGTGTATTTTCAGACAGCCATCACTTTAAATTATTTATCACTTTTAACAATTTTCGATTTAATTGGTTAATTTATCACATCATACTACCTTATACTGGGTCGTTTTTTCAATTATCTATTGGAAAATTATCTAATTTCGATAAAAACAAGTACACGTGCACATCCGAGGATCTGTGTAGCACTCTGCCCACCGTCTTAAGGCTTGTACACATACTCAGCGGAGCAAGGCAGTCTCACGCATTTATTTCATGGGCCTGTCCAACACCATCAGGTCCGGCAAAAGGGCCTGATTTTAGGGCCTTTTTTTACCTAGTACGTATTGTTAGGTACTTCCATTTTGTATGCTTTTCTTCCGCCAGGCCTAAACACCACCGATACGTAGTAAGTGTTGGCCTGTTCCGCAGGTCTAGTGTGCCTTGAAATATGTCTGGATTAATCGATAATGTTCTACAGTGTTCTTCTAAGAAATTTGTGGTAATGTGGAGTATTAAAAGTTAAGGCAGTGTTTGAGGACTATTTCTTGACCAAATAGTGACTTGAAAGCGGATTTTTGAGAAATCTCTGGAGTAATCTATTTAGAAATCGCTGCAGATACACAAATGTCGCTACGGATAAGATATTGTACACTTGAAAATAAGGCTTCCATTTCGAGCAATTTCTGGAACAGTCCATTTGAGAATCATAGAATATACATTCTGTTAACAAGAAGGTGTTGTGGAAGTAAAAACAAGACTATTAGTGATTTTTCTGAAAATTCTAGAACATTAGAAACAACAAAAATACATGAAGACGTGATAAATGTATTTTACGAACTTTCTACTATAATAATAAACGATAATAATAAACAATAATAATAAACAATAATAATAAACACTACAGATAATACAACCTTATGTATCTCTAAACTGATGTTGTGCGAGAGTGGGCTACACATTTAGAGACAACGGACACATCCAATATCCGAATACACTACGATTAATCTCTCACTGAAAAATCCCAGTGTCACGGCCAGGATTCGAACTCGGGACTTCTGGGTGAGAATTAAGTGTCCCTGCCTCTCGACCATCAGTCATATTAATAAACTGTCTTCTGAACTGATTTACATGTCGTGAGTTAATGCCAATTAACAAGAAGTATGGCGGAGAACAAACACAGGACATGCTTCTACCATTGTTACAACGGATACAGGAGCAAATAAAAATACTAAATGAAGCGAAAGAAGAACAAGAAAATCAACGACAGAAAGATATGGATGAACTCAGAAAAATCATAGACGATTAAGAAAGAAGACGACGAGAAGAGAAAAACGAACAGACAAAAGAACAAGAAAGAAGGCGACAGGAAGAAAATGAATAAGAAAGAAAACAAAAAGAATAATAAAAAAAAACAGGAAGAAAAGGAAAACTAAAGAGAATTATGGACGAAGAAGAGTAGAAAAGAGAACACCTGGAAGAATTAAGAAAAATTCTGGATAAACAGCAGCAAGCTATGCTCTCGGTCACTGAAAAATTGAAAGAAGCTGTATGAACCGAAATCAGGGAAGTTATAATAGGAAAGGTTAGTGAAGTTTAAGGAGAAATGGTGAGGTTAAAGGAGAAGTCAATTAAGTCAGAGAGGAAGTAGCCCCCCTCAAACAACAATTAAGGTAGAAAGGAAGCCACTTTTTTTTTCGTTCGGAACTTGGTTACAACCACTTTCTTATGAATGCCAAAGTCCATAGTCAACGCATCAGAGGGATTAGGGTACTATACGATAACGTTTTTTTCTTATAGCATACATTGCCTCCATTCACGAGAAAACAAAACAGACGTTGCCTTGCATAATATTTGAACGAAGTATTAGACTGCCATGTGACTTGGTGTTTGGTACACCAGATGAGGAGCGACTTTCTCTAAATGATTACGCCGATGAAGTTGGTGAACGGCTGAGGAACATCCATGAGACCGAATTGTCATAGCAAGTAATCGCATAAAGGCTCGTTGTGACTTTAAGGCCAATTCAGGAGGGTGCCTTGCGAAAGATCTGGTTTCGCTATATAACCTACAACGAAAGAAAGGCTGATCTCTTAAGCTTCATCCACCTTGGGAAGGAACATACACTGTCGTCAGAATAAAGGACGTCAATAAAGTCCAAAGATGAAGTTTGTGCATATTGAGACATTAGTGGTAACTGCAGAGAACAACCAAGATGACCAAGATGAGACGTTCAGGTTTAAGGAGGAAGCAATGCTACGCCAATGGATTATGCAAACTGTAATTCCAAAATGTGCCCAGGGATGGCATTACCAGTACTAAACCTTAAATAGCCAATGTAATTTGGACTTATAAAGGAAGAACTAGTATTGTTTGAGAAAGATCAAGAATATTCAAAAAACTTATAGCCTGTACATAGATGAATATATAAGACAAGGAATAAGTAAAGAAGAACAGTACGGATTTGGAATTGTGCCAGTAAAGAAGAAATAAGATTGATTACTTAATAAAGTACTGAGTTAATGAAGTTTCAATCAACGAATCTACGGTTTGAGGTATTTCTGGGGACAGCAAACACGCAACAATTTTTTTTAGTACCGGTCTGTAATATTAATAATACGTTGCAAAATATTTTTCGTATTATTGATTAATTTGAAGTTCATTATTATGTAATATGAGGATATGTTTGTTTTATTGATGAAATACTGACAGGTGGATAAACTGCAAGGGGTAAATTGTCTATTTACATCCAACTGAATATGCATGTTGCATATTTAATGAGGTGTTTGTATCGATTTGTTAATTAAGTGTGGAAATGAACTTTTATGGATAAATAAATCCGACAGACAGCCATATTATTTGAAACATGTTATATGAATTAAATTTATGTTGTCATGAATTTTCGTTTTTATCATACTAGCTCGTGCTTTTTGCAAAATTTAGTTAATTTTATATTCAGCGATGCAGTTTTATTCTGAAATGACTTCTGTTAACTAAACTATCAGTTACTGAAATTATTAGTAATGCATAATTTGGATATTGTCGATATTTTGTAAATGATTATAAATTCTGATCATATTATTTCCACTTTTAAATACTGGTGAGGAATTTAGTTCATCAAATACATTCAGTAAATACCTCCGGGGTATAGTTTAAATTTTAAATAAATCTACAATTTCACACGACCAGTTATAATAAAATATGTATAAAACTATTTTAAAAATAGGTACTGCTTTAAATGTACATAAGCTATGATTTATTTTAATATGATGAATTAAATTGTATATGAATTTACAGATAATGGTTGATGTTAATCACAAGTAAGGAAGTGTCAATAATACATTATTAACATGTACTCTATATCAGTGGTAATTATACTCCATTTAATGAACATATAGAATTAGGGAGGAGCCTATTGAATTTCCGGTTTCAAAATCCCGTTTCACACTCTACAAATTTTTTTTTTTTTTTGGAGAATTTGTAACAATCAAATTTAACTAAAATTGAATTTACAAGGTATTTTTTAAAATATTGGAAATTTTCTATTTGATCATTAATATCGACAAGTAAGCAACCAGTTATAACGTAGTTATGTTTTCGGAATTACCTAATTTACTAATCATAAATTAGTGGCACTTCAATAATAATGTAGTACATTTAATATAGCCCTTAATTAAATAATTTAAGCATCAATCCCTTTCGCAAAATTAGAAACAATTTATACCTTTTTGATAACAATTCCGATTTTTAATAAGGTTGAGAGAACCCCGCGAGTCGTTTGAAAAACCTAAAATTCCTTTCAGGTTTTTGTAGCGTTTCTTTAAAATTTCAATCGCGCTGTCGTACTTCTAACCAGCCAGCGAGTTGAAAATTGAGATTCTTTTCTCTCGTGACTTTTGAACAAAAAGGGACTTCCTATTTGAAAGAAGTACTTACTGTTTGGTGGGCCTTGAGGCATAGTTTAGTGAAAAACCTTTTAACCAAGGTAGTTATATATATAAATGATAATTAAACAAATAGTTATTTGTAATCGATTGCATTCCATTGCAGGTTTTTTTTTGGTTTCTTATAAATTTTGAGTGATTATTACCTCAATCATTATCATTGCAACAATTTAAATAATGGAGAAGTATTCGATCTAAATTTCATTTTTTTGGGGTTCGGCTAACGAGCCATAGGATTTTTATCTCAAATTGGGCTGGTTATATGGTTAAGGACCTAAAGGTGGGCATACTTTAATTCCCTGGAGCTGTGTAACAGGATTAGCAGAAAATCAACTACTTCAAGGAATAGGAGACATTCCGGCATTTACTACCACCCATGTGACCCTCCCCAAAAAGAAAAAAAAAAGAAAAATAAATAATGCTTGTAGTAATTAGAAGAACGCCCTAAGAACAACAGGGAAATGTTTAGTAAGAAACACTATCTAAAACCTTTTAAAAGTTTACCATTTTTAATTTTTTTGCTTAGTCAATTATCAAAAAGGAGGGTAACCCACCGACAAACTTTCACCAGATGTAAAACTAAGTCCGAGGACAAGAATTAAATGTTAAAAGTAGGCCTAAATTTAGTTTAATCGTAATTTTAAGTAAAGTAGAGTATTTTAACTTCCCTGTACCTTTCTTAATTGTTTATTGGCTAGGGCCACCCTCTTGATTGTCTTTGAAAGACAATTTTATTATGCTATAACTATTTAACTATTTAGCATAAAAATAATTATCTTATCTAAGTAATTGCTAAGACAATTACTGCCTATAAAGTAAATGGGGTTGTTTTACCATTTGAGATTTAGTATGGTTATTTTCCTATACTTTTCGTGGTATCAATAGATATTTAGTAGAGAATTTATTTAGATATTTAAGTCAATTTCTTGTAAGCTATTTGACAGATTTGAACTGCATAATCGAAATTTTGAAGATATGTTCAAACAAGTTTTTTTTAATATATTTAGTTTAAGGTGAAAATTGTTTTTTTTTTGTCCTTACTTTAATTGACCTGGCGCCCGCCTGAACCTTCTCCCTTGCCACCGACGAGCCAAAAGAAAGCTATCCGTGGTAACACCTTGTGACGACACTTTCAGGGCAAAAAAAAATGACCAACAATAAAATTTGATTAAAACTGTTTGAATAAGGCTCGAGCTAAATTTCTTAAGAACATTTTTTTTTTTTGAATTTTGTTTAATTCCAAAGAACGTCACAAATTAAAATAATTAAGTTAGGTTAGGTGACAGGTTAAAATTAATTATTATTTGTAACAAAAAAAAAACGAATAGGTATATGACATCATAAAAAATATAAATATTATTGGAAAGTAAATCCACCACGACGGTGCATTTTGTATAACTGGTAGGATTTATTTTAATACGGAGGCTTGTAGAATAAAAATATTTTTTTTAGATTCAAGATAATTATGGTGTTTTTAAACCAGGAATATTCGTGTGTCATTTATATCCATTATAATGTTCAATTGTCGACCAACAGAAGGCGGCACTGACAGAATTGAAATAAAGTATTCTGTGACATAACCTAACAATCAACTGTTACAATTTAGACGTGTTAAAAAGAAAGAAAAATTAAATCATGCAATAGATGGTTAACAAGATTCGATTACTGCTCGTAAGTAGAACCAAGAAGAAACTTACGAGAGATCAGTCTACATTAATAAGAAAATATAAATGGAGTAAACATAAACCATAAAAAATATGCATACTAGCACCCTATATGAAAATAAATACTAAATAAGTAACACTGTCCTAAAATCTAATAAAATAAAAATAAAAGCTTTGCATGTTATACACACCATGTGCTTACTCAGCATATATTGTTTTAAATGCACTTGTAGATTAGATGTAAATTATTTTTTTTTATTAGAATTATAAATTTATATATTTGTATTGCAGATAGATTAGGATTTTCTCTAACAGTACATCTCATACTATAGCGAGTATTTGTGTTTAGATTGTGATGTTATTCTCATATAAATGTATAAATTCATTTGTTTGCAAAATAAACGATATTATCATTATTATGTACAGCCCGAATAGAAATCTTATTTTTTTTTTATGAAACCGTTCACAGAACCGTTGCTAATTTTATAAACCTTATTCTTTATATAGCCCTAAAAAAAAGTCAAGCGATATCATATCTGGAGTTTTTGTTGGCCAGCTTATTAGTCCATGTCTACATATTCATTCTTCAAAGCATTCAATGCAACAAATTCAATAATCACAAAGCCTACTTCAGTGCAATTGTTCTACGAACGATTTTATATAAGAAAAAGAATTTGTTGTTCTTGCTGTAATATGTTTAAAACTATGATGATAATAAAACTAGATGTGTAAAGTTATATATGTTTGAAATCAGAAAGAGAAGTGAAATTTAAATAAAATATGGGGTGTTCTATTTGAAAAAGTGGCGGTATCCTCTAATTTTAAAACTATGTTATTTTTCAAAGAGCTTATATCACTATTTTTTTGAAACTTTGAAATAAGTTCATAAATAACAAAAATGAATTTATGAAGGATCACCGTACACATACATTTTTTTACAAATAAAAAATATCAATACATAATCAACTGTATTGGCTTCGTGGTCGAGTGGTAGGGACAGTTGCCTCTCACCCTGGAGTCCTGGGTTCGATCCCCGGTTGAGGAGCTAAGATTTTTTTCTAAATCAGAAATTATTCCTAGCATACTCGGATATTGGGTGTGTATCCATTGTCTCTAAATGTGCAGCCCTCTCCTGCACAAGATACCTTGAAGTACTTTAAGGGATACAAGGGGTACCTTAGGGATACAAAAGGTTGTAATTTAATCATACCTACATAAATACTTTAATATAATTGTCTCTTTATTATTTAATATAATCAACGTCATTTAATTGCGACAAAATGTGTCTGTTCCCTTGCCAACATTTTTAATTTTTTTTGCTTGATATCCATCAGAACATCTTCAAAAATGCCACCAGCTTTGCATATTTATTAGATATATGGAATTTGGATGTCAACCCAGAGACAGAATTTAATCCTAATACTATATTTCGAAAAAAATGCGTGATATAATAGTAATAAAATAAATTGTTATTTCTGAGAGTGTACTAACAAATGTGTAAGTATATACAAAAAGATTTAAAAAAGGTTATTTTCGTCATGCCTTCCAAATTCCCTATGTCTACTTATATCTATGTTATCATTCACCATCGTACAGGATTTTAACTTAGAATATTGGGCGCATAGCCTGGAAGACATATTCCTTTTTTATTAAAATAGGCCAGCATAATATTCTCCGTGTACGCTTGTGTCTTCTTTTTCTTGCACCATTCACTTAACCAATTGTGCACTTACAATTCTCTTAATTTTGCGGTGAAACTGCTGCTCTAGTAGCTTCAAAGATTTCTTGTAATTCTTGTTGGTTTTCCATGTCGAAACTCAACTTTTGAACTCGACAAATTTCTGTTGTCACGGTACATTTGATTGACAACTCAAAGGCTCCTAAATATTAAATTTGTTCCAGCAGCAGTCAAAAACTCGTTTAAACTGTCCTCGACATGCGCAAAATGAAATTGGCATTCCAGTAGACAATCTGTAATTCTGACTACTAGTTCAGTGCTCGCAAGATTAGTTTCTAACCTATTTCAAATGGTTTGAAGAAATCGCGGATTCCCGATCGATTTTAACCTGGTCATGCGCAGTTCAAATATAAAATGTTTAAAACTATTTGATTTATAAACGTATTTGTGAATAAACCAATAGCCTATGGTATTATTCTCAAGTATGCATAAAGATAGAAATAATTCGCTCCATCTTCTAAAACTATTGTTTTGGGAGATTTGTTTAAATGAATCAAAATTATTGCAAATATATAGGTTATGTTATATATAGTGAGGATGCGAAAAAGCAGAAGAGATACCAAAATTCGTTCCAGTAGTATAAATTGCAAACTAATTCCCAACTAGTTGATGTTTAGACATGCGCATTCAAAAAGTTCATCAAACCGTTTGTCACTTTCTGCTGAAGCAACCGTTTGTGACTTTCTGCTGGAACAAACCTATTATAATATAGTGCCGATATACTAGTATTATTACAGTACTTTATTTATGAATTACGGGAGAGATCGCCATTTTCCCTCGATATATTACAGCTTGGGGAAAAATAAGGTTTATCTCTTCCTTGATATATAATGTTAATGTATAGTAGGAGAAACCGCTTTAGTAACGGGACGTGCGGGGTAAGACGCTGCAGAATACAGAGCTGGATTTATCTGTATTGTTCGCTCGTTTACTTTTTCAGTGTAGGTTTTTGTGCTCAGTTTAGCTAGCAACAATTTACCAATTGTAGAAGAAAGTATTAACTTGAAATAAAAGTATTGAATATAAAATATTGACTACACATACAGTAATCAAGTTCGCTTAATATAAATTGTTACTACCTAGCAAGAACCGCGAGGAGGTATGAGCATTTCTTGCCAGGAAAGGATGGGTAGAGAATGTTAGTATAGAATAAAGAAATTATTTAAAAAGTAACAAAAAACCTTTAAAAACAAAATAAAAACATAAAATATACTCTCAAAATAGTAACAGAAACAAATATTTTTCTCAATAAACTAAAAGAAAAAAAATATACTATAATAAAAACAGAGACATATTTTTGTCAAAATGAAAAAAAAATATTAATAAATAATAACATCCTGAAAAAGAATATTTCTTAAGCACTGAACTACGAAAGCACAAAAACGGAAATAAATAATACAGTTGATATCACAAAATTCACTTCTTCACTTCACATTACTTCACTTTACCTCACCTTACATTGATTTTTCTCTGAATCATCTCCCTTCTCACCCACTTCTTAATTTTCGTTCAAATTTATAATAAATTTATTTACACCATTTATATGACATTCAGCAATTTTTAAATAATCATCCTCAATTGTAATAACTTTCCTAATTCTTTTTTCCTAATTTTCCTTTTTAATTCTCGACACTTCATTTTGAATTTACTCTCTATAATATACTTCTTCTCATAATTTTTCATTGCAGGACATCCAATAGTTGTGTTTTATTATAAATTTCCTCATAATAGGGATCATGTTCCATTAAAAAAATGTATAACTTCAGCTTAGTAAAACTCTTGTTAGGAATTTTATACAGTTGTCTCGAATGGTACTTCGCATTGTCAAGAACAATAATGCTATTTGGTTTTAATTTTGGAATTAAGATATTTTCAAATTATTCCTTAAACATTTCTCCCTCCATGTTCTTGCGGTAATCCTGATTCCATGTTACAGTCTTCCATGTTTTTCCGCACAGTTTCAATGCATTATCAACCCATCCATTAACTGATCCACAGTGTAATAGAATTAACCGAATCCCTTTATTAGTGAGATTGGTTGACATTTCCTAGATCCATCAGTCCATTCTTTTTTACGGTGTCATGAGTATCATACCAAGTTTCATCTAGATATAATAAATCTATTTTCCTTTTTGAGTTCTTTTATCTCTTCTAGATATGAATCTCGCCAATCCACTATTCGTCTGCTTTCCATAATCACCATATGTTTATTAATAGTTTGATATTTAAATCCAATTTTTGCCGGCCAAGTTCCTAAAGTTCTTTTGGTATATTCTAGATAATAATCCATTTCTTTCAGTTTTCTGTCTACCACGTCAATAGTTGGGATTTCATTTTTTCTCATACGCGTCGTAAACTAAAGTTCTTAAAAGATTTGCTAACGATGGATCCACAGTTTTCTATTGACCGATGCCGGATTGTTATTTTATAATAAGGGCACCTTCTTTCACCAGTTTGTGTATTGTGGGACGGGGAATGTTAGTGAGACATGCTGTTTCACCTATACATCTAAATCATACAAATTAGAGTCATTAGCTCATCGCTTCAAACGATTATTATAAACATTAAAACAAATTTGTTTCGCTTGCTGGTTCAAATGTAGCCGATTTTTTCTTACTGAAAACACTGATGAAGTGATGAACTTTTATTTTCTTTATCACTGTAATCACTATCACTTTCATTTTCACAAACACAATAAGATGTAGACGTAGAGGTCTCCCACAGTCGAAACATTTTTATATTAAATACGATAACCTTCTTAAATTATTTTCAAAAACACCCAGCAAATAAACAGATATAAAATAATTATGCTAAACAAATCGGTGACAAAATTAATTACCTGAAGTATCGCAGATTGTAAGTGAGCCTCCGCCTCGGTCGCGTGTAAACAAAAACAACAATCATCTTTCTCGCTTTAATGTAAGCGGTGTAAAAGACGGAAGATGTCATGTGTTGGATATTTCCCGCCCTCTTAAAGCGTGTTATCCTGCACCTCCCGTCACTTATACTATTTTATGTAATTAAATAATTTTTTAAGATATGAATATTTAACACGATTTATTTTTTTTAAATCTGCAAGACATCCAAATATTAATATTAGTTTTATAAATATTGTAATAAAAATCTTTAAAATTACTGATGTGGCCAGCACATAACTTTCTTATACAAGTATATATCATCCTGATCTAAAAAATTCATTCTATTTAATTCTTCACTTACCTCAATTAAATTTTAATATCGTACCTTGAAATGTTTCATTAAAATTTTTAAATAATTAATTATCAACGTCATTCGATACTGTCAATAATAATTCATATCATATATTTTATTTAACCCCGTTATGAAATGTCAAGTTTTAAATGCATTTTTGACGTTACGAAGCGTCACATTTTTCATAACTCCATTAAATAACTGAGTGATGTAATAAATTTTTACGTAACTGATTATTATCATTTTCCCTATTTAAAAGCGGGATTAGATAAAATTTTGTACTTAACACATTATGAAAAGTAATTTTACTTGACTCATGTAATTTGCAAAATTCGCTCGCTCGTTTTGGCAAATATTACATTCGTCAAATAAAATTAGTCTTTTCATAACTGGTTACGTAAATAACTATTAATAATTTTTTGTTGTTGACATTGACATTTTTGTAATTAAATTAGACCTTTCAAACGTCAAACTGTTAAATTTATCCTAATCTCATTTTATGAGGCCAAATGTGAAAATATTTCAGTATACGTCAGTTTTATTTAAGTACTTGGAAAATATATTTTATTCGCTTGATATAGTAGACATGATTTATAATCTTTCATCAAGATTTTTTTTTCTAAAGTCAAATACAAAAAAGTTTAAGTCCCGTGGACTCCTTTTCAGCTGGCCAATTTTGTTCATCACCGAATTTTTTCCTTGTCTTTGGCCTTTAGAACAAGTGTACCAAATTTGAAAGCTATATTTCAAAAACTGTGGCTGCTATCGCGATACTACAGACATGCGGACAGATTTTTTTTCATAAAGTTATGTTTTTTCATTATAATTCGTCGAGATTCGTCCAGAAATGCAATAAAAAATTTTAAATTTTTTTCCCAAAATTGTAACTTTTTTCTTCTTTCATTCATTATGTCCCTTCTGGTGGTACCACATTCACCAAATTTAATGTGTCACCTAAAATGTTGTTGACAATCTTAACTGCCAAATTTGGGAAGTCTCCCATTAGTATTTTTTGAGTTACCGCGGATACACACACACATACACACACACGCACACGTACACGCACACACGCACACACGCACGCACGCACGCACACACGCACAGACACACGCCGCGCGCGCGCGCACCGACAGACATCATTTAGAAAATAGTCAGAATGGATTTAGAAGGGTTCAAAACGTATATATCAATCAAAATCTCGAGGTCGAAAAATCACGATTACTATACATCCTTATATTAGGTATAAGAAAGTAAAAAGTGCACGAAACATTTGAGATCACTAAAAATATTTTTTCGCATAGAAAGCTGAAAAATTAATGAAATACCCGGCTCTTTTAGTGTAAGGGAATGTATAAATTGTCTGACCAATGCTAAATATATTATCTCTGACTAGCATTTAAGACCGTTGCTCCGAAACCCTTAAAATTATATTTTTAAGAATGCGTTTTGTCACAGCATAAGGAGAACTAAACTGTGGTTTTGTGATAATTAATAATATTTTTGGAAGCACAACTATTTGACATTTTCTGTGCACTTAAATTTACATATTTATTTTGTATCAAATCCAGATTTGATGGTTGGATTCATTTAATTGATGTTATATAAAATAGATTTATTTACATTAACTTCCGGTAGTAAATAGAGATGGTTAGCATATCCGCTATACTTTACTTTTTTACTCCATTTGCTTATGCCTACATCTTTTATGGCTATTTATACGGAATGTTATATTAGTAGAGTCATGTAGATAAAACATGAGACATAACTATCAAAATACCCATAAAAAAAGTTTAACATAAACAACATAAAATTTTATATCGACACACATAGCCTAGTTGTTCTATGCAACAGCTTTCAAGCTACATGAATATGACTGCATTTTACAAATTGGCGTCTCTCATTGGCGTATCTCCACATTTTTATCAGATCAATAAGTGGACGCGCATTTTTTTTATTATTTTTATTATACTCGTAATATAGAAAATCACAAGCCACTAACCAGGATGTGAAAAAAGTAATAAAATACAGAGTTCTGTTTAAAAAAATTTAAGCTGTATTCATATCTCATTAATTTCATGATTACATATTCGACAGCTTTAGAAAAAATATATATTATACCTTTATTTAGATCAAGATATTTATACACAATTGACACCTAACTTAACGTAATTAATTATTTGAAACAAAAAATGGACCATTTACAATTTGTTACATATTCACAAAGAAGTCTTTTGGATGTTGTGAAGTTATTAAAAATTTTTAGATTTTTTGGCATATCATTAAATATTTCTAAACCTTTAGAGAAAAATTAGTTTTGGCTGGTAACATTTTGTTTTTCATTTACAGATAAAAATTAAAGTTTTAAATATGACTTTTTGATGTACATTCATAAAGTTTAAAACTTCTAACATTAATTTTATAGGTGTATATTTATTACATCCTAGTATAATTATCATTGCTCGGTTTTGTGTTTTTTGTAGTTTTTGTATTTACTTTTGACTTATATTGAATAAAACTAGTGAACAAAATTAAAAATGAGACGCAATATATTCTTTATATTAATTTTGAATACATAGTAAGAGATGATCCTATTCTATATAAAAAGTGATATTTCTCTGACATTTTATTCATAATAAAATTTGTATGACTTTTAAAATTAAGATTTTGACCTATTTTGACTCATAAATATTTCAATTCAGTAACTTTTTCCAGAGTGTTATTATTTATCAATATATTTAATGAAAACTGTTTAATTTAGAATTATTTCCTATGAAGTTTGAAAGAAAGTTGTTTTTCTTTTTGACTTCTTGAACCTTATTTATGTATTTTTATAGCAATTGTGTTCTTGGGATTTTGGTTCTTTAATGATATGAATGAAAATCTAACAGTTCAAACTTAGTTGTAAACCGAAAAACATCGTCGGTTAGTATAAAACAGTAAAAAGTGATGTGCTCGCTATACGCAGAAATTATTAATTAAGTAACATTATTGTACGTTAAACTATAAAGTGCCACATCAGATTATTTTTTCATTGTCATTGCATTGAAAAAGGTGGAAAACAGCCACCGAAACGTTTGTAAAATGTGTTTATGAATAAATAAACAATTTAGATTTTCATTCATATTATTAAAGAACCAAAATCCCAAGAACACAATTGCTATAAATATATATATATATATATATATATATATATATATATATATATATATATATATATATATATATATGTATATATATATATATATATATATATATATATATATATATATATATATATATATATATATATATATATATATATATATAG
The DNA here is from genome assembly GCA_029963845.1 of Rhamnusium bicolor. Lineage (NCBI taxonomy): Eukaryota > Metazoa > Arthropoda > Insecta > Coleoptera > Cerambycidae > Rhamnusium > Rhamnusium bicolor. Next base: position 938,543 of record JANEYF010005529.1, read on the forward strand.
GAAGAAAGGATAATGGGTATTGCCCGCAAAAAAGGATGAATCCGTCGACACGTGTTTCTGAGTCACTACTCGTAATCATGACGGCTATAAGTTGTAAGGATAGGTACAACTTAGGTTCAACAACTTATAGCCGTCATGATTACGAGTAGTGACTCAGAAACACGTGTCGACGGATCCATCCTTTTTTGCGGGCAATACCCATTATCCTTTTCTTCCTGTTACATCTCATCCCACAGTGCCCTTCTATTCTTTGTTATATATATATATATATATATATATATATATATATATATATATATATATATATATATATATATATATATATATATATATATATATATATATATATATATATATATATATGTATGTATATATATATATCTATGTATATATATATGTATGTATATATATATGTATGTATATATATATATGTATATATATATATATATATATATATATATATATATTATATATATATATATATATATATATATATATATATATATATATATATATATATATATATATATATATATATATATATATATATATATATATATATATATATATATATATATATATATATACATGTTATAGTATTATCAGCAAACATATTTATACCACACTACTACTTTTTTACAAATTTTACAATATCATTTACATATAACAGAAACAAAATAGGTCCCAAGACCGTACTCTGTGGTACACCGACTAGTGCTGTATTACGAATACCAATTTTTTCAAGTTTCGTTACTGGTAATTATCTATTAACAGTTTCAAAAGCTCCCCGAAAATTCAAGAAAACTCATAATATAATATTATTGTCATACATTGCCTTAACCCATTTATCACTTATATTTAGTATTACCGATTCACAATAATGTTGTTTACGAAATCCTGACTGATTTTGACACATTACTTTTATCATAATAATCTAAAAGTTGGATATTTACTACAATTTCAAAGAGCTTTTCATATACTGGCATGGTATTTATTAGCCTAGATTCTTCACAGAGTTAAGTATTACATACTTTGGGCACAGGTACAACACTTGAAGTTTTCCAGTTACTGGGGAAAATTCCACTCTGTAATGATAAATTTACAATATCCAGAGAACGATTTTCGGTAACCATAAACGCGTCCTTAATTATTTCTGTAGGTATGCCATCTTCTGTTCCAGCAGTATCTTTTAGGGTATACAATTGTTTTTAGCTCATGACTGTCAATGTTTGCTATTACTGTATCAAAGTCTTTTGGAATTATTACTTCACTGATTATATAATATCGATACTTTCTAAGAAATATTTATTAAATTTATTTGAAATTCCCACAGTTTTAAATATATTTGTTCTTACAACTGTCCTAGTATTGGGTAATATGGTTTCTAAGTTCTTCCACATTAGTTTGCATTTATTTTTATTTCCATCTATTATTTTATTAAAATATTTTTCTTTTTCATTTCTTATTTTAACTGTTACATTGTTTCTTAAGTCTTTGTAATCTCTCCATATATTATTATCCTCTGTAGCAGTTGCTTCTTCATATTTTCTATTTCTTTCTTTCACTTTAATTATTTCATATTAATCCATTTGTTATATTGATATTTTTCTGCTATAGTAAATTCAATGGTAAGACAAATTACATTGTGTCACAGATATAATTTATTAGGGAATTTGACAATCTATTGACATCAGTCATATTGTTGTCCAATCTGTAACTTTGCATGTAATATTCTTGTTGTTTGTAATGACATAATCTATTATGGTTGAACTATGGTCTGTTAATCTAGTAGGATTGTGTACAATTTGTTGGAGGCCGTTTTGATAGATAATATCACTAAATTTTTTGTATAAAAATCACACAACTTTGATACAAAAAACTTTTTTTGTTTCTTGGAAATAAGGGAGACGGCATGGGTGGGGAAATCTCGCAGGGACACCCTGTACAATGATCTAGGAGTGTTTTGTTTTTATGCTGTAACTGGAGGGAATCATTTCTTAAATGTACGTTTTTTTTTTGGTAATATTTTTTTAATCTTAATATTTTTTTGCCTTTAATATTACAAGTATGAATACTATTATTTAATCTAATTTATTCTTGCATATAGTTAGAAGTAGTTGTTTTAATAGTTTCTGCGACAAAATATAAAGTGTTGTGTTTAATGTATAGTCTACATATAAATTTTTTACTAGCGTATTTAGACACTAGGTAGTTTATTGTTATCATATTAGGTTTGAAAGGATTCTTAGGTAATATCCAAATAAGTAATTTATTTCTTCTAGAAAAAGACATAAAGAATACATAACAGCATGATATAAATTTTGTTGATTTTGATTTCAAATATAATATAACCTGAGATAAAACATATTTATTTCATAATCTAAGAAAATGTAGTTATTATATTTCTAGCGTTTCCATATTTGAAATATTACAATGATAAGTCTGTTGCTTGCTATCTAAATTATTCGTGGCAAATGTCTCGCACAATAACATCAAAGTAACAATATGCAACATTTGCAATATGCATATCTAAAACAAATACTGGTAAATGAGCTCCGCTTCTGCGACAAATCTCATTTACGTTCGTTTATTTTGGTCTAGACCTACTTGCTTTTCACATGCATCACATACATACTTTATTGTTGGGTATTACATATTACCCATCAGATATCAGGTTTCTTACGAAATCAACACGACATGTCAGTTCAAAGCGATCGTCGTGAGACAGGGCCAGTTTATTAGCATTACGTGAACACAGGACGTACCTCATTTTCCATAAGGACTAATTATAGCAGCGGTACGTTCATTCACATTAATAAAACCTGCAGCATGCTGTTTTCGTTTTTTTTATTTGACTATATAATTATGCTTGTAGTAAGGAGTTAAACATCGTGCTAGCATATGTTATTTATTTATTAATCTAGTAAATATTCCCATTTATTGTATATTGTAAGACATCTGTATTTTATTGTAACGAAGTTGCAAGCCATTTCATTCCAGTTTGTTGTTTTCCGCGAAAAATTGTTTCTGCCAGTCCAGTCTAGATGGCGCCATTGATTTCTACTGGAATAATTGATTTCGTAGATTTTTGCACTTAAAAAAAATTTTAAAAATGCCTAAATATGTATTTGTTTTTATTACTCATACTGTACTCTCAAATGTTTGTCTCTTTCCTAACTATAATCGAGTTTAGGTAGCAGAACACTACGGTGCTCCTTCCTTCTTACTAGTGTAGCGTTCTGAAGACAACACCTGTAGTTCTGCGGTCTGGTAAAATTTATATGTTTCCTGGTATTATCGTGTCATTTTATGTAATATTATTATTTTTGTGTCTCATATTAGTTGTCAAAAAACATCCTTTGACTAATCTTTTGATGTAAAGTCACAAGTCACTATATTTTTTAGATAACGAAGAATTATTCATGTGGTAGTAAGTCCCAAAACAGAAAAAGAAAAATTTAGAGAATGCCACAAATAACGTTCAGAAAATAAACAATAGAATGTCAGATTTTTTTTAAAAAATGTAATGTGCTAATATAAGAAAGTAGTTTATCTGTTTTTATGTTGACCTATTCTCATCAGACATGAAAATTGCCGACTTGAGGATTTTACCGAAATTATGAATTTTGGGGTAGACGTGATACAAAACAAATTTTTCGCAGTCAGAGCGGTCTGTTTGTTTGAATGTCTCTATATCTATATATTTGCGCTCAAGAGCCAAAAATATTTAATAATCGATCTAAAATTTCGTATTTAGGCTTCGATTGAACCGGAAGAACCCAGTTCATTTTGGTTAATATCAAATAGTTCGAAAATTTTGCGATTTTAGAGAAAATATATTCTGATTAAAATTTGCATTCTTATAGCTTTTACGCCCAGAAATTTTAAAAATGACATATTGAAAGATCTACCGAAAACGAATTAAAACTGTTTTTCATTGTGAATCATTGTTTTTACGGCTGTGTTTTAATTTCATTAGTCTTGTATTTATAGTATTCTGTTTTGCCGATTTCAACATAATTTTGTGTTTTTTTCCGGTGGTTTGACTTGTGCATACATTGTTACAGCTTTCACAAGATATTTTGTATTCAGCATATCTTTTAGGTGAGCAATTTAGGTTTTAGTTACCAGACTTCTAAATTTAGATTTTAATAAATTACAACTGCAATTGCAACTGATGTAATTGGTCGTGTTTTTAACACGTTTTTATTAGCTTCACTTGTATGTTTGCTTGTTTGTTTGTATGTTTGTTTGTAACCGACTCTTTGGACTCGATTTTAACCCACTGTACACTTATTAAGAACCGGTAACAATACAATAATTTGATAAGTTTATATCATTATCCTGTTCAGGATCGCCAATCCTTTCCTCACGTATCCCTGCGTGAAAGCAAAGGCTTAATATGTCAGTAGATTCCATAATTGTTAATTAGCCCGGTGGTCGAGTGGGTTAAGGCACTCGACGCGAAACGACAGACTCATCCGGCGTGAGTTCGAACCTCACGGCTGAAAATAATATTTTTTTTTTTTCAGAAATATCTGTTGGATCGTAATATGTTATAATATCAGCATCAATAAGCAATATAAATATAGTTTAAAACAACTAAAAAAACACGCTTTCATAGCACATCAAACTAAAAAAGTTAAAAATAAATATAGTTTAAAAAAAACTAAAAAACACGCTTTTAAAGCACATCAAACTAAAAAGTGAAAAATAATTATTAATATAAACTGAAAATAATAATGAACGAAAAATACTAGTATTATTGTGAAAAAAGCGTGGGGTGCTCGATATACGAAAAATATTGCACAAAGCACCCCACGCTTTTTTCACAATAATACTAGTATTTTTCGTTAATTATTATTTTCAGTTTATATTAATAATTATTTTTCACTTTTTAGTTTGATGTGCTTTAAAAGCGTGTTTTTTAGTTTTTTTAAACTATATTTATTTATTTCTAATGTTTTCTAATAGCCTCCTCTTTTAAATGAAGAATATACAAATGGGGGTTGGGAATTATTAATAATTATTCCTGTTTTACTTGCTCATCTATCTATAGATCAAGACATAATTAGAGGGTTCAAATAAAAATTGTTCATACTGAGGAATTGTGTCAAAAGATTTCTTGAAAATTTCTCTTTAGATTTACCGTTAATAAAGCGGGACTCGAACAACAGGTTTAATTAGCAAATATTTATCACTCACGAATATTTACTCTGTCGTATGAATGATCTACTTCAACAATTATCCGCTGCTTCTCATCGTCTGTCTGTAAATATAGTACTAGTTATAAGAATCACTAACATTTGATGAGGCTTTTTAAAACATACACGAAGTGTGAACGAGAGTACTTGGATAACTGCCAAATGCAGGAATATTGGTGTATTTGCCGAATACACTAATCATGTGAGCCCCGCTTAAGAAAAACGGTAAGTTTGCCTCAAATTAAAAAAATTCTATAAATATGAAATAAGATAAACAAAATAAGTACGGTTGATTTCAATAAAAACTGGTACACTTTCTTTTAGCTATGTAAATCATTCGTTCTTTGATTGATATTAATAATCTTACAAATGTCACTTTGACGTTAATCCGGGGTAAATCACCTCTTCTCCACCCCCTCTCGACATGCCTGGCCAGTCCTATTTACAGACATATGCACACAACTAAACTATTAAGATTTTCGATTACAAGAGTTGTACCAGTTTTTTTTTTAAATCAAGTGTACAATGAATAAAGTGAATAAAACGAAGTGGTTAAATTGACTAAAATGAATAAATGGTTAAAATAGATCAAATGGGTAAAGTAGATAAGATGAATAAATTGAAAATAAAATTTGCGACGTTCTTGTTAATTAAATAAAATTAAAAAACATATATTGCCTAGACTAATTTAGCTCAAATCTGTACAATCACCTTAATTTTTATTGATGTTAAATTTTTTGGCCTTTATGTGACGTTACAAGGTGTTGCCACAGCTAGCGGCTTTTGCACGTCGAAGGCAAGGGAACGCCAGGTCATAACGGTGACCAATTAAAGTAAAGAAAAGAGAAAGATTCCACAGAACACTCAGTATATTACAAAAGTCAATTTTTGTAATATATTGTTACGAGTTTGCTATCCCCATAAACATCGATACTCATGGTTTCGTTGATTGAAAGGCAACACTTACTCACTATTTTATTAACTAATTAATAATTAACAACAATAGATTAATGACTGTCTTAACTATAATCACAATTACACATATAAATCTCATTCTTATTTCTTCTCTACTCGTTCAATTTCAACTTAAGACCGATGCTCGGCCCACCATGCGTCTTGTTTATACATGCATTCAGGCTGTCTAGAACATTCCAGAACATTCCCGGCCGTTCTCGTGCAATTCTAGTCTCAACTATTCAGTCTACAGAGTCCAGTGGCGTAATACTGCCCCCTTCTTAAGCCTGAACGTCTCGGTCAGACAATTCATTGTTCCCTGCATACTTGGCTAGTCTCTCAATGTGCACCACCTTCATTTTGATTTTGGACTTTGCTAAATTCGGTATACGACGTCATTTATTCTAGTGACGACAGTGTATGGTCCTTCCCAAGGGGGGTGAAGCTCCGGGGACATGCCTTTCTTTCCCTGTGTGTTATATAACTAAACCAGATCTCCCGCCTGAAATCCTCCTGAATTCGTCCTAAGATCATAACGAGTCTTCATGCGATCACTCGCTATGTCAATTCGGCCTCGTACCAGCTCATGGATATTCCTCAGACATTCGCCAACTTCATCGGCGTAGTCATTTATGGAAAGTCGTTCCTTAGCTGGTGTACCAAACACCAAGTCACATGGCAGTCTAATCGCACGTCCAAACATCACGCGAGCTGGCATCTGTTTTGTTGTTTCATGCATGGAGGCCATGAGGCCCTGTATATACGTTTTAATGGGACCTTTAACTTACAGGGAGTTTTATAAACAAAATATAAATATCAGATGATAATCCTATAGTTTAAATAAAAATTAAGTTTAATGGCTACCGGATTTATATCTTGATTTAAGTTTTGCTGAAATTATTAGTAATATATTTTCTTGTCACTAAAACTTTCTTCAAGTTATAGGTCCCTTTAAAGTTTTGATAATACCGAGGGTTAGAAGTTAATAAGATAACGAAATGTTTAGCGTGAGGAATAACTCATTATACTCATTTATTAGTATACAAATAACCTGTTTTCTACCATCTCAAATCCCCAATGGTCTGTTTTGAAATTATCTGAAGAGCCGGCTTTCGGATATCCGAACAGTTGGTTTTTCGAATATCCGGATAACTAGGTGTTCGGATATCCGAATAGTCAGTTTTTGGGATATTCAAATACTTAAGTTTTGATCATTACTTGATTACCCGGTTTTTAAAGAAGCCTATTTCACTTTTCTCCAGTTTTTACCAAAATTAATTTTGGTCTGTTTTGAAATTATCTGAAGAGCCGGCTTTCGGATATCCGAACAGTTGGTTTTTCGGATATCTGGATAACTAGGTGTTCGGATATCCGAATAGTCAGTTTTTCGGATATTCAAATACTTGAGTTTTGATCATTACTTGATTATCCGGTTTTTAAAGAAACCTATTTCACTTTTCTCCAGTTTTTACCAAAATTAATTTAAAGATCTGTAAAAAAGTTACCAATTTTCCCGATAAGAAAAACTAAAAACTCATCAATTTTTATACCTCTGCGTAAACATTTCATTTCTTTTAAAAAAAAGGAGCTTAACAAATTAACGCGTTCATAGCAGAGAAATTAAGAATGATTTTTATAAGGATTTTATTAAATTTTCGTAAACTTCTAAAATAATTTTATTCTCAAAAAAATTGTTATGGTACCGTATTTTAATTTCTGGTATTAAAAAATTATGCTCTTTCAAATGGTACTATCATAGATTGCTATTTAAATGAATGGTCGATGGTATCACAAATTTACAAAAATGTATGAAATATATTTTTTATACATGGAAACATAATGAAATGTATTTAAAAATCGGACACATTGTATAGTACCCTGTATAAGGTAATTGAATTTTTAAATTGGTGCCCTTGTTTTATTCGAACTGTGTATATTTTAAAATAATTCAGTCATATTTTGACGAAATCAGATAGTGTCTCATACAAATGGTCCATTTCTTCTTGTCTGTAAAGAACCATTTTGTCATTAAATTCAAGGTGATATAGCTATGAAGGAAAATAAAATGCAGTCCCTTGCCTTGGAAATGATTATCATTGCGAGTTATGAGCTTCACACAATTACATTCGAGTATTTTACACGGAGCCAAAAATACTGGAGAATAAAAGGTATACCCAGAAGGCTACCTCTTCCTTATTACTGTTTGTCATGTGCAATGAATTTATTTTACGATAATTGCAGTAGAGAGCTATACAAAAAAAGAGAAATATACAACGTGAATCAAATGTGCGGTAACATATTTACCCAATAACAAAAAATTATTAATTCAATATTATTTCTGAAACCTAACGCATAACGGCTCGATTTTTTTCAGATTTGTGAACACAAAATTGCGATTCTCACATGGGTGCGGTAATAGTTCTCTAGGAAAACTAATATCCGAATAATCTTGGGTCTTAGGTCACGAAATCATAGTGACTGTGAAAGTTCAAAATGGCATACAGTTTACACATTCGCAGTATATTCGCGGAAATTGGAATGGGGATAACATATTCAAAAACACACCACAGTAATTAGACAATGCGGACACACAACCATTCCCACCGACAATGTCAGTGCCGATGGCGGGATTCAAACCGCATGACGGTGGAGAGATTTATCTAGTCACACTTGCCATCGCCTGCTCTAGCCAACTATTCCACCTAGCCGGTATAAACTGGGATGCCCACTATATATAAAGTTGAATTTAATGTGTATGATTCCTTTAATATGTAATCGATGAATGTAAATGGTTGTCATTTTAAAGTTTTTAACCGCTAATGAAATAATGCGCGCTGTTATATTTCCGGCCCGGCGTTATGATATTGCATGTGTTTATACAACACCACGTATAAACAAGAGTTCAGTACTGCGTCGTGATGTCACTGCTAGTAGTTCAGTCGAGCCGGCTTAATTTGTAGTGGATATAGTAAAAACGAATAATAAACAGCCCTAACTTATTATTAGTGTTTAGTAGGGGCATCTTCTAAAAACGGGGTTGCCAATCATGGACAGAGCACTTACACCCCGTAGAGTTTTTTTTAATAGGAAAACGAAATTTCAAAGCAAAGACCCGGCGGAATTCATGTATCTATCCAAGTATGTAAGAAATTACCGTTTCACTTGTTAAACTATTGTGAAAATGATAATGAGAGTAGTTTTTAGATTTAAAATTCAAAGAAATAACCTAGAGAATCAATACGATATAATATATGTTAGAACTGCAAGATACTGTTAGTATAATTAGTACACGATTGTAATTTACACAACTTTACACGCTCGCCCATCCTGTAACTGTCGTTCTCCCACGCAACGACGAAATATTCGAATATACTTGTAACAGGGTAGTTGTATAAAAGCTGAAACACCATTACTATTATTACGCGACCCTAGCGTGACTAATACCAACGCTGTATGTAAATACTAACATACTAACACGGAGTGTAACTATGTAAATACCACTACAGCGAGTGTAACTGTATGTAAATACCACCACAACGTATGTAACTGTATGTAAATACAACACAGAGGGTGGAATTGTATTTAAACACCAACATAGACGGTATAACTGTATGTAAATACCACCACAGACGGCATAATCGAATGTAAATACCACCACAGCGGGTGTAACTCTGTGTAAATACAACTACAATAATGGGTGTAACTGTATGTAAGTACTAACACAACGAGTGTAACTGTATGTAATGGTAATGGTAATGGTAATGGTGGGGGAGGCTGACGCCTGGCAAGTAGGCCACAGACGGGCCCTTTTTACCAACCCCCAGCTGTCCCCTCAGCCATGTGCTTCTCTTGCTCCCTCATCGAATCTTTCCGACCTTCTGATGAAGGTCAGGATGTCACTCATTGCGAGGGAGCTCATCTCCTCCCTTAGAAGCGCCTCAGAGCCGAAGATACTGTGTCTCAGGCGCCCAAACGCTTCACATTGTCCCAGGAAGTGGTAAGATGTCTCTTCATCACTCCTGCATCTTGGACATGTAGGGTCTTCCTCAATACCTATCAATGATAGATGCCTCTTAAGTCTGCAGTGGCCTGTCAGAACACCGATTAAGAGATTCAGAGTCTTACGACTCCGTCCCAGCAACCAGGCCGATCTCGATTTGTTCGGCCCCGTCACAAAATCTCGGGTTTGCCTGCAGGCCCTGTTGGTCCTCCAGTGCGTCCTCAGTGTCTCGTGGGCCCACTCATTGAGGGCCGTTGTGACCTGCCTTCTTGAAATACCTAACATAGGCTCAGGCCCGTGACAGGGTTCCTCGGCTCCGAGTCTAGCCAATTCATCGGCCTTCTCGTTGCCTGGAACTCCCATATGTCCCGGGACCCATACCAGTCTCACTTGTTTATGCCTGGCCAGCTCTTCTAGGGCATCCCCACACTCCTGGACGAGAGCTGATCTCGTCCTGGGGGGAGCACACCGCCTTTAGAGCAGCCTGGCTGTCGGAGCAGATGTATATTATCTGTTCCGCCCCATTCCTAACCTCAGCCCTACCTGCCACCGATAGGATGGCGTAAACCTCTGCCTGGAAGACCGTGGTGTACGAGCCTAGAGCAAAGCTCTCCTGTACTTCTTTGCCTTCCAGATATATTCCCGCCCCGGAAGACGATCTAGTGGCCAGCCGAGATCCGTCTGTATAACACACCAGAGAGTCCGGGCGGAAGTCAATTCTTCCTTCACTCCACTCCTCCCTACTAGGAAGAGTGAGAGTGTAATTCCTTTCCAACCTTAGCTGATCTTTCGCTTCTCTCACCTTCAGGACAGAGAGAGGGATTTCCCTCTCCGTCAGTCCAGCAATTGCTGCGTGACCTTCAGCTCTGCCTGAACACTGCCAGCTCCCAGAATCCCGCATTCTCAGATAGGCCGCCATAGCCTCCCTCTTTATCCACGAGGGAAGCGTTGGCAGGCCTAGCAGAACCTCCAGAGCAGCTGTCGGTGTCGTCCTCATTGCGCCAGTGATCCCTAGGCAGGCTAGTCTCTGGACTTTTGCCAGCTTTCGGGACGTCATCGCTCTGTCCACGCTCGGCCACCAGACCACGGATCCATATTGGAGCCTAGGCCTGATGACCGCCGTGTACAGCCAGTGTAGGATCCGTGGGTTGAGGCCCCAGTTCCTACCTACCGCTCGGCGCAATTGCCAGAAGGTCGCAGTCGACTTTTTGATGACGTTGTCGATATGCGGCCCCCCATGACAGTTTGCTATCTAGGGTCACTCCCAGGTACCTAACCTCCTGCACAAGCACAAGAGGTTTACCGTACATGGTTGGTGCCCTAAAATCCTCTATTTTTCTTCTCTTGGTGAATAGGATCATCTCAGTCTTAGATGGATTGACTGAGAGACCTGTTTCGCCGCACCATCTTTCTATTATTCTACAAGCTACCTGCGTTCTGTTGCAGACGACATTTAAGAAGCGGCCGGTCACTAGGACCAGCCCGTCGTCCGCATATGCCTGCGCATAAAATCCTTCCGAAGTTAAGCGCTCCAAGAGTCCATCCATTATTAGACACCATAGATGGGGTGATAGGCAGCTGCCTTGTGGACAGCCGCCCCTCACCCCGACGTCCAATTGGCAGTCTCCTAAAGCAGCACTAACTCGTCTCTCTTCCAGCGCAGATTTCACCCATCTGACCAGTACTGGAGCAGTACCTCTAGTCCGAAGGGCATCGCAGATAGTAGTAGTCCTTGCTTTATCAAAGGCACCCTCTATATCAAAAAATATTACTACTGCTACTGTATGTAAATACCCACCACAGCGGGCGTAACTGTATGTAAATACCACCACATCGGGTGTAACTGTACATAATACTTACTACTTTTGGACAATAGTTTTATACCAGATTTGAGTATTCTCGTTAAGTATTGAAAGCCTGACAAGTTGCACTTTCGTTCCAATTATAAATTGTAGCGGTGTGGTCTATAACATCCAACCAGTTGGTAATAATATCAGATATGGGTTAAATTCCTATATAGTTGTAGTGAGATTCGTTTGTGTAAGCGATTACAACGTTAAATAATAATTACTATTTGCCCCTGCAGAACTTTGGCTCACTTTTCCATTTTTATTACGTTTTATCAATGAAGAACATAATTTTTGTTAGCGGTACTTTTTCTCTAGAGTATCATTACGTCTTGATCTGTTGTTTGCTGTTAGAGATGTAACCGAAATATCACTAGCACCGTCACTGGAACGATCACTAGGACTAGCGTGTCTTTTCTTTTTTATTTGATGAAGGCATTTTCCTTCACCACTTCTGATGTTAAGTGTGCGGGGTACTCTTAGTATAATTAATACACCAGTTAGTAGTAGTAGTAATAAGTTGTTAGTACAATTAGTTGTATTTTACACGTTTTATTAAAGGGAATATAATGTCAACCGTCTCGTTTGAAATTTATAATGAAACTTCCCTAAATCTTAACAGTCCACCTATAAAAATCCTTACACAATATAAGTGATAAATGGTACAGTGACGGTTATTAGTCGTATTGACGTATGATGAGCATATTACTCTCGGTGGTGAGATCCAACATACCATATGGATGCCAATTGTTCGCCTCGGTCCGAGTAAAAGATGGAATAATGGACAATGCACTAGGTTGACTGTATATCTCTCTCATTATTCCATCTTTTGCTCGGACTGGGGCGCACAATTGGCTTCCATAAGGTATAATCAAACATATTTTACTCAGTTTTAATACTATTTTTGTTGTAACTTAGCGTTAGTACACTTTTGGCGCCAAATTTTCAAACGTTTCATTAAAATCAGTACATAAAAATTATTACAAAATATTTATATTAAAATATGCAAATTTTTAATGTTAATTTGGTTGACAAAATGTAAGGATTATTCGGGCTATAAAAATAGGAAATTGTATGGTCATTATAGTTATTAAGGTATCAAGGGTGTTATAAGGATAATAACACACCGAGCAGTGTACACTTGATTTCAAAAAAAAACTGGTACAACTCTTGTAATCGAAAATCTTAATAGTTTAGTTGTGTGCATATGTCTGTAAATAGGGCTTGCCAGGCATATCGAGAGGGGGTGGAGAAGAGGTGATTTACCCCGGACCTGGGTTTTTTGGAGGAGATCGGTTTTCTTTGTGTTTTTAAACTTATTAAACCTTTCTCTTTTATTTTATTCAAATGGAATTTTAAAAAATAATTAGAAAATAACTTTTTCAAAACATTTTCAAGCCTGCCATATTATTGTTTAAAAAAATAATATTTGTTACGGATAATTCTACTAATGGTTGTAATTAAAATACTAACTGAATAATGATAATTCTATTTTTAAAATAAGAACACAAAAATACCACTTGAGATTAAAAAAAAATGTAAACAATGCAAACTGAACATAAAAATACAATAAAAAAATAAAATAAATGAACCTCAATTACGTAATACAGAATTAACTAATATTTTGTCATGGCTCCATTTAGCGTCTAAAACTGCCTGAAGTCTTGCAGGCTTGGACAAAATCAGATTTCTTGCAAGGTCAACTTCTTGCGACAAGTTCTCCCAAGCGTCTTCAATTATCCCTTCCAATTCTTGGGCATTATTTGGATGGTTATTTAATTTTCTTATATGTTTCACCATTAGTTCCCATACATTTTCAATTGGATTTAAATCCGGACTTTTAGATGGCCACGGTAACAACTCTATGTTTTTATTAAGAAACCATTGCCTGACACGATGGGCCGTATGTATGGAGCAGTTGTCTTGTTGGAAAATAAAATTATTTTCCAGAAACACCTCTATTACTGACGGCAACATAATATTGTCTAATATTTCAATATATTTAATGGAATTGAGATGACCACCACTGTTCCAACACACACCTAACCCATTTAGGCTCATCCAAGCCCAGACATTGACTGAAAACCTTCCTGATATTTGTGGATCGAAAGTATATTTTTCGTCGTATCTAGTGGAAGGAGGCCTATATACGCGAACATGTCCATCGTTACAGGATTTAAAAACCTTTTCGTTAGAAAAGACAACTTGTCCCCAGAAGTTTTCATCATTGATTATATAGTTGAGTGCAAAAATAATCCAACCCTGCTTCTTTTCTTCAGAAAGTTTGTATTTTTTAGCCGCTGAACAACTCTTCAAGTCGCTTTATAGTTTTATTCTTCTGCAAGCAGTAGATACCGAAGCAGGGAAATTTGTCTCTGAAATTGCATTTACTGTAGTCTGAAAAGGGTTTTCTATTAGGTAATTTATAAGATTTTCATCTTCTTGATTATTGCTCTTTCTGGGCCTACCGGAACCAACTTTACGGGATACCGTTTGGTTGGTTTCCCATTGTTTTTTAACACTCATTATTGTGGTTTTACTCACATTGTATTCAGCAGCAAGTCTTCTTATGGACCAACCATCTTCAATTTTAGAAACAATTCGAAATTTTTGAATATCTGTATGTCGAACCATTTTTAATAATGGCGCCACTGATTAACGTCAAAGTGACATTTGTAAGATTATTAATATCAATCAAAGAACGAATGATTTACATAGCTAAAAGAAAGTGTACCAGTTTTTATTGAAATTAAGTGTACCTGCCGAGGACCTGTGAACCGAGGGAATGCACGTCAACCGAGGGCGTCATTATCCTTCAACACCCGTGATGCCTTCAACCTTTAATGTCCTACCAGTCTGTTATTCGAAAATTCTTTGATATTTACGATTGATTAACTGACATATATTATGTTCAGGACGATTTCATTTAAAAGAGAGTAATCAAAATTATTTGTGAACGCCGGCCGTAACAATACAATACATTTTGTTTGTCAATAACGCCATCACTATTTCGTTGTTTTGTGTTGTGTTGTAGTAAAAATGTTAAAGCGTTATAAATTTATAATGCCCTAGGGCGCTATAGATATTCATAATGTTCTAGGTCGTTATTTCTCCTTTAATGCATCACAAAATAGGGTTATTATTGCAAAACAGACTAATAGGACATTAGGTAAATAATTGCCGTAACTCTTGTTAGATTTAAACATTTCATTTGTTCTGATAAATTTAATTTAAAACTTTTTTCTGGTACATGTAGTATTTAAGATTGCTTAAATTTGAACATTTTTTACTTGACTAAAATGTGGCCTGAAAAAGTTGAAACCGTTTTTTGAAGTCAACAAAGTAATAAGTATCACCAAGTAGCGGCTTATACAATTCAATTTTTAGAAAATCTATACCTATACCTATGTGCATTTCTTATTTATATTTACTTACCTAAATATCGAATTACACAAACTTAGTGTATCGAGCTGTTATTTGCCTATTAATGTAATCAATTTATTATTGTCGTTAGTTTTGCCATAATAGGTTTTAAGTAAAGTATTTGTGGTGCAAGTTATTATAGTATTTGCAATACGTTCCGGGCTATAAATTTCACTATCATTAAACACAAGTAAGATTCCATTTTTACTGAAGTTATTAAGATAAAAGTGACAGAACTTTTCTTATTATGAATAATCAAAAATTCTACCTCATAGCCTTACAATAATTTATTAAATATAATGTAAGTAGATGAGACCATTTCTGCTATTTTTTTGCAAGGATATAACAAATCTGTCTGGGAATTTTGTTCAGAGATTTCTGTAATTGCCCTTTGATAAAATGATGCTCACATACTTTACTGTGCTTCTAAATTGTACATCATTTTCTAGAGTCTAGACTAGTGCTGACAAAAACCGAGAAAAGTGAAAGCAGTTAATCGGTTTCTTCAAAAACCGGTTTCGGATAAAACCGGGTATCCAAATAATGGTGTAATCCGGTTACTTTTTTTAATAACCATAGGTAAACATGAAACAACTAAACTAAACACTAAACATTGTGTTGTATTTAGAGCTTGCGCACGGCGCACGCTATACATGAGTTATGTCATGAAGAAAGCCTAGCTAGACTTGTTTATTGTTGTGGTTGTGTATTATTGTGTTGTCTAATTAATTGTGTCTGCAAACTACGACAAAAATGTACAAAATATGTCGGAATGCCCCACTGTGCCACCCAAATCAGGTCTTCAAGTGATTTTTTTCGACCTCGAGATTTTGATTGAGATATACGTTTTGAACCATCCTGAATCCATTGTGACTATTTTCCGAATGATGTCTGTCGGTGCGTGTGTGTGTGTGTATGTGTGTATCCGCGATAACTCAAAAAATACTATTGGGAGACTTCCCAAATTTGGCAGATAAGATTGTCAACAACATTTTAGGTGACACATTAAATTTGGTGATTATGGTACCACCAGAAGAGACATAATGAATGAAAGAAGAAAAAAGGTACAATTTCGGGAAAAAAAAAATAAAAATTTTTTATTGCATTTCTGAATGAATCTCGACGAATTATAATGAAAAAACATAACTTTATAAAAAAAATCTGTCCGCATGTCTGTAGTATAGCGATAGCAGCCACAGTTTTTGAGATAAAGTTTTCAAATTTGGTACATTTATTCTAACGGCCAAAGACAAAGGAAAATTCGGTGATGAGCAAAATTGACCTTCTGAAAGGCCACGAAACTAAACTTTTTTATATTTTACTTTACAAAAAAATATATTCTTGATGAAAGATTATAAATCATGTCTACTATATCAAGGGAATAAAATATGTTTTCCAAGTAGGTACTTAAATAAAGCTGATGTAAACTGAAATATTTTACACATTTGGCCCCATAAAATGGGGTTAGGATAAATTTAACAGTTTGACGTTTGAAAGGTGTGATTTAGTTACAAAAATGTCAATGTCAATAACAAAAAATTATTAAAATATG
The DNA here is from genome assembly GCA_029963845.1 of Rhamnusium bicolor. NCBI lineage: Eukaryota > Metazoa > Arthropoda > Insecta > Coleoptera > Cerambycidae > Rhamnusium > Rhamnusium bicolor. The sequence continues at coordinate 955,523 of JANEYF010005529.1, forward strand.
ACGAATTATTATTGACAGGATCGAATGACGCTGATAATTAATTATTTAAAAATTTTAATGAAACATTTCAAGGTACGCTATTAAAATTTAATTGAGGTAAATGAAGAATTAAATAGAATAATCTTTTTAGATATAAGAAAGTTATGTGCTGGCCACATCAGATATATTTTTTAAATGTTCGTTTTGAAATTCAATCTGTCCAGCCGGATTTTTGATTTTTAGCTTTAATTTTTTATAACTTTGATCTAAAATTAAATTTTTTGCTAAAAAATATTGGCAGCTGTCAAGAATAAAAAAAAGGGAAATGAAAAATTTACTTTGGCAGATCGATTATGTATTTGTAGAGTAAAGATTTAAAACCAAAATTGTGCGAATATTTTTATATATGTGTAACCTGTAGACTAATTTTAATTGAAAAACGATATTTTTTAGTAAAAATTCAATTTTATATCAAAATTATAAAAAATTGTAGTTAAAAATCAAAAATCCAGCTCGACAGATTGGTAGAAAATTTTGAAATTCTCAATCAAAACGAACATTATAAAAAAAAAGTTTCGGATAACTTTAACTTGAAGACCTATAGACTGATTTGGGTGGCACAGTGCGGTTTCGTTCCACCGTGCGTCGGTAGCCATCTGTCCACCTGTAGTTTCAGATTTCAACAACAGTTAAAAGAAAAAAAATGCAAATTAATTGATTATCCGAATATTCGGTTATTCGAATAACCGGCTTATCTGAATAACCGATTACCCAATTATTCGCTTATCCGAGCAATCGGTTTACTGGACAACTGGGAAATCGAATATCCAGTTTTTCGAGTAACCGGTTTTCGGTTTTGCACAAAACCACGAATAATCCAAAACTGGTTAACCGATTATCCAGAAAACCGGTTTCAGTTGCCAGCACTATTCTAGACTACGATGTATGACGTAAGTACGTTCGCTTAGACCAGTACTAAGGCCTTGTTATAGATGGTGTTGATTCTACCCATTGCATTACATCTAGTCGGTGCCGAATATGTCTATTCAAACGCAAATATAAAGCGTTGTTATATACTGATCTTGTCACTCTACAAACAAGTAGCTGAAATTGCTACAACAGTAATTCGAAGCGATTTTAAATAGTTAAAGTAACTTCAAATGTTTCCCAGTTTTCTTAGTGCCATGTAAAAGATATTACCCAGTGATGCATTTTTATAAATTCGCATTTGACTAAAATACTCTCAGACTATTCTAATGTTATGAAATGACTGTACTGTGGGTCATAATTTCAGAGTTGTGGCCTTATTTTCACATTAACGCGATATTCGATCCAACTAAACGTGCTGCATTGGGTAGAAATGCCTTTGTTCTTACAAGAAATTTTATACACACGATGCCTGTAATTCACAGAGGACATGAGAAGAACAAATAAATGTTTTAAAATCTTCCACTATCTGTTTAAAAGTTTACTGTCAGCAAAGCGAATACATTTAACTAGTAGGGGATATAACACGTCTGGGTCCTCCTAAAATGGAAAAGAATATTTGTTTTAAATGAAGCGACAATATAGAAGATATTTTAATAAAATAATATTCTGAACATAAAATTTGGTTTTTGAGTTTGTAAATACAAAACAAAAATCAAATACATTTTAACATCAGCAAAAATATGTTTCAAAATAAACTAGAAATGATATTACAAAATTTAGAGGATAATACATATTCTTTTCCTATGTTATATAGCGATAAAACCATCTAAACATTTCTTTCGAATTTTAAAAAAGATCATCATAGTGTCGTATCACATCAGTGTGAATTGTTGGTAAACATTTATAAATCGTGTAATCTAAGTTTGAGCCAATTTAATTTAGCCACAGTCACGGCCGGATTTAGATGCCCTGAGGCCCTAGGGCACTAAAGAATTGGAGGCCCATCAGCTTCCAAAAATATATATATATATATATTTTTTTGGATAAACAACATAAAAAAAAACAATAGGTTATATTATAACAAAATAATATATTACACTGTAAACTAATTGTTTCCATTATTGTTTCTAAAATATGTAAATCAATAAATAAAAAATAAATAAAATAAACAAAGCAAAAAAATCAAAACATCACATTCCAATGAGGGATATATTTATGTCTGCCATTTTCTGCGTTTTGTATTTAAAAATTTCCCAGTAACTTAATCCATATTCAAATTTTGTTTCCTGTTATAGGCACTGCTCCCAAAAATTCGCTTAGACATTTCAAAATTAATTCAGTAATCACAAATAATACAACAAATCGTAAAATGGGAATCCCAAGTGGGCAAACGTGCGTATACAAATTTCTGGTTAGAACTGAACCGAATTAGAGATGATTAATTCACCAGTGTGTTAACCCGCAAAGTCGACCCAGTCAATTGGGTTACTGAGCTAGCTGAATCGATTTTATTTGCGCGATTCTTGACTTTTTTTAAATATACCTTGCTTGCTAGCAGAGTACCTCGCAGTTTTATGTCTTGGATCATATCTATGCATGTAGATAGTTGAACGAGTCAATTCCACTTGACAGTGGGCGGGCTAAACTCGCTACTTAATCGCTAATTCTGGTTTGGCAATGGAATGAATCCTGTAGGCACATCGGAGTCAGACGGCTCTTTTGACGCGTGATGCGAGCACCTGAGTTGGTCACAGTCGCACGTGAGACTTGCGCGGGAATTCTAAAATTGTTGAGTCAGCTCACTGAGTCAAGTCAGTGAGAGTCAGAGTCAATGAGTTAACTTATTAAATAGTCACTTTGCTGATCTCCAACCAAATAGGAAAGTATCGGGTGGGGGAATTCGCTATATGGCCAGTGCTCTGTGCGCTGCGTCATCCTTTGTGGCGTCATCTGTTTCAGTTGTAATGCATTAATAAAAAACCAAACTATCGGCAACAAATACAAAGTACAAGCCTGAACAACGTGGGCCCTACTATTTTGTAAACGGTCAAACTGGACAATATAAAAAGAGTTAATAGTCATCGAATGATGAATAAAATTAGTAATTATATTTCATTGCATTATAAAAATAAGATTTCTGCAAACCACAATTTTTTTAACAAGACCGTGAAGTCTGAGGCCCGCCCTAAGCCTGAGGTCCTAGGGCGATTGCCCTTTTGCCCTATGGTAAATCCGGCCCTAGGGACAATATCTTCTTACCGTAAGCATGCCCTTGGTGAATACTAATATGTTGATATTTTGTCGGTATAATTTTTTTTAAATTTTTTTATCTCATTGTTACCGACAAAATATCAATGTAACTACATGTAAAAAACCAAGTTGGATTAGAGCTTTGATTAAGAAGGAGGGATATTTATAGTTTTTCCCCACATTTTTATATATACTGACAAAGAAGTTGTCAATGCTCATTTTGTATGTCCAGTGACATTCACAACAGTATGTGTAAGGTGTCTCTGGTTGTAATTCATAGTCAGGAACTACTAGAAATAAGCAACTTTTCGAACTGATTTTTTTTTAATTTGACGTATTCACCACAAATAAGTAATGATTATTAAATATCTAGTTCGTATATCAAATATTTCCCCAAACAGAAATAGTTTATGAAAGATTTAGTGTAATTATTTCGTATACATTTTTTTAGTAAAACTGAAAAATCGAAAAAAACGTACATCAATTTTTTTTGTACGACTCGAAAAATTAATACATTATTGCAGTTTTTATTTTTCCTAGCACTTCAATTTTATTTGGAAATATATTGTTTTAATATTTCAACAGGCCTCACTCCAGTTTTGTTTTGATATTGCATTATTCTTGCAACTGAGGGGTAAAATAGGTAAATTAAAATATCAGTTCAGTATGCGTAAAGTGAACATATTGATGCGTAAAATCATTGGTTTTTGTATAGGACATCTGCAAACCAAATGCTACCGCGGTTTTAAAAGCTGCATATATGTATATAAACTAGATGCGGGAATCATAGAATTTTTATATATTCTGATTTTCAGTTAAACATTTTATTCTAAAATAGTATGCTACAATAAAATATAAAATTTTAATTATATATGTAGAGAATGTTTTTCGGAATAGAATACAATTTTAGAATGTAAGTAAAAAAGTAGAAAATAAGCTAATAATATCAAAATGTTGTGTGATCTATAGAGTTCTGGTATCGGCGAGTCATTCCAGTATCGTCTGAAGGAACCTTGATAAAAAATGCAAGTTTATGTCATGTTTATTTTGTATACATTTTTATATAACCGTATAAAAACTAATTCGGTTATGCATTTTCATTAATCATGTAATTTAAAAAACCTTCTATGTATCTAAAAGAATTAGTTCGATTATAAATCAAGTTTTGTTTATTAATATAAAATTGTTTGCGTATTATATGGCATAGTCATTCGAATATCCTCTAAAAAATTATATACCTGCCTAATGTGAACTGTGAATTAGCGTTTGCATTATTCTCGCAGCCAAAATGTTATGCACTACTTTTCCGTAGGTGTTACGCTCCGTATATGTACTACATATACATATAATACATATACATATGGGTCATTCTTTTACAAACCGCACACTAAAAAATACTTGACATTTTAGATTCGTCTGAAATTTTTTTACAGCTTCTATACGTAAAATTAATTGACACATATTTCAGGATTTTGCTTAAAAAAATTTTTTTTCGAAAATATCCATTTATGAAGTTTTGGCATTTTTGCTGGATTTTCTCCAATCGTCTCATACATGAAATTTATTATCTCCAGTTGTACTGATCGGATCAATGTCATTTTTTTACAGTTTACGTGTTGTTACGTTAGCTTTCTAAAAGCATAAAAAAAAATTTTTTCAATGTCAACATATCAAAAATAATAACAATTTAATTGTTTAAATAATTGTTAGATGCTGTTGCTCCAGGTTTAGTTAATTTTAAAAAATACCACTTCATTCTTCATCATGTTCCTTAGAAAATGGCATCGGTGAAAAAGTGGTATCTCTATGTGGTCAAAAGTTATTAAATATTTTCGAGCGCTTGTCAGCCGGCGCGCACGGAGTCGCCGTGCTGGGCGTAGCGCGCGGAACGTGCAATCAACCTCCCTTCAGTTTTAAATATATGTAAATGTTTTCATTCTGTTGTTCGACAACGTCGTATATGCATGCCATATTATTACTATCATATTTTAATCTAGAACTAGCGATAATCATAAAGTGTCGGTACAATGCCGAAAGCATCAAAATCGTCGATTGGTCCGAAAATCAAAGTAGATCGATGCTTCAATCTCTTCGATATGTCTTCACATCGTAAAGAGAAAATCTAAGACCAGTTTCGAAGCAACATTTAGTGGGTCTTAACTTACCGCTAACGGATGAGTTCCTTCAACGAAAAATCTGTAATACTTGCCGCATTAAATTGTTTCAATTACGCAAGAATCGCGAAAAGAAGTTCGAATCAACTGTAAGTAATATTTTCGAAGCAAATTTCTTTAATAAAATTTCATTCATTATATGAGGCAAGGTCTAAAATATCCTAAAATTATAAAATAAATTGTTAAGCTTCAGGTTAATTGATGTATGTAAAAATTACATTGTTTTTAGAAGGAGGAAATTAATGATTCTGATTTTGACGCTTTGGAAAGTAATGACGTTAACTGGAAACGTTCTCCTGAAAGTCCCGGTGTATCTTTTGAAGAAGACAAAGTGGCAGTATCTGCAGTAATTGATTCTATCAACCAGGGTTGATAGCAATTGAAGTTAAAATTATGAAATTAAATGTATACTTTGTGCAAAAAAAACATTTTGTATACTACTCAGTAGCTAATAAATTAAAGTGTTTAAATTTAGTTTCTTACTTTTTATTTTATCACGTCGTGATATTCAATATTAATTTAGTAACCGGGAAGTAACTATAATGTTCTTTTCATTATTTATATTAATTTTTTATACAGTAATGTTATCAACAAATATTTTCAAACTATTACGCAATACGGTAAACATTCATTAATATAAAATAGGTGCAAATGCCTGAGATCTCTGAGGTGTGCGGAGCGCGCCGCCTGACAAGCCATCGAAAATATTTAATAACTTTTGATCTAATAGAGATACCACTTTTTCACCGATGCCATTTTCTAAGGAACATGATGAAGAATGAAGTGGTATTTTTTAAAATTAACTAAACCTGGAGCAACAGCATCTAACAATTATTTAAACAATTAAATTGTTATTATTTTTGATATGTTGACATTGAAAAAAAATTTTTTTTATTCTTTTAGAAAGCTAACGTAACAACACGTAAACTGTAAAAAAATGACATCCATCCGATCAGTACAACTGGAGATAATAAATTTCATGTATGAGACGATTGGAGAAAATCCAGCAAAATACCAAAACTTCATAAATGGATATTTTCGGAAAAAAATTTTTTTAAGCAAAAATCCTGAAATACGTGTCAATTAATTTTACGTATAGAAGCTGTAAAAAAAAATTTCAGACGAATCTAAAATGTCAAGTTTTTTTTTCATGAAATCCGTGCGATTTGTAAAAGAATGACCCATATACTACATATACATATAATACATATACATATACTACATATACATATACTACATATACATATACTACATATACATATACTACATATACATATAGGTCCTACATATACATATACTACATATACATATACTACATGTATATATACTACAAATACTACTATTGGATACTAAAGGAGCGGTTGCTATTGCAAATGCTCAATAAGCTATTGGCGATCCCAATGTCCAAAAACATTTATAATTTTTATACTCAAGCTTTTTACGAATCCCTCTCGCTATAGAACAACTTGAACGTCGACCAAACATTGGAGAACTTACCATAATCGATGCGATGCTGTAGCGTTTGATTTTCGGCAATTATCTGAAGACATCGCTGAACACGTAAACAAAAAACTAGAAGTGTTTTACACAACAATCCTGGTTTTGTCATAGTTCAACAAATGGTAGACCTACTACAAAGTTAAGAAGTGAATTGTTTATGGCCTCAAATAAATGTGACGTCTTTATGAATGTTCCGTTATTTTAAATATGCGCCATTAACATCTGCCGAGATAGAACGTTCGTTCCAATATATAAGTTGATTTTTCCAGACAGGCGACGGATTTTAACAGCAGAACACATGGAGCAACTTTTAATTATATACTTCGCGCGTAAGGTATAACACCGCAGCAATAACTGTACATAAGTATGCAATGCAGCGAAAAAGAATTATTGGTGTAAACTACTAGTGTCAATATAGTTTCACTTTACTACCTCCACTAGTCATTTGTAGAACATCTACACTACAAAGTAAGCCACTGAAAGATAGATAAGAGTTTGCAATAAAAGTTAAACAAATATTTGGTTTTAATTGATATATAAATTAATAATAAATATTTCTTTGCGCTGACCCTGTTTTTGACATCATGACTCGCCAATATCCGAACTCTAAATGATCTAGCAATATTTCTTATACGTACATGATCTTTTACATTAAACGGTCTATGTGTAATGGAGGAACAACAACCTGTTTTCAAAATTTTTATAATATAGCGTATTCAACATTGATATTTTTTGTAGTGGTTATTGACTACGATTTTAAACTCTTTTGTTTCTGACAAAATGGAGTTTAATATGATAAAGAAATCTCAGAATTTAAGTAAATTATGTTGACTAGTTAGATAATTATTCTCAGTCTTCAGTCTAAATTCTAATTTTACTATTATATTATGATATAAAGTAAAATTTGATTGCTCCGCCTATGGAAATATGTAATTATAATATAATGTAATATAATTTTCGCCAATGCGTTTTAAAATGTAGTAGAAAGGCAATCAAGAAAATGACTTTAATAGATATTCAGTATTGAAATGTGAAATATTCTATTGTCTTTTTTACTACCGTTTAAAAAGTGTTTAGAGATAATTGCTCTTGAAATTTTATTAAGTACATGAATTAATATTCAGTTTAATGGATTTAGTTAGAAAGGTTTTATTTTCAGTATTTCTTTAAATTGTACCAACTGTAATAACAGACAGGAATATAATTGTTATAAATAATTAGTGGTCTGTTTTTATTTGTTTATATTTGTACAAAAAGTGTGACCGTCCATATGACTGGGAATATTTGTATGCACATAAAGAGATTTCTATAGTTGAAACTGAAGAAGGCGAATGAAAGCAACGAAACGCATCAGTTGTAATAAACTTATTTTTCGTCGATGCAACGCGGAAATGTGTCAATTAATAGAATTTACAGTGTGTCCCAAGTTGCTTCATTTTGGCTGTTTCTCCTACTTGAAGAACAGATAGCGATAGGTTCTTGAGCTTGATTTTCGTAAAACATGTATAGGTGAAAACCGAATTTTGATATCTCTAACCGTTTTCGACATATTGCCGAAAATTGACATTTGGCAGATTTCGAAAAAGTATCATGACATTTTTATTTATGAATATTTTTTGTAATTACTTTTTACATGCATTTTTCAACATAGAATAAGATACTTTTAAAAAAATATGTCACTACTAAATTTTAAATAGGAATCCTAGTTGGCTTTGACTACAAAATATGGGAAAAATTCAAGCTTTCCAAAAATATATGTATTGAGGTATGTTATATTATCATCAGGAAAGATATAAAAATAATTCTATTTAAAATAAATATTTAATGATATTTGCACAGTTGGCTATGGAAAATAGGAACTTTTGACATTTGTTAAAAATTGATATTATTTTTCTAGTTATATCCTCCAGATATAAATCGTTGCTATCATCATATTTGAAAATTATAAACAATATATAAATATTGTATATGGTAGCATATAAATGCTACATTGAATGTGCTCAAAATGCCATTGTATCTTTTTATATTAAACTTTGTCAAAGGCTTCCAGAATCATGAGAAGATCTAAAGCAAAGAGTGAGGGATGCTATCATTAGAACAACATTCTTACAACTCTTAAATGCTGAGTAATTAATTAGGAAGAGACTCTGTCTCAAGAAAAATGGCACACAATTCGAACATATTTGTGATTAAATTTTGTTATTGTTTGCTTTAAATAATAAAATCTTTTTCCTCTTTTAATACTTTCATTATATTTTCAGTTTGTTAGGTAACGGAAATTACACTGCCGCATTGTCGTTTAGTTGGACTTGAGGTATCTTAACATTTAGTAGTGATACATTTTTTTTGAAAGACGTATCTTATTCTATGTTGAAAAGCGCCTATGGAGAGCTTTTACTTCTTGAAAAATTTACAAATAAAAAAGTTGTGACACTTTTTTGAAATCTGTTAATTATCAATTTTCACCGGTATCTCTAAAACAGTTTGAGACATTGAAGTGCGATTTTCACCTGGTAAATGTTATTTAGGCAACAACTGTGCCTCTAGGGATCTATCAGCTACCTTTATATCACTAATAAATATTATTTATTAAAATAAAAAATATTTGATGTGGCCAGCACATAACTTTTTTATACCAGTATATATATCATACTGGTCTAAAAAAAATCATTCTATTTAATTCATCATTTACCTCAAGTAAATCTTAATAACGTACTTTGAAATGTTTCATCAAAATTTTTAAATAATTAATTATCGGCGTCATTCGATACTGTCAATAATAATTCCTATATTTTAATAATTTCTTCTTATTGACATTGACATTTTTGTAACTAAATTAGACATTTCAAATGTCAAACTATCAAATTTATCCTGACCCCATTTTATGAGTTCAAATGTGTAAAAAATGTCAGTTTACGTCAGCTTTATTTAAGTACTTGGAAAATATATTTTATTGACTTGATATAGTAGACATGATTTATAATCTTTCATCAAGAATATATTTTTTTGTAAAGACAAATACAAAATATCTAATGTGGCCAGCACATAACTTTTCTTATACTAGTATATATCATCCTGATCTAAAAAAAATCATTCTATTTAATTCTTCACTTACCTTAATTAAATTTTAATAACGTACCTTGAAATGTTTCATTCAAGTTTCAAATAACCAATTTTCAGCGTCGTTCGATACTGTCAATAATAATTCATGTCATATATTTTAATAATTTCTTCTTATTGACATTGACATTTTTGTGACTAAATTGGACCTTTCAAATGTCAAACTGCCAAATTTATCCTAACCCCATTTTATGAAGTCAAATGTGTAAAAAATTTCAGTTTACATTAGCTTTATTTAAGTACTTGGAAAATATATTTTATTGGCTTGATATAATAATAGACATGATTTATAATCTTTCATCAAGAATGTATTTTTTTTGTAAAGCCAAATACAAAAAAGTTTGGGCCAATTTTGCTCATCACCGATTTTTCATTGTCTTTGGCCTTTAGAATAATTGTACCAAATTTGAAAGCTTTATCTCAAAAACAGCGGTTGCTATCGCGATACTACAGACATGCGGACAGATTATTTTCCATAAAGTTATGTTTTTTCATTATAATTCGTCGAGACTCGTCCAGAAATGCAATAAAATTTTTTTTTTACCGAAATTGTACCTTTGTTCTTCTTTCATTCATTATGTCTCTTCTGGTGGTACCACATTCACCAAATTTGATGTGTCACATAAAATGTTGTTGAAAATCTTAATTGCTAAATTTGGTAATTCTCCCATTAGTATTTTTTGAGTTATCGCGGATACACCTACACACACACACATCCACACACACGCACCGATAGACATCATTCGGAAAATAGTCACAATAGATTCAGGAGGCTTCAAAAGATATATCAATCAAAATCTCGAAGTCGAAAAAAATCATGATTACTATGTCCTTAAGATATAAGAAAGGTAAGGTATAAGAAAGTAATTAACAAAATCTGACACTGACATTATGTTGTGACACAAAATCTTATGATTTTTATTTGCCTTGAGTCTTTTCAATGTTGCCAAAATCTTCATAACATACTGACTTTTTTGGGACCATTTAAATTAGTCATAATAAACAAGCCTGACAGTAAATTCTGTTGCGACCAATATCTACCTGTCAACAGAGGGCGCTAGTCAAATTTGTTTAATATTTAATCTGAATATAATTACATTATGTGTTACAAAACTGATTAAAGTGATGAATAGGTACTAATATTTATAAGGTCGTCATATAAATTTTACTTCCACTGTTATACGTAAAAGTTACAAAATATCGTATAAGTAAAAGGCGCCTTCTTAAGTAGTGAGAATAAAAAAAATGCAGTAAATATTCATAGTTTTAAAAATGTACTTGTTTTGTTTAATATTTTTTTCATTTAGTATTAGTACTAATAACACCAATGATTAGGGCAAACTGTGATTCATTTTCAACTAATTGTAAGTGTTCCTTGCTAATATGCAACTTGCACGGGATAAAGCGGCTAGCTATAGAATAGTTTTGTTTTAATGCCCTATTTGGGAGTTGGTGTGCATACATGAATATTCAAGTTGAGAAAATTTTATCCCACTAAACTTACGATCTAGTCCTAAATACTACCAACTTTAGTGTTATACTTTGTTAATTAAGCAGTGGCGAACTGGCTCTTTTATGATAGGTTTGTACCGCAATTATCCGGCACCTTCGTCCATTGTTTAAGTCGTAAATCTGTGATGATTAAACAGCATCAATTATTATCAGTTTAAAGCAATCGTATAGGGACTATTATTATTGGTTTGGTTGTAAAAATTCCAACACCATCTATGATCATTGTAATACTATTGTTTTAAACTATAGTATTGACGTTTAAAACTAAGCACACTCACGCTAGGGATCATAAACAAAATTAATAATTCAGTGGTTTTTCTGAAATTTAAGGTTAATAGGTGGGTGGCGTTTATTGAACTAGTAAGATACATAATTATTTACATTTTTAAAATCATATTCCACAAGTACATATGGACAATATACGAAGTAAAACAAATCACGTTTTGTCTGGACAAAATGCAAAGTGACTAATAGTGGTAAACTTAGCCCGAAATGATACATAACTTCGTGTTTTATCCAGAGAAATTGCATTCGGTCAGTGCTAAGTTAGACAAAACGCGAATTAGACAAAAGGTAAGGAATAAGATATACCCTAACCTAACTTTTAATAGCTGTATCGTAAACAAGTTAGTTCACACTCTCTATGCTGCTAAAGCTATATTATAATGACTAATTATCACAGGTCCACAAAAAAAAAATTTTTGTTTTGGTGCCGGAAAAGTAAGCACTAATTTCAGATATTTTTGATGTGCTGATTCGAAAAGTATATCGTGGTTTTTTTCGTAAGAGCTCTAGTTTTTGAGATATAATATAACAATGGTCTGATAAAATGCAAAATTAATGATATACCGGTGTACTCAGAGACCAAAATAGTATTTTTATACCTAAAATTAGGGTCTAAATAGCCCTACTGGGTATTCCCCATGATCATAAAACCCAACCCTCAACCACGTGATTCCTCCCCCTCACTAACTAATTCATTCTGGCCGATAGTCGCCGGTGTCTACGCCCACATTCTATAGTTCAGTTTGGTATTCAGTTTGGTACTGAGTTTTCGTAGTGAAATACGTTGTATAAAAACTGTGACTTCCACAAGCAGACGTAGCTGTATGAATCATCCAGACTGAAGACCGGAATTTTTTATGGTCCTCAGATAAGGCAGCTTATAGAAGATCCACATTTCAGAGAATCAATGAACGAGGTTGAGTCTAATGCCTGGTGTTCGTTTGTTCAAGTGGTTAAAAATTTTCTTGGAAAGCATAAGGCAGAGGATTACGTTAAATTAGTGGAAGAGATGCTTTCCAACTTGAATAAGCTCGGTTGTAACATGAGCGTAAAGGATCATTACCACCACAGCAGCATGGATCGTTTTCCAGAGAACCGTATTATTTTAGTGAAGAACGGGGGGGAAAAATTCAACCAGGATATAAAACCGATGGAAGAAAGGTATCAAGGAAGATGAGATATTCACATGATGGCCGACTACTGCTGCAGTCTTCAGCGAAACTGGTCTAGTAAACCTCATACAAGGAAGTTTTATAAAATAAAGTTTTTAAATAATGATTGATCAATGTATATGTCTATTTTATGAAATAAATATCTTACTACGTATTTTTTGACCTTTTTAGCAGGCAGTTGTAGTGAAGAGTAATAACCTGAAATGTACATAGGTTAAAAGATGAGATGATTTTATTATCTATTTATCGATTCAGATGTACCGCATCTCAAAAACTGGATCTAATAGAGCAGATCTGACTATTTTTGGATTCTGCATCCCAAAATTACCCAGAAACACTTAACAAATCACAGGCACCAAAATGTGTGTCGGCCTGTGTTATATTAAACACACACAGACCGTCTGGACATTCCGTTTCTTCACTGAGTTATCCTAACATATCATACTGCTGATAGAATAAAGTGGTGTTCCTACACTTTAAAACAGGAACTGACGCTCTAGACCTTACCGAAATAAAAAGTTCAAAGTACCGCTGCCATACTGAAGGGTGACAAAGTGACACACAACACAAATAGGCAGTAGTGCACATGTTGTTACGTCACAAGTTGAATCAAAAAAGAATATTATTATTTTATTTATTAGTATCTATTACTTTATTATTACAGAGGCGACACTAAAATTATAGTTCTGAAGTGGGTTGGAACCTTTGATGTGAAGATAACATTGACGTAATTTTCCACGAACCACCAAAACACTATATACTGCACTCGAGGCGCGTTTCGCCAACCAAATTGGCATCATCAGGAGATGATTATAACTGAAACAAAACTAAAAAAGTTTTAATCATCTCCGGATGATGCCAACTTGGTTGTCGAAACGCGCGTAGATTGCAGTATATGGTGTCTTGGTGTTTCGTGAAAAACTACGTCAGTGTTACTAAAATTATAAAGAATATGATGTAGTTTATAAACTGATTTCTGCCACAATAATATATCAACAATATTTTGGCATCGGAACGTAGCAGTTTTGTTGCAGCTAATACAATGTAGTAAATAGAAACTATAAATTTTCGATATATAGCAAGCAGTTTATGTTATTGCAACTACATATTGGATATTTAGTTGTTACGGAATTTTATCGTAAATTATTATGTCATAAAACAATATTTTGCCGGCTATGTTTGCACATTTCTATTAAATAGCATGCAATAAAATCAAATCTGGAGCCAACCGCAGCTGCACAAGCATCCAAGGGTATAAGTGTCGGTTAGTCCTTATACTTAACTTAAAAACAAAAATAAACCTACGAATAGAGCATATTTAGTTCTTGGGTCGCTTGGTGAATTTGGGAAATTCATGTAAAATTTCTAATCATAATATGATTTTATCTTGTCCAGTTTTTTATACGCCATTTCGGCCTAGATAATGTGATCTCATGCAAGAGAACATTTAACGTAGAAAAATTAAATAATTAAAAAAAAACCCAAAGACGCTTTGGGCTACTTATCTCATTTCTTTGTCCTCAATGTGATAGTTGTTCTGGCGTCGATAAGCATTTTAATTTTATTAAAAGTATCTCAACCACAGAAAAAATTTCAAACAACTTTAGGAAACATTAATATTGCCTATAAAACAAACAACACCGTGGGTAAATTAATTCAAAATAATAAAAACTAAATTAATAAAGGAAATAAATCGAGGCTATAAGCTTGCCTCTGATACTTGCTCTAAAAATATATTATATTGGATAAACTGGTAGAAATTCTCAGGAAAAGATATCTGAATGCAAAAGGAGATTTAAAAATAGGAAAGAAAAATCCACCTATGCTAATCACTTACTAGAAGTTAGTCATAGTTTTAATGATAATTTTGAGGTTTTGCATTTAGAAAATAAAGAATTAAAATTAGCACTATTAGAATCTTTGAAAATTGATAAACTAAAAAATTCAGACATAGTATTAAATAGCTTAAAACAAATTCTGTATCACTATTAAACTTAAATTAATTGTAATCTGTATGTTTATTTGCTTATTTTTCATAAATTTTTTAATTGTGTTTTTTATTATTTTATTTATTTACAATTTTATACTTATCTACTGATTAATGAAAGGTATGTTTATTTGTTTTTGCTGGATCAATGCAAACATGTTCAATCATAACTCAGCCACACAAAGAAGAAAAAAATAGTTCATTACCATGAACCAAAAAA
The DNA here is from genome assembly GCA_029963845.1 of Rhamnusium bicolor. NCBI lineage: Eukaryota > Metazoa > Arthropoda > Insecta > Coleoptera > Cerambycidae > Rhamnusium > Rhamnusium bicolor. The sequence goes on from JANEYF010005529.1 coordinate 970,652, forward strand.
CCCCTTAAAATGGACTAAAACTAAAGTAATAATGTAATGACTCTTAATGAAGTGTGAGAAATGGTACGTATTTTACAGTCTAGAGAAGAGAATATGCATTCAAACTATAGCAAGCTATTTCTATTAATTAATTCACAATCCACCCCTTATGGGGGGTGAAAACTATCCCTGAAACTCAAATAACGCACGTGAGTTTAAATAACTTGTACAAAGGACAAATTCTTGTAGCTCTTAAGACAAAATATCTGAATCTGGTGTTACAACTATACATTACTCTTGAATGGTTGAGACTTACCTCAATGGGGTGTAAAAATCGTGTGGGTGGTTTTTACACCTACGGAGGTATCTCATAAGTTTCAATAACGACGAAAAAAGTTCAAGCTTTTGTAGTTTTAGGCAGGGTGAACAAATATGGAATGGATTCACTTGTACTACCGATATATGACCATAAACTACTCTGACAGGGTGATAGAAACTACCTCTAAGCTCTGATGATGCACATGGATGTTATTAATATTCGGAAAGGATCAAGTACTTTTATCTCATTGTGCCAAACATTCAAGAAAACTAGATCATCTTCCTAATAAGGTCGAAAATCATCCCTAGGAGGGGATACTACCCCTGGGATTGATGAATCTTAGAATTTCTAGCATCTGAGAAAAAACATACAGGCTTTCGTAGTCTCAGACACAATGGACAAATACAGAATTAGTTTGTTCCAACCGCCGATACAAGACTAAAGTCTATCACCAGAGGGTCGTAAAAACTACACCTGCGCTCAAATGATTGTGCTATTTGAATTAAGAAAAAAACATGTTTTTAAAGCTCATTGTGCTAAATATACCTCTGATACGACGCGACAACCAGTTATTTGAATTTCAGAGGTAGTTTTCACCTCCGTAAGGGTGGATTTTGGTTTAACTAACTAGCTTGCTATGGTTTGAATGTATATTCTCTTCTCTAGATTATAAATATTCTACCATTTCTCACACTTCATTAAGAGTCATTATACATTATTACTATACTTTTACTCCATTTTAGGGGATGTTTTTGGACAAAAAGAAAAAAACTGACACGATGAACCTTTTTTTAACTTCTGATTCAAATTCAGCGTCGAAAAATGCACTAAATTCATGTATTTTGGACATTATTGCTATAGTTTTACCCCATTTCAATTCAAGGGATGTTTTTGGCCAAAAAAAAACGGGCACGATAAATCTTATTTTTAACTACAGATTCGAATTCAGTGTCGAAAAATACACTGGATCCATGTATTTTGGTTCATGGTAATGAACTTTTTTTTGTGTGGTAGTGTAATTTATTCAAAATTATTTTTATCACTTTATTGAAATTATTTAGTATTTTCTTCAAATAAAAGTGTACTCAATCAACTATTTTAATTTTCTGTTATTTATGTTTGTTTCTCATATCTTGTGTTCCATTTGATTTCGATGAGAGGATTGATAGCGTGGATGACGTGTCACGTAAAAAAAGACTATTCTCAAATCAGGAACCTAAATATGTTTGAAATTGAAATGTATTGAATTAAAGCACTCTTGAAGTAATTTTTTTTGTATGAAACATCATATAAAACCATCTACTGATGTCAAGCCTACCACGGCCAACCGTAAACTACCCTATAACATCCTATTTCCTTGGAAGCGATGAATGGGGCCTGAATAAAACCGAATTATTAAGGACAGATAGCTGTTGATTTACAAATGGCTCCAAAACTCCCGAAGGAACTTGAGTCGGGATGCACAGTTGCAACCAACCCAATGGTGCAAATTTCCTTAAGCCTGAGGACTAATGCAATTATCTTTCAGGCAGAAGTTTACACAATTGAACTGAATGTACGGAAGCTAGAACAAATACATGTCAGACGCAGATCAAGAAAAATCTTTTCAGGCAGCCAAGCAGCTCAAAGCTCTGGGCTATCGTTGCCACTCTAAAACGGATAGACACAACAGAGAAACTCTGGAATGGATTATAACAAAATAGCTGACTCTCTAGCCAGGAAAGTTGCGAGTATACAATTCATCTGACCAGAACCAGAACTTGGCACATCAAGTACTGCGAAAGCAACCATCTTGGTCTGGACGAGAATAGAACACTCCAGCATTGGCAACACTTACCGGGATTAGTGTGTTTATAACAGATCCCTTGAAATCAAAAAGCAAGAAACTATTAGAGCTAAGCAGGTTAAACCTAAGGACTCTAATTGTCCTCTGTGCTGGGCACTGCGAATTAAATCACCATCTATAAAGAATTGGAGTGGCGGAAGCGCTGAATGCCGTCTGTATTTGGAGAATGATGAAAAAGCAGAGTACGTTCTATGTATCTGCCCTGCTGCAGAAATAATCCGGTTTTCACTATTTGGCGGAAGACGACTCCTGCTAGAAGACCTGAATAGACTCTCACCGAATAAAGTTATCAGTTTTATTAAAAGACTAAACTTACTGGGTGAAATATAATTTGATGTGAGCCGCGATGGGCGGAATGGTCGCAGTGGAGGGTCTAAAACGAGCCCACTTATAGGCGCATACTATACCATCCCGTGAAAAATCAGTTTTATATTTTATATATTCACCTCTATGTATGTATAATTTTTCTTTTTGTATAATTTGTCTGTCGGGCATTTGTCCAAATTAATTGCAATAATGTGCTTAATAGATGAATCCACTAAGTTGTCTTGCAAATCGCTATTTTGATTGAGCTTGCAGAGTCCAAGATTTTATCGTCATAATGTTGAAGGCGAATAATCAGAAACTTCAATCTGGATGAAATTCGAACCAGACTACATCGAGAGTTGCTCGATTGAGTGGAATCCTCTAGACGTTTTTGCAATTCTCTATCTAACATTCATAACAATTTTATTATATTGGAATGCCGTCACAGTCATTATTATTCAAAAGATGTACTAGAGGTTACTATAGTGATTTCTTTTGTTAACTAACTATATGTTTTAAATTTTAAGATAAGTTCACCCCTATTGAAATATTGATTTTTTCCTCTCCGAATAATAATTTTATTGACATTTAAATTATCATAATCTAAATTTTAAATATTTCACTTGAAAATAATTCTCTCTTTCAATAAAACATTATTTATTTCTCAGAAAATGCTAAGAATAATGTAAACGCACCGGTTCCAAGGCACTGTGAATACGTTCTTGTGCAATAATGTTCCTTTCTAGACTAGAGGGGATCTACATCCATATTACATCCCATGCCACACCTCCTCGTGTGTGTGCTGTACAGAAGTCCACACAAAACTAAATATCTGACCTTTCTTCAAGTCGTGGTGAACACTTCTGTGCTCTTCGTGAGCCTACAAACAAAATAATCTAAATATACAGTTTGTTTCAGAATTAACTGGACAAACTTAAAATCCGAATTCAGAATTCCAAAAATAAGAAAAAAGTTTCCTATGATGGTATCTCCGATGAAGGCAAATATTAGATTTTTCTCAAATTTGGAAAGAGATAAGAAAATGAATGTTGGTAAAGATTTTCTACTAATAGAAATGATTCTAAAGAATATTTTTTTCAATCATCAGCTGACTTCACCCATTTTACCGATAAGGAATAATTAAAAAATATTCCTGTTAGTAGAAAATCTCTACCATAATTGTTTTTTTTTATCTAGTTTCAATGTTAAGAAAAAAATTTAAAATTAAATATTAGACTCCATCTTTGAAGGGGAGAAACTCTAATGAAGCGTTTCCTCACATACCTCCATAGGAAACTTTTTTCTTATTTTGTGATCCTGAATTCAGATTTTAAGTTTGTCCAGTTAATTCTGCAACGCCCTCTAGATTATTAAACGATATGAGCCAATAAATTTTTCTGTGCTAAAAATAACTATTTTCCATCTACTCCCTTAGAAGAAAACCGGACCCATACTTTTATCTTATTTTACAACTTTCTAAATTTCGTTGTATTTTTAAATAGTCCTATATATTTCGATCAGGGAGAGATCTTTTAAAAAAGTGCACTCAGGTCCCTCTTATTAACGCAAAGCAGCACTATGTTAAAATAATGATTGTATCTTAATATTTCTATTGTAGAAACCATTGCCAGTGATATAAGATATGCCAGATTAATTTCCCTTTATCTTAGAGCTGTCTGATCCCGAATGCCAACCACTACTCCTTCCCTTATCATCAAGCTATATAGTTTACATTTACCAGTTTGTATTACCAACTACCAATTATATGTTTCATAATTGAAGGCAAATATTAGGGTATTCATTCATATTATAGGAATTATTTTCTGTACAATTGATATACAAAATGTACCAACAGTTTTTGTTTTTAATTTAATCCTTGCAAATCAATATTTTATATTGTCATTAAACATATACCTTCGATGTTAGGAGATATACGACATAGAATATAATGGTAAAATCATTTAAATATAATTTTTAGAAATCCAATCTAATTTTTACAATTATTTTTTTATAATATACAAGAAAATGGATTTATGCTGTAAGGAATTTATCAAATATTGAAAAGGATATATTACAGGTTTTTAAATATTCTTAAAGAGCATGTGTTATTTCTTGTATTTTTAAGAATTTTTTGGTAACTAAACTTGAAGTAGGAAAATGTTTCATAGTTATTCACGGAAATAAGTTGTCTAAGAAACCGTTACTGTGGCAACTATGGTAAGCCTATGTCGTAACTATCGGATGACTAGTAGCGGACTCGTGCAACACCGAAGGCAGTCTGAGACAGCAGCGAGTACAACATGGGTCGTTGTCCTAAACGGGCAGTCTTGATATGTGGTAGTTCATGGTGAACAAGAAAATAGTGTTATAAATGTGATATGTGATTCAGTGTCTTCAAATGGTTATTAACAGGACACAGTTGTCTATAAGTAAGTATATTATTGGCAGAGTTAGGTTAGGTTATGTTATTGTGAGTGGGTCCTTGGGGACCCTCCACTAGCAGGCCTATTGTGGCTCACTTCTAATTATATTTCACCCAATAAGTTCAGTCTCTTAATGAAACTGATAACTTTGTTGGGTGAGAATGTGTCTGGACACATTCTCACCCAACAAAGTTATCAGGATCTGGATCCTCTGGCAGCAGTTGCCCTTTGCCAAATATTGAGAATCGGATCATCTCCACAGCGGAGAGAGGATCTGCCTTCTCATCCTCCAATCATAGTCGGCACTCGGCGTTTTCCGCTAGGCCGAGTTTATATAGATGATAGTTTAGTCGGCACTGCCCTGTATATGGCCTCTTATCAGGTTTACCCTGTTAACTCTACAAGTTCCTTAGTTCTTGATTTCAAAGAGTATTTTATAAACGCCTTCGAATGAACTAATCCTGGTAACTCTTGCCAATACTGGAGAGTTTTTCTTCCAGCCCAGGTTGAGATAGCCATCTTAGTAGTACTTGAAGATATGCCAAGTATCGGTTCTGGTCCGATGATTCGTGATCCTGCTCCTTCTTTGGCCAATGAGTCGGCTATTTCGTTACCTTCCATACCAGAGAGGCCGGGTATCCACACCAGAGTCACTTTGTTGTTTTGGGTTTAGAGCCTTCTGACAGTGCCATACCATTTTGGAGTTACAGCGGTAGGATCCAAGAGCTTCCATAGCTGCTTGGCTATCTGAAAAAATTGTAATTGATCTGCGTATAAGATGCATTCCAGCCTTCGCATAGACAGTTCAATGGCATGAACCTCAGCCTGAAAAATAGTTGCATCTAAGCTTGAGGATATCCTCACCCTTGGTCTGTAGCTATGTCTGATAGAGCCCGCTCTCTCACTCTCTTTCCCGACCGGAACTGGGGTATCCTTCCCCTGCTCTGTAAACTTTGCCTTACTTTTCTGCATTGCAAATTTCTGGCTACTATCCTGTGCCCGCGCCACTGAGCATTAGTTAACTTTTTTTTTTGTTGAAGGGGTCATTTCCTCTGAGCAAGCCTGTTGGTGCACGGGTGTTGTTTTATTTCACACCTACCTGTCGGCACCGAGGGGCTGCTGAGGGCATTTTCCTATCCGCCACCTGAGGACGCGCCCGGTAGGGGTTGCAGGCATCTCCCTCGGGATATTGGCATAGTACTAGAGTTTATTAATTAATTATACAAATTACGTTATTTGAGATATGTTATTATTTTAATTATTAAGTCAATGTCCATTTAAAATGGTGTTATTTGGTAAAGTGAAAGTGCTGCGATTTGAGTTATACTTCATGCAATGATTGTCATTATTTAAAATTTATTATATGCAAGACCTTTGGCGCTCATAGTTTTGCTATATTCTATTTGTTAATATTTCGTGTTATTCTACAAGGCGTTTGTCTCCCTTGATTTTATTATATACTGTTTTTTAGTTATTATTCCTATAATCGTCAACGTCCGAGTTGAGTAAAAGTCAAGGGCTACTATGATTATTATTTCAGTCGAAATCCAGGAAATCCTATTAACGATATTGGGTCTGTAATAAAGATCCTCACCTAAATCAATTCATAAATAACCGTAGAATACAAAAATATTCGAATCGACACAAAAATCTACTTAGACATACCTAAATTTGACCGTCGCATGTGTAGGTACGCCTGAATTGTAACAGTTTTAATTTAGCAGTAAACAGTGTAAGATATTTAGAACACATTATAAAGAAAGATGAGGATCAACCATAAATTTAAGAGAGAAAAAAGATGCAGTTTCGGGACCGTGCCGTGAAGTGCAATGGGGTGCTGGGCAAGGAAAAAATGGTTTAATAAAATGAAAGAAACATACAATTACAGTTGCTATCGCTTCTCAACCCCTGATCTAAATCAATAGTGTAGAAGTAGAAATCGCCTAAAAAAGATATTATAATACCTAACCTAACAGTATCACACCTTGAAACATGTTGCGATGTACGCATCGACTCCCAGATTTCATGATGCAAGTTGCAGTGTGTATAGACTGTTTCCATTCTGGCTCCGAAGCTTGCGCAAGCGAATAAAAGTGCAACTTGCGCAAGTGTACAGAAATGCAGTAGAAATTATTAGATTTATTCTCTTGTGTTACTAGAATTAGAGCAGCTCATTTCCTAATTTTAAAAATTATTTAAAAGCAAGATATTTTGACACTTAAATGGACTTGGGAGTAGAGAAAACTAAAGATCTAGACACAAATGAACAGTTGATGCTCTGTAGGTACCTATCTACTTGATATTATTTCATGAGGTGTGAATGAGTGATTACTTAGTATATTATTAATTTTCAATATAATTCTCTACTAACCTGGACAGTACGTGTGACGAAGTTGATGACAGTGTTGCCAGGGGAAAAATGGAACAGTACTGATTCTCAAGACTTTTAATCCAGATCTTTTAATAGTATAATCATTTTTTTTAAGTATTCTTAACACACGTAGTGCACTTACTGGCATTTTCCATTTTGAGGGCATTCAGCCAACTTTCTCTTTTCTCCAGATTGTCGGGAAATCTGAAATAAAAACATTTTTTTTATAACAACCTTTAAAAGTGAATTAAAAAAATATCAATTGACTTTAAAACATCTACAGTTTGTGAGCAACTTTAAGAATGAAATTTACATTGAAGTTAAAATAAATATTTTTGTACAAGTATCTTTTTTTGATAAAATGTGGATTTTTTACTGTTCAAATGGAATCAAATGTTGTTGTTTTTGTTTTTGTAAAGCTATCATTAATTTTAGTTATTTTTGAGCTTTCACACTTTCACATTATGCCGGACCTGATTTGTTTTGTTTACTTACCTGTGAAAAGATAAACAACCCCGTGGTTTTTCTCTTTGACCACACACTACACACTTATTAGTCATTGTTTCTCAATAAATATTTATAAATAAATTTTTTATAACTAAAAATCGATTATTAATCGCAGTACCAAATAACGAAACTTTAAAATCACTTAAAACACAGATTAAATAAAATGCTATGTTCATGATACTGATCAATAGGAATAAAACCAGCGATAATATATGGGGTTATCATAAAGTAAGGGGTCTATTTTAAATTCTTATATAGTTTTAAGAAATTATGCTAGCAGCAGAAAGTAAACAGAATCTAGTTGCCTCAATAATTGGATTTTAGTGTATCTATGGAAAACAAAAGAATTGTCGTGACAACTATTGATACAAGTGTCAAACGAAATAATCGTAATTTAGAGAATCGTTCTCAAAATAAAACTAGCGTAACGTAAATTGTAACAATTTCAATATGGATCTGCAAACACAATTGGTTTAGTGCAATGTTATTATGAAGGCGGTAAAAATTACACTACTGGATTACGAAGATTTTGTACGAAAATGGGTTTGAGAACAGGGCCGTGCAAAATTAAGGCGTATCGTAATTTGATTAGCAAATTTGAAAGAACAGGGTGTGTAAAATACCTTCCGAGGTCAGGAAGATCTAGGATTAGTGATGTCCAAGTTGCAGAAGTTCTTCAGAAAAATCAAAACGTAGCCAATACTAATCCGCTAGTAATCGGTAGTGTAAATGCGATATCAAAACGATTACAAATGCCATACACCACGGTTTGGAAAATTTTACGGAAAATTCAACTACTGTTTGAATTAAAGGACGCAGATTTTGCTCTCAGGTACGATTTTTTATTACACGTATTGGTTCAGATGGAAATTGAACCCGAATGGTTATCCCGTATTTTATGGACAGATGAGTCCCATTTCTCTCTTAATGGTGGAATTAATACTCAAAACTGTCGAATATGGTCAACAGAAAATCCACATGAAATCGTTCACCAAAGCCTTCATGACAAAAAAGTCACCGTTTGGTGTGGTTTCACAGCTAATTTCATCATTGGTCCATACTTTTTCAAGGAAATACAGAATGGGGAGGCCGTATCTGTAACTGTTACTGGTGAACGATACCTGCAAATGTTAAGGGATTAAGCAATTCCACAGTTGCAAAACGAGCACGAAGGAATTGAAAACATGACTTTTATGCAGGATGGAGCACCTCCGCACATTTACCGACAAGTTAAAGAATTGTTAACTGTGGTTTTTCAAGATCGTGTTATAAGCAGACATTTTGCAAATTCATGGTCACCAAGATCTCCTGATATTAACCCAGCGGATTACTGGCTGTGGGGTTATTTAAAAAAATTGGTGTTTAGAACACGGCCAACAACGCTGGAGGAATTAAAGGACAGTATTAGAGAGCAAATTCGTGCAATTCAACCAGAAATGTTGAATAATGCTATATACAATTTGGAGGAACGGTTGGTAATTTTACAACAAAATGGAGGTCATATCGAGCATTTTCGGTAACTAGTGTTTGACCTCAGAAATCCCATTATGTAAGCAACTAGATTCCATTTACTTTTTTGTTATTAATTTGATTTGTTAAGAATATATAATAGGTTGAAAGATATCCCTTACTTTATAATCACCCGTTATTTACGTATCTCGCGTGGAATGTAGATAAATCGGACAACTTTTTATATTTCGTTACTCATCTTCTATTATTATTAATCTGAGGTATTTACAGATATTAAGCCCTGTAAAATTAATTATTTTTCGGTATTTCAATTTACTGTGGTAGTACACCTCTATTATTATGGTCATAACGAGTAACTTGAAAATTAGTTCGATTGCTGAGAACAAAGGCAATGGCAGAATCACAGCTGTTGGTATTAGTAAATTTACTGTCGATTTTATTTTAACATTGACCGTATATATACGGCACTAAATTTTCTACTGAAAATTTATTGCATTAATTTTTATCAGAATCATTTACAACTGACATTTTTCTACCGTACACACAATTTCCACTTTAACAGTATAATTTATACAATTTTTTACTAGCAGGTATTTGTGACAGACACTACTGATGACTGTAAAATATTAAAATATTAGAGCTAGCTCTGACTTGCTTCGGAAAATCATAACTACAACTTATTATTGTGAATTTACCACAACATCATTAAAATTTTTAATTGACCAGACGAATGGAAAACTTGGAACGTCTCTAGAACCAATTCAAAACCGTCATTTTAATTGGACTTTTCTTAATATTACAAATTAAAAGTGGTAGTGGTGTCTACAATAAACAAAAAAAAAAGAAAAGAAATATTTTCGAAAATTTTGCACACACATGATTACCTCATTTCTGTTTTGACATTGGTCATTTACATTTTTTTATTTTTTTCAGGTAAGTTATTTTATCGTTATGAACAACTGGACTTCACTTTACAAATATGGTAAGCAATAAATTATAACTGAAACTGTATCGAATAATAATAGCACGTGTTGTTTTTTTTTATGCAATTTTTACATTTCGGTTTGGCAAATTGTATAAAATATATGAAATAATATTAGTGGAAAATAGAGCAGTACATGAGGGTAATGAATTTGTGTTCAAAGGGAAATATATTTGTTATTCAGAGCGCATATATAAAATGAGCCATCGCATCAAATGCTGTAAAAGGCAGAACGTACAGAGAATAAAATACGACACATCTGCATTTACACAGCAAATGTACCTATAATTTTATGGGCCATAATTTGCGAAAAAATTTCACTTTGACGTAACAGCAGTGCTAACCATCCTTATTGTTACCAATTATATATACATATATCGGGTGGTCCAAAAAATTGTGTTGTTTTTTCAGTAGCTTCGCTAATTTTTTCCTATTTTCTTGATCTTGGACACAAGTTGTAACCAGAAGAATACTGTAAATGTTTTATAAAATCAATTTTTTTTTCCAAAGAACAAAATAGCGGACATTTAAAAAAATATATAATGTTTAAAAGTACCTACCTGAAACTTACAATTTACATTTTGTTCCAAAGTAACTTATTTGGCAATTGAGTATGTTCTTTGTAAATTACCACTCCGAATCTCATGATTCGGTTAAGCATTTTTACAGATATTGATATTTTTGTGGTAGACACGGTTTTGAAATTACGGAAATTAAAATTTAAAAGACTTCCGTGCATTTAGGCTTGTGTTCACTAAAAGTGCTTCTAATGAGTAAAGTAAAACCAAAACTTAATCTACACCTTCTAAATCTAGAACTTTCTCTTTATAACCGGTGTAGGGAATAAGAGAAGGGTTGACAGTAATTAATAATAATGCAATCAATTAACGTACATATAAAATTAGCCTAGCAGTAATCGGTACAAATTTATCCTCGAATTTATCCACAATATACATATTTTATGGCGTTAATTCATCAGGTCCAAATGAGGAAACAAAAGTGATAAGTAGAGCGTGGCAGATCAAACGACTCTCAGTATCGTTCCCGATAGTTATGGCAGATGATGAAATAAGTAACATTATTTACCTTTTACTTATTATCGACCGAGGACAATGGCTGAGATTGCACATCAACGAAAATTTACAGAAACAGTTTCTATGTTTTCTGTTGAAAAAGATCTCCTTTTGTGGTAAACACGTGTGTCAAACGAAAAAGATCTTTCGACATCCACCGACGTAATATTGTCACGACTATCGTATATTAATAATCCTGACGCTCCTTCTCCAGCCAAGGAGTCTGCTATTTCGTTACCTTCCATACCAGAGTGGCCGGGTATCCAGACCAAAATCACTGTTGTTTTTGCACAAATGATTTAGAGCCTTCTGACAGTTCCATACCGTTTTGGAGTTACATCGATAGGAGCCAAGAGCTTTTATAGATGCTTGGCTATCTGAGAAAATTTTTATTGATCTGCATGTAAGATGCACATATTCCAGCCTTCGCACACACAGTTCAATGGCATGAATCTTAGCCTGAAAAATAGTTGCATTTATACCTAGGCTTGAGTATATCCTCGCCCTTGATCTGTAGCAATTAATATTACATAACGTTTCATATCCCACATTTTTCTATAGAATGTCATTACCACTTACTCACTCGCATACCAGGGTCATCTTTTAGAGTTTGTAATTTATTTTGTATGTCATGAATTGTATGTAAGGTAAGGCCTCTAATAACATTGAAGAATTTTCTAGTAGTTGAATACTATCCAATACCACTGTATAATTATTGTGATTCACATGGATTGTTGCTTTTACTCTTTTGAATAGTTTTGGGTCACTGGCTTTTTGATTCACTAGGATTTAACTGCATAATGAAATCCTTTACTCGTTGAAGTTCTCATGGTAGTAACCAACTGCTGGTAGCCATGTCCCCCAACGTATGCTAACTTAAAACTTGTAACCCGTTAAGGGGCCTCAGTATTAACACGGCCTCGTCGCCATGTTACCAGCATAAAACTCTAAATCGTTGTTAACATTTTTCTATTAATGACAACGAAAAATGGACACGAATAATTCCTCTTAAATACCATATTGATTTAATATATAAAATTATAGGCAGTAGTATATATATATTTTTTAATAAGAAATGCGAATATTTCATTTGGTGTCATTTTTTTAAACTAAATAATCGTATTTCTTATTAGTAAAAAAAAAGTACGCATCAGTATTGCCTGTACGTTATATATTAAATCTACATATATAGTATGCAGAATGAATTATTTGTTTTCGTTTTTCGATATTACAGAAAAATTTTAATAGCTATTTGTAGATTTAATATGCTTAAACAGGTAAGACGGATATCTTATACTTGCACGCCGGCGCCGTGGCCATGTTAGTTTTTATCATTTTATATGATCATATAGCGTTGGTTGCCTACGTACTACTTGACAAACATTCAATGGTAGTGAGATAAAGATGCGCAAAAAGCCAGGGTTGTCTAGAATGAGGATCGTCTTTCGCATAACGTTTGTATTAGGGTATACATCGGTACACTATTGAAAATTGTACCTTTCAGAAACTTGTATTCTGTAGTTCAGTGTTTTGTGAATTGTGGTGTAATAAATGCATATCTGTGCCTTGTAATGTTTGTTAAGTAGTACATACGTGTATGACCAACGGTAGATTTACCACGTTGCACGGTGATGCCAAAATGTCTAATAGCGGCAAAATATTATTTTTGAAATTATTATATATTTTTTTAGAGTGAATGTTATTAAATGCGGTTAGGTAAGTATGTATGTTAATGGTTCCCTAAGTAAAAAACATCAAATTATCTATATAGGGTGTATCAAAAATGGGTGGTCAAAAGCAAAATTACTTGATATTTGCTGTTTTTTTTATATCTTTAAAACTCATAAAACTGTTCTAAATCTCCAAAACGGAATAAAAAATAGTTGTAAGTATACATATATTTATATTTATAATAGGGTTCGACAAATGTTTGGACCCGGTCAAATAACTCTGAAACTATTTTAATTAATTAATGGTAATATTAGTTGTATAATATTATTATACAATGCTCCATTGTATTGTAATATAACATTATCAAAAAATATATTCAAAAACCTGTGCACTCTAAAATCAAAATTTTCATTAAAATAGGAGCAAGTTTGATATTCCAAAGAAATGGACTTTTGTTTATAGTTTTCCTTATCAAAAAAAATTAAGTAAAATATAAGAGAATTTATTTTCATAAGAATATAAGTACAGAAAATGTCAAGAATGTGAATGAAAATTAAATATACAAGCTAATAATAAAAATAAAAAATATGTGATGTGGCCAGCACATAACTTTCTTATACTCGTACCAGTATATCATCCTGATCTAAAAAAAATCATTCTATTTAATTCTTCACTTACCTCAATTAAATTTTAATAGCGTACTTTTTAATGTTCCATTAAAATTTTTAAATAATTAATTATCAACGTCATTCGATACTTTCAATAATAATTCATGTCATATACTTTAATAATTTTTTATTATTGACGTTGACATTTTCGTAACTAAATTAGACCTTTCAAATTTCAAACGGTTGAATTTATCCTAACTCCATTTTATGAGGCCAAATACTTGAAAAATATATTTTATTGGCTTGATACAGGTAGTAGACATGATTTATAATCTTTCATCAAGAATTTTTTTTTTTGTAAAGGCAAATACAAGAAAGGTTGGCTCCCGTGGACCTCCACACACACACACATAAACACACGCACCGACAGACATCATTCGGAAAATAATCAGAATGGATTCAGGAGGATTCAAAATGTATATATCAATCAAAATCTCGAGCTCGAAAAAAAATCACGATTACTACACTTCCTTATAATAGGTATAAGAAAGTAAAATGTCAAGGGCATCTGTGCTTCCAGAAGAATTAATAGCATGGTTTTCAAGAAAAATGAAGGGTACTTTCGCAGAATATTTGCATTTTCCACATTAATCATTTCTAGTTAAAATAGTATTAGCAGAATTGAAATGACAAGGCACACTTTTTTATTGGTACTTTTGATGACTCTATCTCGAAAGCTAGTCACAGGATTGAGTTAGGCCTGTGGAGGTTTTTTATCACAACGATGAGAATTACATCATATCAAAAAATTATGAAAAATTACCGATACATTTTCCCACTAAAAGTATTCCTTGTCTTTTGTATGTATGACACATATTAATTTCCAGACATTTCGTTGAAATAATTATTTATTTCTACTTTGTTGGAAAGTTTGGTTATGAAACTTGGCAAAATATGAAGGAGTAACAATTATAACGTAAAATGTATTTTTTTTTGAGCAATTTGGAGCATTTAGTGCAAGCTTGCCTGTAATTAGGTTTTAGATTAAGCTGCACTTAATTGCATTAAAGTTTTTATTAGGATCTTATGTGCTTCCAGTAGGATTAAAACTGCAATTACTATGAGAAATAACAAATAAATACATTGTACTTTCCCAAGATAATATCAGTTTTTAGATGGTTTATTGTTTACATCACACGCTATAACTTTAATTAAACAAAATTTTACTGTAAAACTGGAATATCTACTATTACTTTTGCGAACTCGATATTTCTTATTAGTACTTATCGAGGAAGCAATATTTTTGAAAAAACTTCATGACTGAAAATATGGACTACTTGAACACATCCGAGTGAGATTATAACTAGAAAAAATGACTTCGAGAACTCTGACTTTTTGTCGCCATTAGACCTTTTGGCATCACTGTGCGTTGTAGTGATAAGTAGGGCTGTCAAAAATGTTCCGTGGGACAGTGGCGTACGCGAAATTAACTAATAAGAGAAACAATAAACTGTTACAATTTATAACAATGTATGTAAAACTTACCCTCTTAACTAGCTTGATGAATTAGCTTGCTTATCACAAACTGGAGAAGATGTGTAGCCATTTTGCAGCATCAGGTATGTTTCTATGGTTGTTTCCATGAGTGATGTTCGTTTTGGTGAAAATATATTCTTGTATTTTGAAAACGACCGTTCGACATCTACTGATGTAATACACGCATACGTAAAATAGTCTTTGAACGCACTTAACGGATCTGGGGCTGCACCATCACATATTTGTCTTAATTTGGTAAAACCGGTGTCTTTATTTAACACACTTGCGAACTTTTCTTTAACGCGCTCATTTGTTTCGTCACCTATAGCGTGTAGCAGTAGATTTATTTCGTCCACTATTTGCAGTGACTCCGCTAACGACAACGCACTGTTTTCTAATTTTCTTTTTATGCTGTCATGTAATGGTTTATAGTTCTTCGCAATATTTTTTAAAGGACGGAAATATCTTCGAATTTTGTCTGGCTTTCCAGATGAGGCTGCAGCTAGCAGCCTCATCTGGGTTATTCGCTCCACCCTAGTGTACAGTTGGTAGATAGTTACATAACGTTGTGCGACTTGGTAACTTCACCTGGGCATTGTATTTTTTCCAGAACTCTCGAAATGGTTGTTTATCGAGTATGTGCAGCGGAACATCACAGGCAATAAGCATTAATAGTAAATCAAACATAAACTGTGTTCTCGAAGGCACGCCATTTTTTTTATTTTATGGTGTACACTATCTATGTGAAGTCCACAATCATGCTTATAGCAGCACATCAAATCTTTCTAGCACACTTTACAAATTATTTTAGCACCATCATAGAATAAATCCGGGAATTCACCTATGAATTTATTCACTTTGGCAGCAAATGGCCATTTTCTACCCCTGCGTACGTCTGCCATGCTTTATTATTAAATTAATATCAACAATACAGTACAACAAATAAAGTAAAAACACAATAACAATGTGCATTACGCCCAAGTGACTTTACGTGTACACAACTCGCAAGCTAATAATATACTGGACTGGAGAAAGAGTTTCGCGGTCAAGGTGAATGCCGGCGACAGTAAGTACATCTGTACTCTACGACCATGATACACAAAAATGATTTGCAGCTTTACTAATGAATTTCTTATTATCATTTACATTTGTTGTATTTTTTCATTTTTATATCATTAAAATTCGGATATCGGCGAGTCATGACGTCTGAAACAAGATCGGCGCAAGGAAATATTTGTAATTAATTTATATACCGATATTCCAAAAGTTCTAAAAATGGCTAATGGAGATAATAATGTGAAAGTATATTGGCACTAGCAGTTTACATCAAAAAATTTTTTCACTGCACTATTATTACTGTGGTATTATTCCTTATAAGCAAAGTATATTATTAAAAGTTGCTGTGAAAATCCGCCGCCTGTCTGCGAGAATCCAGTTATATGTTGAAACGAATGTTCTGTGTAGGCAAATGTTATTAATGCATATTTAAAATAAGGGAAAATTTGTAAAGATGCCATATTTCTTTAAGGTTCTAAACCATTTACTTTTTTACCCTGTAATAGGCTTACTATTCGATGAGCTGTGCCAAACCAGGATTGTTGTGTAAAACACGTTTTAGTTTTTGGTTTACATGTTCAGCTATGACTTTAGGTAAATTGATACATATATTGTCGAAGATCAAAAACTACATTTATCGCATCGAGTATGGGAAATTATTCTGTTTTTGGTCGACGTTAAAGTTGTTCTATAGTAAGAAGGATTCGTGAAAAGCTTAAAACAAGCTTCTTGAGCATTTGCTATAATAGCAACTGTTCCTTTTACATCCAAATGTAGTACGACTCTTATATATCTACAAATTTTTTATAGTAATATGATGCTGCATTCAGCCAAGTGTCCCGTCTGGTCAATATAGACTGTGAAGGTGGTAGCGTATTGGGTAGAAGTCCGTGAAAAAAATCGTTGGCGTTCAGATGTCTTTACAAACACTGCATAACAGTCTGTCTGAGAGAATAATGCAAATTCTATTTCACAGTTTGCATTATATAAAGTTTATTTCAAACTTATTTGAGGCATAAAAAACGTCAGCTTCTGTGAGGGCGGTAAAGAGATTAAGGAAGCCGACGTTTTTTATGTTGCAAATAAGTTTAAAATAAACTTTAGGTATATGGTTTTTAGAGAACATTCGATTATCTATGCAACTACATAATTCTCAAACAGTTTTATATTATTAAACGAAATTTGATTTGTAATCGAATTAATTCTTTTAGATTTAGATTTTTTAAATTACATAGTTAATGAAAATGCGTTAACGAATTAATTTTTGTTATGGTTATATAAAAATTTATACACTATAAACAAAATCACATGACATAAACTTGCATTAGATTACAAGATTCCTGCAGACGGCACTGGAATGATTCGCCGATATATCACCTACACAAGGCTCGCCAGCGCTATGTTAGAATGACCTAAGATTCCAAATATTATGGTTTAAAAATGTTTTTTATTATTCAGATGTCCGATTCGTAATGCCAACATAAAATTATAAAAAACATATTTGTAATCCTCTAATACAAGATATACAACAAACATATTTAATTACGAAAGTAATTTGCTACTTCACAAATATTTGCAAGTTAAAATTTGTATAACACCTTTTCTCATTTCCTAACAAACAGAAAGTTGATTTGCGCTGTAAACCAGCTTCTAAAACTAAAAATACTGTTTTTTCTTTGAGTGTTTATTCTGCAACTAATTTAAATGTGTACAAAATGTTTTAAATGCTTGAACACTATTTAATTTGTTATTTAAATGAATTGATAATGTGTATTTTTGTAAATAATACTCGTTTTTATTTAAACAAAAACATTTTATTCACTGTTACAAAAGATAACTTTATTAAGTTCGCATACAACTCTTTGGATGTAGTACAAATCGGGTAAAAATAAAAATAAATTGTATAAACTTTAGTGAAAAATGAAACTTTAATATTAAAAAGAATAATGAATAACGGATAATCCTGACATTCACGTGCTGCTGCCTACGAAATATTTTATTACCAAAAAGAAAAACAGGCAAAAACCAACTTCCTTTTTGTACGGTAATACTAAAGAACATCAATAATTGAACGTACATACAAGTTAAAAATCTCCGGTAATAAAGTAAGTCCAGTCTGAAAAAATCGCGAGTTTGGGAAATCTTTACGACAGCCTGGGGCGAGTATCAGTTTCCGGTTGGCCATTCCGGGCGCGTCGAACTCATCGGAGAATCCGTACGTGCACCACATATATTGCAGCTATCTGAGAAACTGTCACTTGCGGGGCAGCAATCCCAAACTTCGCCTCACGTACTTAGATATTATTTGCTGTCGTGTGTCTTGTGTCTTGTTTGTGTCTCACTACTGTGGAAACTTCATTAAACTTATTAATCAGTTTAATATATTCTACCTAGTATATCACTATATAAAAATATGGAATGAAATGAAAATATAATAACGCTAAACATTTTTTTTGCTAATTATTATTTTCTAACTTTTACAAAAACTTATCACGGATGGGATAAGTATAACATATATCTTTTTAAACAATTGTTTTCCCGGCTATTTGCGAAAACTCTGAAACTTGAATTATAAAAAAAGATAAAATGCACATTATGTTCAGTACGACTGACTCAATAATGTTATTTTTAACTCTAACTACTCTGTTCGGTAAAACCAGAAATAAATAAAACAGAAATACTCACCAGTTCAACAATCACCTCAAAAGGATACCTGATTTGTTTTAAAATATATACTATATACTTGACCTTATAGTCGTAAAAATACGTATGTACAGAGTGGTCATTATGGTCGGCTTTTCCTTGTCGTTTATTTATTTTGGAGCTAGAAAAATTTCGAAAACGCAAGATTGTGTTCTTTCCCCTGAATATCCGAATATGTAGTAGAAAAACTATTGAATATATGGTAGAAACAATAATTTTCAAAAAACAAAGTTTTGTTCTGTTATTCAGGAGTACAGGAATAATTCGATGTTACCATTAGTGAATTTTTGTCGCATTTTTTATACAGAGTGATTCATCTGGGATTAGGCCAAAATAATGTGGTGAAGTATCCTCAACAAGAGATGTTAAAATATGCAAAAAGAAAGGCAGTAAAACAGAAATTACATACGTGAGAGACCCCATGGATGTGCCGTTTATGATATACTGTTACCTCACATTTTCGTCCACTGCATGTACTATTGTCATAATATTCTTATGAAATAAAGGTTTTTATCAATTAACACTAAATTTATTAAGAAAAGTCACAAAATAAAATACTAAAAAAAATTAATCACTAGTACGTTGAAAAAAAGTGTTCCTTAGAAAGTTCTCACCATTGTAGAAAATCGTTCCTCACAGTTAATCGATAAAGAAGAAATTGATCTCCTGATGACCTCTAGATGTAATTGTTGCAAGTGCTGAAAGTCCAATTCAATGCCTTCCTGATTCCTTCAAAGAATTTGTCAGAGAAGCTTGCAGGATTCAAATATCCACAAATATTGTCACTAAAATAAAATATGTAGAAAATCAGAATCCACAAAGCATAGGAAAATTATCAGATGGTTGCGTGAAAAAGACTGTTTTTAGTTAAAAGCTGATAAGGGTAATAAGGTTGTTATTTTAGATAAAGAGGACTTGTGAAAGGGTAGACAATCTGATTAGTAATGGTCCGTATAGAAATCATTTTAGATCCATTACCAAAAGTTATTACTGAAGTAAGAAATATACTTAAATCCTGTAACAACTTTATTACTCCTGCTTTAAATAGGAGGTTACATGTATCTAATCCAAGTCTATCTTGATTGCACTGCTTGCCTAAGATACATAAACCAGGAAAATCGGTTCGTCCTATTTCAGCAGTTGGATCGCCGAGTTATCACCTATCAAAATGGTTAACAGAGGAGTTCGAAAGTTTACCAATTGCACCACCTAATTTTTTTTGTGATTAATTTCAATGATTTCGTTAATAAGGTGAAAAATATTCTGTTGCAAGAAGGTGAAATTTTGATGTGCTTTTGATGTTTGTTCAATGTTCATTGTTTCCAAGTGTTCCGAAACCACAGATTTTGGACTGCCTTGAGTGAAACAATCTCAATCAAGATGTAGTAAAAGAATTCAACTAACTAAACTTTGCATGAAACAAAATTGCTTTTGATTCAATGATAATTTCCTCGAACAACATGAAGGGACAGCAATGGGTAATTTTTTGTCGTTATTTATTGACAGTCTCTTCATGAACATATTCGAAAGAGAAGAAAAGAAGATTCGAATATTTCCCCAAGGTTTGGCTTGGTATGTGGGTGATATTTTTCCAGTGTTTATACAAAAATTACTGCTATTAACAACTTTGTTTCTAAATTTAACAATCGTTGCGCGTCAGTTAAATTCGCATGAAATTGTGGACAACTACCTTTTTTAGATGTATTAATTAGAAATAGTGAAAATAAGGTAGACTGACATATACAGAAAAGATACCAGTACTTTAAGATATACCCCTAAGGACTCTCATTATTGTGCTCAACACAAATCAACTTGAAACGCACATCGAGTGCAGTACTGTCTAGCCTGCGAAAGAAGGCACGCGCGGCGGCGAAGAGTAGTGCCTATAAGTTGCTAGCTTTCTGCGAAATTATGTGCTAGGAATATAATATCAATATCTCTCCCAATGAGTAGGTACGGATGCAAACAATCACACAAATTTGCCATGCACTAATTCATTTATTTCATTTACGCTTAATTGTGAAGGGAATGCAGAAATCACATTCTTTACGTGGCTCTTCTTTCCCCAACTAGATAGTATATGGTGTTTTGTGGAAAACAACGACAGGCTGGGAGTAAAGACTGTCATGTTCATACTGCCATAACGCAACAATTATCAGCCACAAGGCTCGAAACATCACATACATCTTTTCGTTTAACACAGAACTGAGTCATGTCACCTACGCGCAAAACTATTGCGCTTGTCAAGTTATCGTCCGCGAGTCGGGACAATTACTCCGTAGGCGCTATATTGGGAGTTAGAACGCAAATAAACAGAATAAATGGGCTCGGATCGCATTGATGTTTGCCAGGTGGTTTCATAAATGATGGCTAGCATACAATTAATTAACTTTTGACCTAGTTCGGATGAATGACAATGTATACTTTTGAAACCACGCTCAAATAATATAATAATATGTTCAGCTTGGATAATACTGTATTAATGCAGCAGATGCTTAGGTTTTATGATAGGTACTTATTACATAATAAAATGAATTCCGTAAATCGAAAATAAATTGAACATAATGGTAGCGCTCTAATGGCAACAATGTCATATTGGCAGAGTTCGATATCAAAGGATAATGCCGAAGATACACAAATTTATTTTCATGGTCTTTAATGTATGGGTATGTATAGGTTTTGAACTTTTTTTAATAACGTACAATCTGAATTAATTTTACTTTGTTATATCTACAGAGTGCTTTTTTTGGCGAAAAATAGGTCGAAAACTTCACATACACTTAGGTATGTGCTAAACGGCTTCGTTTATAAGTAGAGCTGACCGATGTGCCTGGAGTACAGCCACGGTCTTGCGCTGTCGTCACACGTGCCGATTTAGAAGTGATTTACTATTGCAGTCTTATTTGAAAGGTTAATGCGTGAGGTTGTACCTATAAATTATCCATAATGTCAAACGCGCCAAAGGGTAAAAAACGACCGTACGCGGACACAGTGAATAAATTTATCGGTGAATTTCCGGATTTATTCTATGACGGATGCAAAATAATTTGTAAAGTTTGCAATCAAGACTTAATGTGCTGGCACAAAACAGATTGTCGTCGTCATATCAATACCGTGCAACATCAAAATAAAAAAATGGCATGCCTTTGACAACTCAGTTTATGTTTGATTTATTGTTAATGTTAGTAGCCTGTAATGTTCCGCTACACATACTGGATAAACAACCATTTCGGGAGTTTTGGAATAAATACAATCCCCAGGTGAACTTACCAAGTCGTACATCGTTATGTAGATATATTCCAGCTGTTCGTGAAGACATTGTAAATAGGATTAAATGTGGATTAAAAAATACACGGCTCTGGTTATGTATTGACGACGACAGATTGTAAAAAAAATTCTATTTTAAATATTATAGTACGTGTACTGGACCCTCTTAAACCAACATTTCCACTTTTACTAGCTAGTAAAAGACTAACTGCGTGTACTGGCGAAATATTTACGCGTGTGGTGTTGGAGACATTCGAAAAATTTGAACTTTCAACAAGTCAAGTATTGATGTTTGTGACTGATGGTGCCGCGACAATGCGCGTGGTAGGCCGTTCTCTTCAAAGAGACAATTGTAGGTTTTTACATGTTACGTGTAAAGTGCATGCGTTACATCTTGTGGCAGAAACGATTCGAAAATGTTTTCCAGAGGTAGATGCATTAATAGCAAATACAAAAAAAGTATTTCTCAAATCTCCTAAACGGCTTCGAGCATTTCACAGACAGTGTCCTGGTATCCCTGAACCACCAGAGCCGATTCTTACACGTTGGGGAACGTGGTTGAAAGCGGCTTTTTATTATGCTGAATATTTTCAACAAATAAAAGCTGTGATACTACAGTTCAACCCTAACGAGGCTGCAGCTATTAGGGAAAGCCAGACAAGCTTTCAAGGCGTTTCCCTTGAAACAGATTTAAAAAGTATTAATAACAATTATAGAGGACTACACGACGCAATAGCAAAATTGCAAAATAGTTCGTTGTCGTTAGTGGAATCGCTGCAAATAGTGGACGACGTAAAAACACTGCTACAGGCTATAAATGACGCAAAAAATAATCGCGTTAGTGAAAAATTCGAGAGTGTATTACAGAAAGATCCTGATTTTAGCAAATTAAGACAAATTTGTGATGGTGCATCTACAACTTCGTTAAGTGAGTTCACAGATTGTTTTACTTATGCCTGTATTACATCCGTAGATGTCGAACGGTCATTTTCAAAATACAAACATATTTTTTCACCAAAGCGAACATCGCTGACAGAGACAGCTGTAGAAACATACCTGATGCTATTATACTATAGATCTTCCCCACTTTGTGATGACGACAACCAAACTACTTCATAAATCTGTTTAAAAGGGTGAGTTTTATACAAATTTTTATAAAATGTAACATTATTGTTAAAATTTATTTCCATTTAATATACTTATTCAAGTATTATGATATGATGTAAACATATGAGTCATGACGGCTCTGGCGGCCAGGTGACCTCGGACAGCTCTATTTATGAGATACAAGGAGTCAAAACTTTAAAGAAAATCGGTTTTTCTAAAAAATCACAAAACTGTTAGAATACTGAATTTTGGCACATGTTAGTATCATAGTAAGTGTTTTTACGTAAAATCAGTTTTTTTACTTGCACCAGGGTGTGCGTAGGATCAACATCAATAACATTTTTATAACAATATATGATACAGCGCTGTTTTTTTATTCAATTTCAAACTCCTAAGATATTACTCATTAAAACTGCATAAAAGTTATAGTGTAACAGCTGGCAACATTTTCGACAGAGAATTTCAGAAAGGCTAGTTTTTTTTATATCACCTCTCTTTTACTATCTCGGTAGGCATGCGGACTGTCTGGCTGGCGGGAGAGGTTGCGTTTACCAGTACGTATAGCACTAATACAGGTAAAAATATTAATTTCAAAAATATTGACAGGAAATTTTGAACGCAGGAATCTCGCGAAATGGAACTTTTGGGACCAGTTTCTGTGTACAGATGGCAGTATTAAGGTTGGGAAGAAGCTTTGTGCGCCCACACCGACCCGGATCTCGAGGTGAAGGAATTTTCTTACACATCTTAAAAAAATTCATATCTTTTTCGTTGCGGAAAAAAAAGGAACGAAAATATCGCTACGCACTGAAGAATTACTTATATTTTCCGATTTCACAAACACATCCTCAGAAGATAGCGCGAAAAAAGCCTTTAGCACCCCGATTCTCCAAATTTTAAACGTCAACAATGCCACTTTTCGTTCGCTCCTGCCACCCTTAATCTTTGAGATCCGGGTAGGTGCGGGCGCGCGAAGCTCTTTCCTAACCTTAATACTTCGATCTGCACACAGAAACCGATTCCGTAAGTTCCATTTCGCCAGATTCCTGCGTTCAAAATTTCCCGTAAAAATTTTTGAAATTAATATTTTTACCTGTGTTAGGTAAACGAAACCTCTCCCACCAGCCAGACAGTCCGCATACCTACCGAGATAGTGAAAGAGAGAGAGAGGATATCAAAAAAATAGCCTACCTGAAATTCTCGTTTTGGCGATGTTGCTAGCTCTCGTACGATTACCTTTTACGATTTTTTATATGAAGTACCCTTCAAAAAAAATAAAGAAATGTTTTACTGCTTAATTTCTGACCTCACCCAGATTTGCAAAGAAATTAAAAAACGTAGCCGTCCCCCGTCTGCTTCCGTTTTGCAAAAACTTTCCAAAGTATCATTTTAGATCCATTTTGCTTAAAAAATATTTTCAGTTTAATCAAATAGTAGAACCCCTATTTACAATTATACCTATTGACGCTAAACATTGTAAAATGCGCAATAAAAAAATTAAAATGTTACCTAGACATATATTTAGAATTGCAAAATATCTTTAAAAAATGTGACATATTATGACATCGTATTTATGCATTTCTAGAAAAAAAAATGATTGGCTATTACATAAGCATATACTCTCATTCTTACCTGAATCTGTTAGTATAAAAGTTTTAGGTATATAATAAATCAAAAACAATACTCCCAATACATTTTATCATAGAAACTATTAAAACAACTACTCAATCTAGGAGCAAGAATTGTATTGAATTAAATAACAGTGTTCTTAGTATCAGGAGCAAAAAAAATATTGAGATTAAAAAAAAATATTAACTAATAAAGAAGAAATGATTTCCTCCAGTTACAATACAAAAACAAAAATCCCTAGTTCGATATATACTTTCATTCTCCTTGAACATTTCAGGAGAGTGATTCGCGCCCAATTATTTATAAAATATTTAAGATATGAATCTTTGTCATATTTATTTTGACATTTTAAATTGAACGACAATATCTAGATTAATTATTGTAACTTCGATAATCATAACGATGTTCAGGACATCTAACCTAACCTAAATAAGCCCATCAAAAGCAATACTTCCAATACATTTTATCATAGAAACTATTAAAACAACTACTCAATCTAGGAGCAAGAATTGCAGTGAATTATATAACAATGTTCTTAGTATTAGAAGCAAAATAATATTAAATAGTTGTTTTAATACTTTCTATGATAAAATGTATTTTAAGTATTGTTTTTTATTTATTATATATACCTAAAACTTTTATACTAGCACATTCAGATAAGAATGACAGTATAAAGTATAAAAAACTATAGATATCATGTTAAGTTTGAAAGAATGTTTATGTAATATCCAATAATTATTTTGTTTTTTTTTTTTCAAGAAATACAAAATATTCTCATAAACGTATATCTTTTTTTTTATATATATATTTTTTAGAATGTCACTTTATTCTGCATTTATTTCACCTAAATTATTTTTATTCATGAATCCCACAAAGAAAAAATATGGCAGGCTTACATGTATTATCAGAAATAATTTCATAATGGTCAGACGCAGAGTAAATTGATTTGTCTTGCAACTCGCGTTTCAGATAAACAGTTAAGAAAAAAATGTTGTTACGTTTCCGGTTAGAAACCCGAAAATATAATAAGGAAAAAACTTTTTGCAAATTTTGTTTAGAATAGTTTTTTTCTCCTTATGTTTTCCTCAAAACCGTATAATTTATAAAATA
The DNA here is from genome assembly GCA_029963845.1 of Rhamnusium bicolor. NCBI lineage: Eukaryota > Metazoa > Arthropoda > Insecta > Coleoptera > Cerambycidae > Rhamnusium > Rhamnusium bicolor. The sequence goes on from JANEYF010005529.1 coordinate 996,615, forward strand.
TTTGAAAAAAAGACGCATGGATACACTGTTACCGTTTTTTCAACCAAATCAATTAGAATACCGGATAGGTTTTTACAAGCAATTTTGCGTTTGAACCCACCATCTAACGGTATACGGCTAGTACTTTTAAAAATTATTTACACTTGAGTATCTACTACAATTTTTCTAGCGACGTAAGTATTTTTAATTCTTATTTACAAATTTGTTTTCAACTGGAAACGGAAATAACTCAACAATTTAATTAAGTTGTTTTCAAACAGATCTAAATAAAATCCTCTAAAAATAAGAAACTCTAATCAGACTATTATTTAAATTAATCCTTTAAAACAAATACTTTTAAGAAATTAAAACCTTTGTGTGGGCTGGAAACACAAAGATTAAAGAATATTATATGGAATAAAAGTCTTCTGAAGTGATATACTTAAGCAGTTTTTATTTTAAAAGAGTTTTTAATTATGCCGAGAGAGATTATAGAGACATTTTACTTTAAACAATGGCATTAAAGTAAGAGGCTGGGTTAATTTATACATCACATTTTAAAAAATGTGATAAAATGTGCAATTTGTATGATTACGTTACCTTGTTTGCCTGTCAGAAGTCCAGAACCATCAAAGGAGCTAAGTGATTTTATTTTCTAGTACATAAATAAATAAATATCGCTTCTGTTATAAATATTTGCTTTAAATTATTGGCATTGTAGATCCTGACGCATCGGTTGTATTATAAAAGTAAAAAATAAATACTAGTGCTGGCAAATACCAGAAAAAAAGTTGAACCGGTTAATCGGTTTCCCCAAAAACCGGTTTCGGATAAAACCGAATATCCAAATGTAGACTAAACCAGCGGTTATCCGAAAACCGGTTTTTCGACTATCCGAAGACCGGTTAATCGGTTTTCCGAAAATCGATTAATCGGTTATCCAAAATCCAGTTAACCCTACAGTGGACGCATAAGGTCTGTCAGGCCCAGGCGAAAATTCTGAAATAATTTTTTATTCGAAGCTCATGCGCTTCTGTGCGCTTCAGTACCTTCAAACCAGGTAGGGATATGCGTGTCACAGTAGTTGTGTAGCAGTGTAGTAAATAACAACGATTTTATAACATATTTCGGTCTCTCTCTCTTGTAAGTATTTTCTCCGATTTGCTAGAAATCCATTATCTATTATATGACCGTTTATTTGACAGAACAATGGATGACTATGCAAGAGAGTAGAAAGGTTGACACAGATGTATGAAGAAGTCGCCACAGATGAAGAAAATTTTTCGGATTCCGATGATTCCGTGGCTGACCCACAATATGAAGAAGTTATTGATCATCAATCTGAAAGCGGACAGGAATTAGAGGAAGATGAATTATATGAGGAGTTACTTGTTGAGTCTAGTGCTAGTGAACGTGACCATTTGCAATTCGAAGCAAAGGATGGCACAAAGTGGAGAAAAATGTGTCGAACAAGACAAGACAACATAATTGTGAGTCTTCCTGGAGTTACTGGTCCTGCGAAAAATGCTGCATCTCCACGAGAATGTTGGCACCTTTTTTCGATGAAGATATCATGAAAGAATTAGTACAATGTACAAATGTATATATTGAAAGTATATCTCACAAGTATACACATAAATCTGATGCGAGGTCAACAAATATACCAGAATTGAGAGCTCTTTTTGGCTTACTCTACCTAGTTGGGGTATATCATGGGGGCAGAACATCTGTTTATGAATTTTGGTCTAATGATGGTACAGGTTTGGATATATTTCCAGCTACAATGGCACTCAAAAGATTCCGTTTTTTAATGCGATGTTTGCGAATGGACGATATTCGGACAAGGAAGAACGCAAAACTCAGGATAACCTAGCACCAGTATATTCCAAGATATAGTGACAAACTGTCAGAAACATTACACAATAGGCAAATATGCTACCCTTGATGAAATGCTATTGGCATTCAGAGGACGATGCAGGTTTAGAATGTATATTCTAAATAAGCCGGCACGATACGGAATAAAAGTTTTCTCATTAGTTGACTTGCGCACATTCTATACTTACAATATGGAGGTTTATTATGGTAAACAGCCCCCAGGTCCATTTTTCGTAAGCAATAGTTCTTCTGTCGTAGTAGATAGGCTGTGCTCACCACTATCAAAATCTAGAAGAAATATTACCATGGACAATTGGTTTACTTCGTTGAAGATGCTCATAATTTATTGAAAAAATCATCAGCTGACAATTGTCGGAACATTACGACGAGATAAGAGACAAATACCGAAACAGTTTTTTACAAGAAGGCCAGCAAAGTCGAGCATGTTTGGTTTTACTAAGGATATGACCATCGTTTCGTATGTTCCAAAAAAAAAAATAATAATAAGCAGGTTATTCTATTATCAACACTACACCATGATAATTACATTGATCCGCAATCTCGCGAAGAGACCAAACCTGAGATAATAACATTTTACAACTGTGACACTGAATAAGTAATTTCCTGTTAATATGTCTTTCCCACTTCACTGCAGTATACTGTAAATATCTCACTTTATTTGCAAGTTTTTTAACAGTGACAGTTGCATCTGTGATTACCAGGTACATCTGAAACCTTGTTTCTGTCATTTGGTAGATAGATATTCTTAACATTAATTTTATGCTCATCTGCTATTTCCTTTTTAATATCTTCAACCTCCACATTTTTTTGGTGGAGACCTCGAAGCATGTCTTTTATCCGTCTTCAGTGTATACGTATGAAATTAAATACCACCGTCTTCAAAATAATTAATACATCTTTAAAAAATTATCTCATCTTCAAAATACATATCCGAATTATTTATTGAATTCTTCCAATGAAATTTCTTATTAGTTATTTGAGCCTTGATAAATGCATTTAATTTTTTTTTGTTCTCCAAATTCACCGTGTACGATTATTGGAGGCGGTTTAAAGCTCTTTGTTTTGTTTTCTTCTGCCACCTTGCCATTTTTTGAAGCGGTTGCAACATATTGCAACATACTTTTGGCAGATTGTAGCACCTTTTCTATAATGAAATAAGTAATTAAAGTTGTTTTACTGAGATTTGCACATTTTATTTGCAAAACTAACTTGCTTTTTGAGATATTGCAAATAAACAGAATTTTGTGAATTTCTTTTTCTGCTTGTACCTTTGTTATTTTTATTCCTAAACTTCAAATAGTTAAGGGTTTAGATCACTTGCTCTAGATGACTTTATTCATTAGATGTTATTAATTATATTGTACACTATTTTTTAGCAATGTTTACAATTGCGCATTTCAGCGAGCCTCTAATTCCCATATGTATATTGCTATACAAAATATATCAATATTTATTTCATAAATACCTATGTACGCCGACTCCTTTAACAGGCACCTGATTGGTTAATCGGTAATAAAATTGGCTTAAATCAGATCTACTAAAAATGTTTTTATTTGTTTTCATAGATGATTATTTTAAAATATATATTTATGTTATTTTCAATTAAAACCCACAACATTTTATAAAATATGAAATATATTGATAGTGGCTGAATTCGGAAAGATATGTTCTTCTAACTGAGCTTAATATACAGGGTGTAGCATTTAAAAGAAAAATGTTTAAGTAATTTCCGGTTATCTAGCGTTTTTGCGAAAAATACTGTTTAATTAAATTTCTGGAAACATATAAAATAATTTTTAACTAGAAAGACATGTATATATGCATAATACTAGTTACTTTGATGACGTCATCCTATATTTACATTACTTTTAAATAACAAGTCTTAGCTTGTGTTAGCCTGCAGGTTCAAGAATACAGCGGCAATCTTATTGCTTTGGCATATAATTAATTATTTTTTAAACGCTCTCATTGGCCGAGCGTGTATAAACATTCAATAGTTACGCCGACATATCTATAGCGGCCATCTTTAATTTTATCATTTATTGCTTTGACATATAATTAATTACTTTTTTATAATGCTCCCCATAGGTCGAGCTTGTATAAACATTCAGTAGCTACGCCTCTAGCAACCATTTTAGCCCCAGATCTACGTGCCTGGTATAGGCCAAAGCCCTTTAGCTCTTCCCTCTTAGCTACGATCTTAGATATAAGCTATATTATTGGTCAAAATCTCTTACTTCACCCACCCCCGATACTAACATGTAGGTCCCAGGTTCTAGTACCGCCCACGTACACTCCCCCAGGGTTATTAATAATAATGGCCACCCTCTGGTCCCGCGATCCAAAAGTGCACCAGAACCGCTGTATGACATCTACTATTTTTACATAATTTATTATATAATAATTATATATTAATATATTTTTTGTTTTAATCAAGGCACACTTAGACATAATTAATAAATTTATTCTATCTGCCGATAATATGATCATTTTAGCACAAAAGGCCACTTTTAACAACATATGAAAAATTGTATAATAATTAAAGCAAAGACAAGTCATATTTTCAAAAATAAACGTTGACGATATTAAATTAAAAATTCAACAAGATGTAGATTACATTATCAACCCCATTATTTTAAGCAGATGCAGAGAGAATTTGATTAAGCGCCCCCGCCTCTGCATGCAGCAAAATAGTGATATCCTCGAACATTTGTTGCAAGTAAAACATATAGATATTAATTTAATTCTTGAAATAAATAAATTATTAAACGATTTTATTTATTTTCATAGATGACTTTGTTTTAAAAGATGTGTTTGTGTTATTTTAAATTTAAAACCCAACATGTCATTAAATATGAAAGATAATGATTATACAGTATGGAAGCTAATTGTGCGCCCTTGCCCGAGTAAACGATGGAATAATGAGATGGATATAAGACGCGACGCAACGTATTGCCTGTGGTAATAAAATTTAATCTACAGTCCTCCTCTCTTCGAGACTTACTGACGAAATCACACAACCAGTGTTGCCAATCATAAATGCATTTTTTTGCCCTGAACATTCAACAAATACCCCAAAGTTACTCAAAGTTTAATTCAAATAGTTTAAAAATCCCTGATGAAATTTTTTATGAACATCAACTAAATAAAATGTACTCGAAAAATACAAAACATTTTTTTGTAAATAATTTACATACAAAATTAGGTACAAAAAATAATACTTACTTCGGTTATAAAGTTAATATTTCTATAATAAAGAAATATTAAAAAACGATAATAATAAAAACATATCCAAACAAGGAAGTAATTTGTATTTTAAGTAGCACATGTCGCATTTCTAATAATATAAATTATTATCGTTTTATTAATATGGTAATGTTGTTACCATGCCTAACTTACCTAAAATAATTAAGTTAAAAGTTAGGTTAGGTTTCAAGTTACAATTTTAATTATGGATTGAGCCCAGTTCAATTGATGTGCCGATCAATTCGTCTTAACTGATACAATTCGTTCATTTACAAAGTGATTTACAAATAATAAATATTTTGTTTCTGATTGCTGAATATCTTGTAAAGGTTGGGCTATTTACACGAAAATCCCCAAAAATTCTCCAATTTAAAATAATACCCAAGGCGCTAAGGAATTCCTCAAATTTCGGGTAAATATCCAATGATTGGCAACCCCGCACACAACGTTGCTGTGCAAAAGTCCGTGAGCACTCCCCACTAGGTTGATCGTATATCTGTCTCATCATTCCATTCTTTACACAGACCGGGGCGCACAATTTGCTTCCAAATGGTATATCATATATTGAATTCTGACATTTTCTTTAAAGTGAGCTAAATATACATGATGTATCACTTAAAATAAGAAGTTAAAGGAATTTCCGCATTCATAAACAGGGTGTCAAATTTTGCATTTTTCAGTTTTCAGGCACAATATTTTTATTTGTATTGTTTTTACTTTCTTATAACTAATATATGGAAGTATAGTAATCGTGATTTTTTTCGACCTCGAGACTTTGATTGATTTATACGTTTTGAACCCTCCTGAATCCATTCTGACTATTTTCCGAATGAAGTCTGTCGGTACGTGTGTGTGTCTGTGTGTATGTGTGTGCGTGCGTGCGTGCGTGCGTGCGTGCGTGCGTGCGTGTGTGTGGTATGTGTGTATCCGCGATAACTCAAAAAATACTAATGGGAGACTTCCCAAATTTGGCAGTTAAGATTGTCAACACCATTTTAGGTGACACATTAAATTTGGCGAATGTGGTACCACCAGAAGAGACATAATGAATGAAAGAAGAAACAATACAATTTCGGGAAAAAAAATAAAAATTTGTATTGCATTTCTGGACGAATCTCGACAAATTGTGATAAAAAATATAACTTTATGGGAAAAAATCTGCCAGCATGTCTGTAGTATCGCGATAGCAACCACAGTTTTTGAGATAAAGCTTTCAAATTTGGTACACTTGTTCCAAAGGCCAAAGACAATGAAAAATTCGGTGATAGCAAAATTGGTCAGGGGGTCCACTGGACCCAAGCTTTTTTGTATTTGACTTTACAAAAAAATATATTCTTGATAAAATTATAAATCATATCTACTGTATCAAGCGAAAAAAATATATTTTCCAAGTACTTAAATAAAGCTATTGTAAACTGAAATACTTTACTCATTTGACCTCATAAAATGGAGTTAGGATAAATCTGGCAGTTTGACATTTGAAATATCTAATTTAGTTACAAAAATGTCAATGTCAATAAGAAGAAACTATTAAAATAGATGACATGAATTATTATTGACAGTATCGAAGGACGCTGATAATTAATTATTAAAAAAATTTTTATGTAATATTTCAAGGTACGTTTTTAAAATTTAATTAAGGTAAGTGAAGAATTAAACACAATGATTTTTTTTAGATCAGGGTGATACATACTGGTATAAGAAAGTTATGTGCTGATCACATCAGATATTTTCTTTTCGAATTCGAATTCCTAGAAAAAGAAATTACAAATATTTGTTTAACTGATGTTTTCCCTAGATATAGATATACTTTAATTTTAATATTGGTTCTGTTTTTTTTTCAATTACAAACAGTGAGAGAAATATTGTTTCTGAGAGAATAACAATTTTCCCCACTTCTGATATTTAAAACAAAATAAAATTACCTACTATTTATATTGTAGCCTGAGTCTAAGTTTGCTAATTTTATAAATTATGTAAACGAATTAATGAATTAAACAACACAATAAATACATGGTAATTTCTAAATTAAAGATTTAAAAAATGGCTATTTGAATATTATTACACTAATTATCATGCTTAACATTGAGGCAATTAGTAGTTTGTAAAAAAGAAAAGGAAAAATTCAGACAAGTTAATATTTGTTTTAATTAATTTAGATAGAATCGGGGTATATAAAATGAAATTTACTCAGACCCATAATGACAGAAAAGAAGCTGGCAAGAGGTTCTGCCTCGGGGTTTACAAACATTGCAGTTACTGCATCATGACAAATGGAGTCGGAAAGAAGAAAACTTTGTTAAGACAGACATACCATTATTTATACAGAGACAATGAAATTATGGGAGTGAGTTAATTTTTATTAATTGCGCTTACAGATGCTGGCAATTGTTTTTATGATATTATACTATTTTTAGCATGCAATTACAAAAATATGATTTTTATATACAGATTTAAAAAAGAGAACATTCTTCTGACGCATTTACGTTTGTTTATTTTAAAAAAAAAGGAGTAATAAAATAATAAACGGTATTACAGAGCGAAATTTGATGCGAGCACTTAAAACAGTGGTATTTTTAAAAAATCATATTTGATACGCTAGGACTTTTCAAATTTGAAATAATACTAAGATAAAATATTACTTAAGAGAAAAAGCATTTAAAATTTAAAGTATTTGGAGTAGAGTACCTCAGTCTTCAGTTAGATTAGAAAAATTCTTCAACTTTAATGTATTGGATATATTTACGACATTTTTGTCGTAAACATATTCACATGCAATAAAACAACATTAAAAATGAACTGTATAAATTAATTAGGTATAAAAATATTAATAACTTTTCTATTAAAACTTACTAAAAAAAGAACTTTAAAAACAGGAATAATTGCACTGGGATATGCTGCGTGCAGCATTGCCGAAAATTGTATAACATCTTTGAATATAATGTCTAGTATGTATATGTAACATATAAATTTGTTTAATTTAAAACTTGAAAGTTGATTTACATTTGTAAAAGGACCCTTAACTCTATTAATTCAATAATAATCTACATATGCTCTGAATTGAGTTGTACCTAAATAGGACTTTCTGAAAGTAAATGTAGATATAATAATATTATGACTCAAGTTAACTTTCTTAAACCAGTGGAAAATACTGTGTCTTCACTGCAGCTACCTAAGGCTCTATTATTCTGCTGATGATCAGTCAAGTGGAGTTTCTGCACTGTAAATAGAATCTGGTGCTTGAAGGCCATAATGTAACTATCGCCGTTCCCTAGGACGTCAAACTGATATTTTTGACAATGTTTTGCCATGAAGTACGAAGTCTGTCACAAGTTTATGTTCTTTTTTCCGTAACCGTCTAGAAAGGTTAACGGTTTTGGTAAATTTTTTTGAGTAGAAAATAAATAACTATTTACTTTCAGCAATGATTTTGTACACGAAAAAAACGCCTTAATTATTTTACGACAACATCGGTTTATGAGAATTGTAGTTATTTTCATCATTGTGTGAAAGGGCTGTACAAATTTGCCGTAAAATTAGTCACCATCAGATTCGTTTACCATCACGTCGTTGCTTTTGCGTTATACAATTACGTACGTATCATTTCGTTTCAGTCCAGTCCAGAAAACCTAACACCTAACGCTGTGATTTTGTTACATTTATAATGCAACAAAATGATGTAATAACAACACTTTTTTTTTTTCCGTGTAACCCTTCTATTTATAGATATAAAAGGCTATTTGGTGTTAGTTTGAGTGAATTAAGAATCTCAATTTTGAAATTAAACGACAAAGCGGGTACCAAGAGCTGTGACCTCTAACCCTGGTGGGCTAAACTATATACTGAATAAGACTTACAGGACACAACTACTCAGCGGACAAAAGCCCTTTGCAGGTCGCTATCAGTCACGAAGACATTAATGATGTCTGACGGGTAGTAGCACTGACCACCAGAGGGATACAGTTATCACTCACTATGTCTGTCTTGCTTAGTCTGCTTTTGGCTAGCCTGGTTTGCTATTATTATTTGTCTTTTCCATTACTTATGGCATACTGACGAGAACATAACAAGTTCGAAACCGGTCTATGTCTAGTGAGAAATTGACAAATGATTTTAGCTACCAAACAAGATTTGCAGGTTTAATTCAATGCAGGTCGGGGCTTTTATCTGCTGAGTAGTTGTTTCCTGTAAGTCTTATTCAGTTTACTTTATGAAAGGCTGGAAAGCAGCATTAGGTGTATTTTTTCGAACTGATTTAACTGATTCAGGTGAATAAACTGATAGTACTGAGCCCTATTACAGAGTGTAATAAAGCTCACTACTAACAGTTTATTCACTTGAATCAGTTAAATTAGTTCAAAAAATACACCTATTGTTGGACATTTGCTTACCAACAATTATTTTAAGAGTAGAACCAAAATTGTTGCTCTGTTAATTTCCCAGAAGATACTTTTCGTCTGCATGATAATGTCATGTACAAAAAAAAACAATGAGATATATTAACAGATTCTGATTAGAATATATATTTTTCGACTTTTTATATAGGTACATTTTTTATTTTTATGCATTATTTTTACGTTTTTATTTTACTTACTGTGAGGTTTACCGTTACTTTTCCGTTGCAGTGTAAGAATTTAAGTTTATGTTGATCTGAATAAAAATGTATTTTATAATATGTAAAAGAATGCTTCTGTATTTTGTTTCAGTATTACATATTAATCGCAATATACTGAAATCTACTGAATTTTTAATTGGCAATCTACTGATGAATATAAAATTGACGTGGCAACACTGCTTCGGGGAGGGGGGCAGATCCCCCGATTCACCGGCTGCTTTATTATTTCTAGTTTCAGAAAATTATTTTAGTCTAAATTTAAAAAAAAATCTTATTTCAAGAGTTTCATAGGGAATTTTTTTGTAAATTTTCCGAAAGCTTCTTTTTCAGAATTTACCCATCACCAGTCACGAATATGGTTATTAGTTCGAACTAACTATGTTGGTCCGGACGTATTTAAACATTATGGTATATATTTCGGCACTCGTAGTTATCTCATTGGTTAATTTTAATTTATCCGACCAATAATAAGCGAAGTGCTGAAATCGCTACCAGAATGTTGGACGTTGCTGAAACGCTGGGCGGAATCTTGCACTATTATTCGTTTGTAAATAAAATAGTGTAATTTTCCTTGCCCTAAAATGTCATTTCTTTGTAATTTTGAATATTAAGAAGGTCACGGTTCAAGGTCACTGATCGAAAATAAAATAAAGGGCAAGGGAAATGAAATGAAGTTAAAATGCGTTAAAATGCATTATTGTTAACATTCCGAGCTTCAATTCAGCACCGTTTCGACATTCCGTTAGCGATTTGAGCACTCACATTCCGAGCTGCGATTCAGCACCGTTTCGACATTCCGCTAGCGATTTGAGCACTCTGCGTTGATTGACTAAACGAATTCAAATTGACCAATCAAATTTGTGCGGGTGCCGAATCTTATACCAGAATGTTAAAATGCGGTCTGGACTAAGTAAGCTCGAACCAGAAATGTGAGCTTGCGTTATTAGTTCGGTTTCTAAAATCATATGAATGCTTAGTTCGCTTGGAATTCGAATTAAATAGGATGTTGCCAACATAAAAATTTGTTATATTTCTAATCTTTTAGGTTAGAGATATGATTCACTTTTCGTGCTAATTATCTTTAGTTGGCAGTGGTACGTCATGTTTATACTATACAGACCAACAAAGAACAAAGTTAGCGTCATTTGACGCATATTAGTTCGAACTAAGGCGTGTGTCTGTGTATACCACGAATTTCTTAATATAATCTGAATCTCCAATTGGTATTGCTAGACCTTGAGAAAATGTCCCTTGTATAGGGGGCCACCATACTGTGGGCAATCTAGTTACAGTTCAATTTATTATTGGTATAAATTAGTGATTTTTCGTTGCCGTAATTGTCATCTTTTGCGCGATTTGTTTATATGATCTGCTGTGACTGGATTTAATATTTATTGTATTTTTTGCCTGCCTTGTCAGTTTTATTTGATTTGTTCTGTATTTATTAGTTTTTGAGTCGTATTTTGTGGTTAATGTTTAGTGTAGAACTTCTCTGTGCGCTTATTTAAAAATGAATTGTTTGGTTCCTGGTTACAAAAGCTCCAACAGAAAAAATAAAAAGAAAAAGTGTAACGTTCATTCGTGAGTCTAGTAGTATTCAAACACCAATAGGTTTTCTTTGAAAGCTGGATATAGTAGAGGATCCGAATTAAAGACGACCTTCACCCATCCGTTTAATGGATGAAAAATATTTTATACTAATTTTAATATGTTATAAAATATATCGCGAGTAGGTTGGCTAAAAAAATTCCTGGCAAGAATATGATTAATTAAAAATTCAAAAATAACTTTTTTTTAAACATTGCACTCAGTTGTTTAAGGAACAAATCTTATTCCAATCGAAACTATGAAGCCCATAGAATATGCAAACGTTAGGTTGTCTATTTTTTTCCTGGCGTAACTATTGAGTTGCAGGTATAAACAGGTAATTCGTTACTAGTAATTTACGTTCATCTGTTTAATGAATAAATCTTATATCAAAATAAAGGTAATTAAATTGCGAACATAATGATTTAGGGTTGTCTGCGAAAAATCTGGTTTAAATTCCGGTTGGCGAGCTTTAAAAAGCGAAATATTGGTGAGAATGAAAATGTGCGACAAAGAGGTCCGAGCAAACTATCCGGTGCGATAGAAGAGGACGCAGCATTGCAGCTGCGCGCGGCTCGTCCATCGGATGAAAGAGAGTGCGCATACTATTTGTTCGTGCAATTGAGAAGGGTAGCGATAGACTAGTAAATACTCTGAGCATTATTTTGGAGCAGTTAATATTCGAATCAAGAGAACGTGCTACTACGCATCGTTGTTATTAATTGACAATATCGACGCTTAAGAAACAATACCTCTTATCTCCAAATTAGCAGTTTTGCAGGAGACGAAAAAAACTAAGTTTTCTTATTAATAGATATGAAACCTACATGGTATTTTTATCATGGAGATACGAGTTATTTTATTGTTATACGAGGTATTTTTTAAGTTTTTAAGTAGAGTTTTTTGGTATCAATATTAATCTTAGAGATACAAGATATTGGGAACTGTTGGACATAGGAGTGGACATTAATTTAAAATTCTAAACCGAGTTTTGACAAAAATGGAGATACGAGGTATTGTTTCTTAAGCGTCGATATATTATGATAAAAAATAGCTAAAAAGTGTTTTTGTGTCACTCGGACGATTCTGTAATTGATTTTAATGATGAAACTTTTAAAAATTGTTCATTGAAGTTGGCTTTTCGTAAAAAAAAGAACTTTAAATACAATGAAGTTGAACTAATCAACGCACATTTTCATTCTCACCAATATTTCGCTTTTTAAAGCTCGCCAACCGGAATTTAAACCAGATTTTTTCGCAGACAACCCTATATCATTCTGTTCGCAATTTAATTAGCTTTATTTTGATATAAGATTGATTCATTAAACAGATGATTGTAAATTACTAGTATCGAATTACCTGTTTATACCTGCCCACCCAATAGTTACGCCAGGAAAAAAATAGACAACCTAACGTTTGCATATTCTATAGGCTTCATAGTTTCGATTGGAATAAAATTTGTTCCTTAAACAAATGAGTGCAATGTTTAAAAAAAGTTATTTTTGAATTTTTAATTAATCATAGTCTTGCCAGGAATTTTTTAGCAAATACTTTATAACATATTAAAATTAATATAAAATATTTTTCATCCATTAAACGGATAGGTGAAGGTCGTTTTTAATTCGGATCTTAGACTAATAGTTTTGTAATTTTACTTCCTCACCCCTCAAAGTGAGGATGTATTTGTGAAAAAAATTTTAAAAATTTTTATTGCATTTCTGGACGAATTTCGACGTATTATGACGATACACAAAATTTCAGACAGAAAAATGTTCTGTCTCTGTGTCTGTCTTTCTGGTTCGCGATAGCATCTACAGTTTTTGAGATAAAGCTTTCAAGTTTGGTACACACATTCTAGAGGTCAAGGAAGAAATTGAGTTCATTGATGAGCAAAATCGGTCCCAATTTTTGAAACGTCAAAAAATGGGACTTTTTTTGAAACGTCAAAGTGACTTTTTTGAAACGTTAAAATGTGACTTTTCTGAAACGTCAAAAATTTCTTTTATTATAAACTCTACCACACGTCGAGTTTTCCGGTGAGGAAGTTCTGATCCCCAAGTAATTGGCAGCAGTTTTTTATAATAAAACATTTTTAAATTGAGTTGTTTTCCTCTTCTCAAATGTGAAATATTTGTTTCTTCAAATAGTGTTTAACTAGTTTGTAATACACGACTGTGATAATAGCACAACTTATCTGTTAGTTGCCAATAATCAGTAGTAATATCACAGTTTTCCGAAAACCTGTTGCTTAGCCACACGAGAGCTCACTGGTCTCGAGTGGCTATTGCCGAATGTCAAAAAGATTGAGAAAAAAACCGGAGAATTATTTTCTAATTTATTCTCACTCTCGAATGGTTTTCGAAAGATAATTTTTTTAATTTTCAAATACAAAATATAACTGTTGTCTGAATGTTATTTGTGGCATTTTATAAGTTTTTCTGTCTCTTCTTTGGGACCACATGAATAATTCTTCGTTATCTAAAAAATTTAAGTTACCCAGTATGTTACTGGAAAAATAAATCACTGCGCTTGTGCGCGTCAAAACATTAGTATTTTTTGACAATATGAGAGACAAAAATAATATAATTCCCTGACGTTTCGGAAAACGAATCTGTTTCCTTTTTCAAAGTTATTTATCTTTTTTTAGAATATGTCAAGCGTGAAACTTGATACATATTATTTGTTCATGTAATATTCATAGATAGATTTTTCTTCATTCAATAATATTATTGCCGATTCCTTAATTTTTCTTTTTTTTTTGCTGTCCACTTCTTTCATTCAAATGTTTGCCAAATCTCAGTTTATTATATGTCCATTTTCCCACGCATGTTCGCAAATTTTCGATTGTTCAATTTCATCCTTTCTAATATAACATTTATGCAATAAATAAATAACTCTGAAAAGGGAAACAGATTCGTTTTCTGAAACGTTAGGGAATTATATTATTTTTTTTTGTGTCTCATATTAGTTGTCAAAAAACTCCCTCTGACTAATCTTTTGACGTAAAGTCACAAGCGCAGAGATTTATTTTTCCAGAAACATGCTGGGTAACTAACTATATTTTTTAGACAACGAAGAATTATTGATGTGGTAGTAAGTCCCAAAAAAGAGAAAGAAAAACAAAATATAACTTTTTAAACAATTAACTCAATTTAAACTAAATGAAGTAACTTTATAGTGCATCAAAATTAAACTGTGCTAAAGTTTTGAATATGAAAACATAATTATTGTAAATGTTTCGTCCGTGACTGGGTATATTCGCTTCTAGTTTGTAACCCGTTTAGTCACAAAATGATTGGGAAATGTTTCCGTATCGAATTATTACTTATCATAGTATTTTTACATGCATTTTCTTTAGTTTGCATGATAATTTCTTCCACTGAGGCTGAACTAAATCATTTTTAAAATTTAAGACAAAACTGATGACAGATGTCAAAACCAGAAAACACGTCAATGTACAAAAACAAATTACTACAAAATGTTCTCAGTAGGATAATATAATTAGATTATTCTCACTATAATAATATAATTGGAAGAAATTAAACACTTGATTAAAAATACTGCTAAATGATTGAACAATAAAAACATTAAAAAATAATCATGGAAATAGACTAACGTGTGGTAAACACGATTTAAATATCCGCGGTCTGTCTCATAACTTTCTATAATTGGTTAATATTTAGCCAATATACATTGCCCATAGTATGGCAGCCTACATGTAGGGTAAGGCTGGGAATTTTCCAGATTTTAGTATTCGAATATTCGTTCGAAAAAATATTCGAATATTCGAACTATTTGGATAATCGAATTATTCGAACAGGTATTCGAATTATTCAGATATTCGAATATTCGGATATTCGAATTATTCGAGTATTCGGATATTCGAATAATTCGATTACCTATTCGAATAATTCGATTATTCGAATACTCCAATAACACGAATTATTCGAACTGGTATACGAATAATCCTCGAATATTCATTATTAATAGGTATAGCACTGAATACTAGTGAATAGTGAATATTCTATTTACGTATTTGGTTGGATAGACCACAATAATAGTCGTTAATCCACTAAGCAGGCAATTTGATTTGCTTTCCATACCCACAATTGGGTATGTCTCCTGTACATGTGTTTTAATGGTCAGAATTATTTAGTTAGTATTTTATTTTAGGATTGAGGCGCTATTGTTCACATTTAACTGTTGAAGATTAAATAAAACGAATACAGAGCTAGTTTATTATACTTCTGTGTCATAACTATTTTTCCTTTTCAAAAAAAATAAAAGTGCTCTAAAATTAGAATGTTTTTAAAAAAGACGCAGATTGTGAAGGTAAAACAAATACATGAAAAGTCAATAGGTAAATATTTACAGATTTTCTAAAATTTTAAATTTAATTTTAACCCCTGCCTTAGTACAGTAAGAATAAGGTCGAGGCGAGGAAGAGATGGAATAGTTTGACTGAGAGTAAAACGTGCCACTAATGTGGTCTATTTATATATTTGGATTTTAGAATAGGTACCTACCTATACCTACTATCTGTTTACTTTGGTTGGATGCATACTGCATACCTATTCGTACATAATTTAATAATATATTTTTATATTCAAATTTACTCAAAATATAATCGAATATTCGATTACTCTAATATATTCGATTATTCGAATATTCGAATATATTCGAGTATTCGAATATTTCGAATATTCGAATAATTTCCCATTAGAATAATTCTTATTCGAATACTCAAATATTCGATTACTCGAATTAATCGTATTCGATTCCCAGCCTTAATGTAGGAGACACGGTATTTTATTGTATTAGAGATCCAGATTATATTAAGAAATTCGTGATTTGTACTAGGTAACTGACGGAAGTAATCGTCTGGCTGCTTATCCACAAGATTTTACGTTGTTTACTTTTAAATGTAGTATTTCGTAATAATAAAAAAAAATTACAATCCATTATACTTCATATTCTTACTAATAATTAAACAGTAATTTACATATATAATGGTATATCAAATAATTATAGCTCATATTTAATAGTGTTATACACTTATAATAAATACTGCAGTGAACAAAAGAAGATTTGCATCGAAAGCATCTTAGTTAAAATGGATTTTCAGAAAATAATTTTACTTGCAAATTTCAATTCACAAAGACCGATAATCCATCTTTTTGTGGACTATTTATATGGAATATTTCGTGGCATCGTAAAAGACTTTAAAAGGCAAGTAAAGTGGATTCTCCCTTTTAAAAGGACGTGGTCAGGGTTTAATACTGCTATATTTTCCACCCGAGTTAACTGGACTGGCCTTTATAAAGCTGAGTCGTAATGGGAGTTTCAGAGCGAAATACTATTATTTGACGAAAAATAAAATATTCGCATTACGTACTACTGAGTGTTTAGTAAATATGCAATTGTTTCATGCTTTGCTATATTATTGAATTCAATATTCGATGACTAAGCGCAGCAAATAAATAAATTGTTTTGATTTCAAAGGAGTAGAAATGTATTGAATAATTTCAATTGTAATAAATAATAGAAACTTTCAGAGAAGATACGATGCACTAGATGTACACTACAAATGACTGGACTGTAATTTTAATGGATTCTCTAAATAAGGGGGAGCGTAAATCAAATTAATTTCCCTTCAGGCAGCCTATATATCGATTTTTGTAAGCACTGAGTTGTAATGACATTCACTTAAATTATCTAAAAATAGTTGATTAGAGAAACGATATTGGCATTGGTCACGTAAAAATTAATAAAATTATTTTTGTTTATTCAAAATAGAGCACATAATAATTAAAAGCATGAAAAGTAATATGAGGGTATCTTTCTAGCAAGCTTTCATATAAACAACTAATTATTATTCAATAAAAAAATTGATTTAAGTTACTTACGTGCCTTATGATAGTTTTTCATTTTAAATTGCATAAAAGGACACCTACCTTAGCTGACAAACCAGTCAATATTGCCTATGGACTCCATAGTTAGGTAAAGGGTAATTTTATCCGTTAAAACGCCCTCTATTTTTTTTATAGTGTTTAGTTTGGCAGTACACTGCTGATGTCATTAGTTACATGCCATTTTCACCATTGAGTTATGAGGTTATGAGTTATGACATATCAATAGACTCCGGATACGAATATTAGATTTCAGGAACGGATGTACTCGTAACAGGAATTATCGCGTATTTTAATTTAAAATAAAGCGGTATAAATGTGAATCAATTAATTTAAATTTTGAAATTCTCATAAAACGATTCGACTCTTTTTACACGTCAAAAAATAAATAACGCAGTCGTCGTAATCCACTATTACAAAGTAAACAAATAAGCAGATGAAAATAATAGTATTTAGGTATTTAGCACTTGTACAATTCATTAGATGTTTTCAATATAATATTATGTCTACGTAAAAGTTGTCGTTACCTCCCGATCTCTACATTAAAGCACCAAATAATATCAATTTAATAATAAACAAATGTAGAAAATAAAAAGAGGGAATTTTTATCTAGGTCAAGTTAAGAGGGCGTTTTCACCAAGTATCCACTTAAATCTATAAATCGCTGCTAAAATTCTTTTATTAGTAATATTAAAAAATGAAAAGAAATATTCATCCTAAATACCATATTGATCTAGTATAAAATTACAGACAATACTGAGACGTATTTTTTTATTAATAAGAAATATGATTATTTAGTTTCATAAAATGACACCAAATAAAGTATACGTATTTCTTATTAATAAAAAAATACCCATCAGTATTGCCTGTAATTTTAAATATTAAATTCATGTGGTATTTAAGATGGATTATCCTTTCCATTTTTTTCCTCATCACATTAGAAAAATTTTAATGGCTATTTAAAGTTTTATATTGGTAATCCTGGCGAAGAGGTCGTGTTCACACAGCCTTTAATGCTGTTCCATCCCCACCTATTTTAACGTCCGGTTTAAAATATGATACAAGTATAATCTAATATTCCTGCAATCAACCTGCGGATATGTCTACTTCTTAAATCAGAGAATAAGGTCGTGGAACATTTTGAAAATGTCGCGTTCACTTCCCCTTCGAAGATGACGTATTTTGCTTTTTGTAACGGATGCAGCTTCGTATATGAAGGCGGCTGGACAGCGCTTAAAATACACCTATTTACATGTGGTATATACAGGGTGGTGCAATAGTGCGTCCGACCTCGATATCTCGAGTTCTATGATAGCCAGAAATTTGATTTAAAAACATAAGTAATCTAGACAAAAAAGTCTATAACCGGAAATTATTTTCGAATATGCAAGATGAGCTAAGACGATTCGACAGGGTCAAGTAATATTTTCTTAAATGAAATGCCATGTATATCAGAACATTTTTTGAAACCTCCTTGTGGCCTCCTTTCATTCCTGTATTATTATTGACCCAACCACTTGGATGCAATGATTTTTTTTGTTGAAATTATACCATTTAGACGTGTATATTAAAAATGTCACTACAATCATAACCATTGATTTTAAGAAAAAAATATGTTAGTACCAGTTATGAGACATCTGTTGGATGACACTCAGCCGTTTTCATTTATTTGTGGCCATTTTCAATTTATTGAACAATAACTGCAAAATTCAGCAATAAAAATTAGAAAAGGGTTTTTTTTTCAAATAATTCAAGAGAAAGTATTATAATAAGCGTATTACATGATGCCCATAAAAATATCACACCAGTAACAATTTTGAGGAAAAGGATAATAAATGCTTTTAGAAGTATCATTCCGGCAATTTTATGAACAATAGAAACATCATTCCAAAGACGCATAGAAATGTGTGTCAATCAAAATGGACAACATGTGGAGCACTGTTTATAATATCTTCTCTTGAATTACAAAAAAAAATATTTTTATTGCTGAATTTTGCAGTTATTGTTCAATAAATCGAAAATGGTTACAAATAGCCATAGGAATGTACGTACAAAAATGTTCGTTTTTCAATTCTACATCACATCGTCCAAAAATATACAGGGTGTTCCATTTGAAAAAATTGAGAAAATTTTGTTCAAATAGTTGTAAATTATTTCTGGCCACTCTGTATACTTTTAAGAAGTGAAAATGGTTGAGTGTCATCACACAGATGTTTCATAATTGGTACTGACATATTTTTTGTCAAAATCAATAATTGTGACTGTAGTGATTTTTTTTAATATACACGTGGAAATGGCATAATTTCAACAAAAAAAATCATTACATCCAAGTGGTTGGGAGAGGGTAAATATTAATACAGGAGTGGAAGGAGGCGACAAAAAGGTTTCAAAAAATGTTCTTATAAACATGGCATTCCATTTAAAAAAATGTTAGTTCACTCTGTAGAATCGTCTTGGCTCACCCTGTACATTTGAAAATAATTTCCGGTTATAGACTTTTTTTGTCTAGTTTATGTTTTTAAATCAAGTTTCTAGCTATCATAGAACTCTACATATCGAAGTCGGACGCACAATTGCCCTACCGTATATTATGTGGCATATTTATCATTTCCCTGCATGTGCTTACACCGCTATCCTAGATCTGCCCTGATATTGATGTTATCTAATATTCTCTACATATCAAGAAAGAGTAAGAAGGAACATTTCATTATTTAAATCAAATAGATAAAATTACAAGAATAAGATTAGTTGGCTATTATAGATGCAAGACTTTTCGCAGTCTTGCTGTAGTCAGTGTAGATCAGAGCTGTCACAATTACCCATTAAAAGTAATTCAAGTACCAATTACCAATTATCAATCAAAGTAGTAAATATTTCCATTACCAATTTCTCCTCATTTTACACAGTACTTCAAGTATCAATTACTCGTCGAAAATAATTTTTTTTTTCAAGTAAAGTAATTCAATTACTTTACCTTATACTTCAATTACTCTATTTAATTGAATTACTTTGAATGTAATTGAATTACCAAAAATAATTGAAATATCGACTGAAAATAAAAGAAATTCAAATACCTACCAAAAAAGAGGCACAATGTACATGTATTTTTAAATAATTATTAGGTCATTCAAACACGTATGTAGGTAATATTCTACCATACTATTTTACATATATAGGTCCTAAATTTAAAATAAAATTTTCAAGTCTAAAAGAAATTATTGTGTTGGCAAGAAATGGTCTACACACAGACATACATACAGACAGACATTTTTTATTCGATATTTGAGATCAACGTGAAACGCATTTCTGTGTAAAAAGTTTGTTTCTACAATCATTATTAAAAAATTTTGTCAGTGTAACTAATATTAATAGGTATTTGATTAAATCAAATAGGTAAAATAATAGATATTGCCAATATCAGAGATATATGTATAACATATATTAATATTTAAAAAAATAGTAAAGAACAAATTTATTATTTAATATTTACTTACCTTGCCAGGCAACTTTTTAAGAATTAAAAACACAAGGACACAAATAATTAAAAAACATGGTTTTCTTGCAATCACAGCTACTGTATACTGTATAGTGCACTGGATAACTGAAAGAAAACAAAAATACTGTCAAACGACAACCTCAGACAAGTTATTAAAGCCGAGCGCGTTGCGATTTTTCTCGGAATATTTTCGATACAATTTCAATTATTTTAAAGTAATTAAAGTATCTGAAAGGAATTGAATTACCCAAAAGGAATTGAATTATTTGTTCAGTACTTCAATTACCAAAAACAATAAAACAATTACCAACTACAATTACTTTTACAAAAGTAATTCAAATACCAATTATTTTAAGGCGTCCAAAAAAGTAATTGAATTAAAGTAATTTAATTACTTAAAAATAATTAAATTACTGTTTCAATTCTTTTAATTGAAGTACCTGACAGCTCTGGTGTAGATGAATACCGGCGATGATAATCAATTATTAATTAATTAAATAAGTTATTCGACAGTATCCTTTGGTTGTTACAAAAAAATATAATACCCACAAAATTTGCCTACAATAAATAAAAGTAATACTTTGGAGGTAGCTCATTATTTTCGTAGCCTTCAGTGTATACATATATTGGCAATATAATATTAACATGAAGCAAAATTACAAATAAAATACACAAATGAACATCTTTTTATGAATATGACATACAAATATATGTTATACGTGAAAATCGTTTATGCAGGAAGTACTATAGGTATATGCCAAATGTATATACTAGGGCTAGAGATTTTTCACATTTTAATATTCGAGAACCCGTTCAAACTGTTATTCAAATGTTTGATAGTATTCAATATTTTATTATTTAAAATTTTTCGTTTATTTCGCCATTCAAATATTCGAATATATATGAATATTCTAATATCTGAATAATCGTGTATTCAACTACCTAGCTATTTGAATATTCGCGTACGTATTCAACTATTCCAATATTCGACTATTCGAAAGTTAATTCAATTGTCCACCCAAATAAATAATGTTGATTTTATCAACACCTACTGGAACATTCCCAAACTACAAAAACATATTAAGTGTATTTTATTTAATTTTACAATGTTCATGGTAACTTAGTTTTGTCAGGGAATGCACTATATCTAAATGTAAAGCGTAATAGATTCCTTTTAAATTACAGTATATTGGTAATTTACATTTTCTCCCCTTGCGTGGCGGGGAGAAAACATATGACACGATCAAACAGTATCTTGCATAACGTGGATTCATTCGGAAAAAGGTAAAAATGCGCAGTGGTCACAACGCACTAAACCAACGGAAGCTACAGTAAATTATTGGATTCGCGATATTGCCGATTTACAGTTTGATCGTAGACAATTGTATTGCACTAGATGTAACAAAGCAATCTCGTGGTCATGCAACACAAATATTAATAGACATATTTCCTCAGAAAACCATAAACGGGGCGTAGGTGGCTTTCCTTACATGCAACGTAATTTTAACTTGGATTTAGTGGAATTTATGATAGGATGTAACATACCGTGGTCGAAACTAGATAATCCACTTTTTAGACAATTCTTGGAAAAATGTATTAGTAGCAAATATAGCAATGTTAACGTGCCCTCGGGGGTCTACACTAAGAAAAAAATATTTATCAACGGAGTGTGAAAATATTGACAGAAAATTTCTTACGAGCTTAATGGGAAAGAAATACATCTGACTTAGCGTGGACGAAACCACTAATGCCTGCGGGCACTTGATTGCCTCTAAAGTTTTAGAAGTTACAAATTCTCGCACTACAGCAGAGGTAGTAAATTCAAGTCTACAAGAGTTTTGGGGTGACAAATATGCGGAAAATAAGGACAAGTTCTTATTATTTCTTACCGATGAAAGCTGCTGGAAGAATTTTGAAGGAAACATATCAGAATATACTTCATGTAACATGTTTAGCACATGGGCTCATAGGATTGCTGAAGCTATTACGGGGTGCTACCCTAATGTTGATAATTTGATATCTATTGTAAAGAAAGTTTTTTTTAAAGCACCAAGTCGTGTACGGTTATTTCATGAAATTATACCAAATACTCCATTACCTCCAGAGTCCATTATAACACGATGGGGAACTTGTCTAGAGACAGCATCGCACTATTACTGTCATTTTGAAAATGTGAAATCCCCTAATACAGCAGTTAAATCCAAATGATGCAGTTGCTATTTCACAGGCGCAACAGGCAATTATGGATCCATCTGTTCAAGATCTGGAGACCATGGACGGAAGTTTTTCACGAATTCCTCTAGTCATATGGGACCTTCAATAGCAGCCAACTTCAGAATTTACTACCGTTGATGCAATAAACGTTGTGTTCGATCTTCGACAATATATTTTTCAATTACAGAGAGAAATTGTTGCAGGGGTATAAACAAAATTCCAAACTGTTTAAAAAATATCCCGGATTTGGTACGATGACAGGTGTAATAGACCCTTTAAACGGCAAAGAAGTAGACTTTGCCACACCGGGCATGAATGTGGTGACTGTGAAAGTTTACATATTTTAAATATGCTGCAGTTACATCTGTCGACGTCGAGCGGTCCTTCTCGCAATATAAATGGATTTTTAATGAAAGTCGCTGAAGTTTAACTACAAAAACATTTAGAACAGATATTAATAATATACTTATTCTTGTAACCGGCAATGAAAAGTACTTGTGTGTGTAGTTTACTGTTAAGTATATGCCCCTATATCTCCAGTTCTCATTGACAGTGAGTGTTTATAATAAATTGATTTTATCAACTTTGGATAATATGGAATTTGCTAAAAAAAAATCAAAGTAAGGTATCGTTTCATATATGCATGCAAATCTGACACATAACCACCAAATGTCAACTCTGGTTTTACGTCATATCCTATTGATAAATCCTACTTCTGATAATAACAACAAGGATAGACTTGCAGAATCTGCGGTGCTCTCTCCTCTCTCTATGCTTGCGGTGCAGATGCACAGAGTGTAGACCAGAAATAGAACAAATAGATAAGGTAATTCACTTAACACTATTATAGGGAAATATTTAAACACTTGAATATTCGAATATCAAAATATTCTAATAAATCTGTTGTGAAGTATTCTAATGTATTCGATTATTCGAGTATTTCAAATTCGAATATATAAATATCCAAATATTTAAAGAATCGAATAAATCTGCCGTGAAGTATTTAAATTTACAATATTCGAATGCGATTCCTAGCCCTAGTACTCGTATATATATACAAGATATACATCATAAAGAAAGGGAAAACTCGGTGGCACCGTAGTACCCGCTCTTCCACCTATCCTATGAAAATTCTAATTACATATTATTTTATATAATTGGTCTACATTCTAGGTATACAAGTAAAACGTTGTATAAAGAACTTATCCTGTAATAACTTCAGTATACTGGAAACCACAGCAGGTCCTGCAGTTTTATTAAAATAGCGCCTGCTAAATTGCCCGTCATATAGGGCTTTACTTAAAGCGATAATTCAATATAATTGTTTAATTTAAACAGGATTTCCGCCTAATTGTGCAAATTTATTTCGTACACTGTAGCGGTTTATGGAGAGGTCATGTGTTTCTTAATTAGCTTAATGATGCATATCAGCCAGGCACACGAACACTACCCGCTTTTGGTAAATATAAGGTAAGCCGTAAAGTGATAAAATATGCAACATAATTTTATAATGCTGCCAACCTCAAATAGACAAAGTGTTTTATGATATTTTCCGCTGTGTTGGACCCAAAAAAATTTCAAATTGGAGGGTTCGCTGGATAAAAATACTCGTATATGGTTTTAAAATTTGTTACGGTTGTTAATTTCTAGCAAATGATAACACGTTTTAAGAGATGATTGCATTTTATACTTAAATAGAGTTTCTGCTTGGTGAAATTATTTCGAAGTTAATTTGAATGTAAAAATGAGTGACTTCGTTACACACGAAACGTTATCCGTCAATAAGTATATAAGAAAAACAAGTTATGATAATCTTAAATAATATGGTTCCTTATTAGAAACATCAAATTTTAATAGGTAACTAAATAATTTAAACATTTTTTTAATTATTTTTGAAAGGTAAAGTAAAAACGTGCGAGTTTTTGTTACAAAAAAATTTAAAATTTATTCGGTAAAAAAAATTTTTTTTAATAGTTTCCTATCCATTTCAACGTTTAAAGACTGATTCCCAATGGTAAAACCATTCTGCAGCCAGAGACAAACGTAAAGAAAGAAATCGAACGTAAGTAATGCTGAGAATATGAAAACCATAAGAACTGCTGCTTTGCAAATTTCTAAACTGTGTCTTACTTCAGTCACGAGCATTGAACTTATCAGATAGAAGTTTTCGCCGCATTTTCCATGATTTAAAATTTCATTGATACGAAAATCAAATCGTTTACCAATTATCACCACGTGATTTCGACTCGGATTATGTCTTACGAATGATTCCAACAAGTTTTGAACGATAACCAAGACGATTTGGACCAAACTCTAAAGACAATGACTGATGAAGCCCACTCCAACTTAGTGAAAATGTGAAAAAGCAAAATTGTAGATATTGGTCATTAGAAAATCCGAAGACATTAACCGAAGAACCGCTGCATAGTGCAAAAGTCACTGTTTAGTGTGGAATTTCATTGTTAGGAGTCACTGGTTCATATTTCTTTGAAGATATTTACAGGACATATTTGTGTTACAAATTTTCATAATTCGAGTACTTACTATACGTAATTTTAATAACATACGTAATATGTAGACTTAGTAAATTTGATGTCGTGACGTAAATAACAGAAACAGACTGCAAAGCAGGGGCAGACAATATAATAAACAGTTTTTACCTTGTAAACTTCTTTACATAATTGTTTCACTGCCTTTGTTTGTCTCCGCCAATCAACGTTTGGTGTTTTTTCGACGACACGTGTTTTGTCACAATGGATTTACTAATAATTGGATTGGTTATGTATGATAGTACCACACTTTATATAAAAATACACAATACATTACTATCTGAAACTGCACATTGTCTCGCCATTTTTTACTACCACTTACGTACACTAAACAGAAAATATTGAATAAATAAAAAATATCTTTATACTCGCCTTACACACAATAGATCGCTAGCTACAGTGTTCTTGAACTGAACAAATTACAAACTACTTAATAAATAGAAGGTCAATACAAGCAGATTGATATATTCTTTTTTAAATTGTTCTTTGCAAATAACACAACACTTGGTTGTCTGAACGACGTTTCGGCAGAATCTCATCTGCCATCTTCAGTAACTTTGGTTAACAATTTACTTAAAAAGAAAAATTATAATATAGCAATAGAGGCAGTTTATCCAAAAGTAGAAATTAGTGAATTAAGTGATTTAAGATATAAAACCCTTACTTATATAGGCCAACCTACCGAAAAAAATATCAGTTGAACTTAAGAAAAAACATAATATTAAAATAGCATTTAAAACTAATAACACTCTAGGAAAATTTATCAAGAACAATAAAGATAAAACTAAAAAAAGAACAAAAAAGTGGAGTCTATAAGCTTACTTGTGGTACATGCCCTAAAGTATACATCGGACAAACGGGAAGAAATTTTGGAAAAAGATTGTCGGAACATAAACGCAGTTTTAATAACAATAAATTAGATTCGACGTATGCCAACCATTTGCTAGAGGAAAATCATTCTTTTAATAACAATTTTGATATTTTACACATAGAAAATAAAGGCTTAAAATTGTCACTAAAAATTAATAAATTAAAAAATAGTAATATCATTTTAAATGACCAGCTAGATTTAAACTGTTCACCGCTGTTAAATATTTTCTAAATTATTTTGTACCTTATTTTATTACTGTTTCATTTTATTACCCTAGATTAGTTGATATATATACCCACACTTTGTAATAAAGAATTTAGTCTTGTACTCACCATCTGACGAAGCCACTGTGTGGCGAAACAATTGTCATTCCAACCTCATTTTAGTTCTTGTTCCTGATCTATCCCATCCTAAATCCAATTCCTAAGCTACGCTACACTAATGAGAGGCAATAACTGCGAAGCACGTGTCCGTAGCCGCATAATTTTTTTTTTTTTGGGATATGGCGCTAAACCTTCTTTATTTTATTTTAAACCCTAATAAGTCTATTCTGTTCAATATATATATATATATAAAAAAAAAAAAAAAAAAAAAAAAAAAAAAAAAAAAAAAAAAAAAAAAAAAAAAAAAAAAAAAAAAAAAAAAAAAAAAAAAAAAAAAAAAAAAAAAAAAAAAAAAAAAAAAAAAAAAAAAAAAAAAAAAAAAAAAAAAAAAAAAAAAAAAAAAAAAAAAAAAAAAAAAAAAAAAAAAAAAAAAAAAAAAAAAAAAAAAAAAAAAAAAAAAAAAAAAAAAAAAAAAAAAAAAAAAAAAAAAAAAAAAAAAAAAAAAAAAAAAAAAAAAAAAAAAAAAAAAAAAAAAAAAAAAAAAAAAAAAAAAAAAAAAAAAAAAAAAAAAAAAAAAAAAAAAAAAAAAAAAAAAAAAAAAAAAAAAAAAAAAAAAAAAAAAAAAAAAAAAAAAAAAAAAAAAAAAAAAAAAAAAAAAAAAAAAAAAAAAAAAAAAAAAAAAAAAAAAAAAAAAAAAAAAAAAAAAAAAAAAAAAAAAAAAAAAAAAAAAAAAAAAAAAAAAAAAAAAAAAAAAAAAAAAAAAAAAAGATATATATATATATATATATATATATATATATATATATATATATATATATATATATATATATATATATATATATATATATATATGTATATTGTCAATAAAACGTATACCGGGTGTAATAGATTCATGATACACCCCCTTTTCTCCTTTAGTTTTAAAGGATTGATTGATTGACATTTGGGATATCCTATATAAATAATAAGCGACGCTTTTTGATATACGTGATTTTATTTCACTTCCGGTTTCGCCGGACACTAATTTTCGATTTTTAAATGGAACACCCTGTATATTATTGCATTTTTGAATTCTGCATAATTTTCTGAATCCAATGATACCATACGATTTAGTGTGCCGTGACGGTTTCGATTTATTCTAAATGATCCGTGTAATGCTAAAAAAACCGAAATCCCGTTAAAAATACTAAATTACGTACTTTATGAGGAAATAAGGTTCATCAAAATGATTTTTGGGGGGAAAACTCAATTTATTCAAATGAAACCATATTGGTACCGTGGTACCATTTATTAGTACTATTAATAATGAATTTATTCATATGTCGTATTAAAATGTGCGATAAATACAAACAAAATTTCAGCTAAAAGAAAATAAGAAAATACAATTTTGTTCTAATTAAATGTTAAGAAGTAGGTGGCTTTGAAAACAATGAAATATTTAGTTTGTCAAACATTTGTTGGTTTACCGGTGTTTTTATTGTGTCTTTAAAAATTGTTTCAAATTTTTGTTAATTGTGTTCAAAATGCCGCAAATTTATACAAGAGATGAAAAAGTGGACATGTTAATTATTTATGGGGAATGTAGAAAAAATGCCGTTGCGGGTAGACACCTTTTATGCCGAACAATATCCTGATAGACAATGTCCAGCGAGAAATTTTTTAAATCGTATTGAAAATCAATTCCGAAGTGAGCCCAACATTGATCCCGAAGAAAATTTCATTCTTGACAAAGGAACGGAAATTAATGTTTTGGCTCGAGTAGAAGTTGATAAGACTGTTTCTTTAAGACAAATTGGGTTTGAATTGGAAATCAGTCACCAAACAGTAAGCCGAATTTTGCACAAATACTACTATAAATCTTTTAAATACCAATTGCACCAGCACTTGTACGAAAATGATTATGAACGTAGGATGGAATATCGCAATTGGATTTTGCAGAATAACGTGCAGCCAAACAATGATTTTTTGGGAATTATTTTATTTTCGGGCAAGTCTAGGTTTGCAAATGTGGGATTATTTAACCGACAAAATACAAAATATTGGTCACAAGAAAATCAAAATATATTATGGGGGGTAACTTTCAAGTGCGATTCGGTTTCATTGTTTGGCTTCAAATAATCGGTTGTAGAATCATAGGTCCAATAATATTTGAAGGACCCCTGACTGGTGCCAGATACTTGGGATTTCGGCAAAATGAAATTGAGGACAATTTGGCTGAGTTACCTTTGCATTTACGACAGGAAATCTATTTCCAATAAGAAGGCGCTCCTCCCCATAATAGTAATTGACTACCCTGTGAGGTGGCCTCCAAGGTCACCTGATTTAACACCCCTTGATTTCTTTGTTTGGGGTCGTTTAAAAAATATTGTCTACGCAACCGCTGTTGCAACCCGTGAAGCCTGGAGCTACGAATAAGACGTGCAATTAATAATAGCATAACAGCCCAGCAATTTGCGAACGTTCTTCGAGAAACAGCTATGCGAGTTCAGAAGTGCATTGACGCTAATGGACAGCATTTTGAACAACTGTTATAATGTTTTGTGTTAATTTATTGTATTCCAAAGTCACCTAATGTATAACAAGGTAATTAGAACAAAATTGTATTTTCTTATACTCTTTTAGCTGTAATTTTGTTTGTATTTATTGCACATTTTAATACGACATATGAATAAATTCCTTATTAATAGTACTAATAAATGGTACCACGGTACCAATATGGTTCCATTTGAAAAAAATGAGTTTTTTGATGAACTTTGTTTGCCCATAAATCACGTAATTTAGTATCTTTGACGGGATTTCAATTTTTCTATCATTACACGGGTCATTTATAATAAATCGGAACCATCATGGCACACTTAAATGGAAAACTAAAAATTATATTATAAAAAATATTGACGTTTGAAATGTCACTCATGGTATCGTTGGTGTCAAAAATGCAACAATATACAGGGTGTTCCATTTAAAAATCGAAAGTAGGTGTCAGTTCCGGCAAAACCGGAAGTGAAAAAAATCACTTTTATGTCAAAAAGTGCCGCTTATTATGTAGGTATATAGGATAGTCCTAATTTCAATCAATTCAAAACTAAAGGAGAAAGGGGGGTGTACCATGTTCCTGTTACGCCCGGTATAACAATACTTTTACGGCACCAAATCACTATGAAACATTAAACATATATTCGCATTAATGACAGACATAATAAATGATGTCACTGACATTGGATAGGTTCGTTTTCTTCGTCTACACTTTAGTGTATGTACAGCTGAAAATTCACTGTGATTAGTCATTTTCAAATTTGATGTTTCTTTATTGGTGGGTAACTGAAAAGTATAGAAGTGGAGACGAAAATAACAGACCTGGTATTAACGATGCCGATTATTCCCTAAATGCTACGATAATTCAAATAACTACTGCGAAACCATCGACTAGCCAATAAGGATCTTATCGGATGCTTACACTTAAACTGTGAATATGTTTCGACACCAAAGTAATGTTCATTATCTATCTAAGGGTTCTTTGATCGGGGGTTGTTATTTATTATTAGGTATTTGTTAATAAATAGGTTTATTTATTATTGTTGCATTTATATGCTGTTATGTTGAGAAAAATTTCGGAAAACAACCGCAAAGCTTCGATTATTTTATTACTCATATTATTGATAGTATTATCAATACATAGGTAAATGAGTTGGAATGAACCAGCACTGGAAATATAACATATATAAAATTACTATTAGCCTATTTAAGATTACTAAGTTGTATTGTTGTTAGGACCGTAGCTAATTAATTAGGTTGACGATTAGTAAATTAATTTCAAGTTATAAAAAGCGAAGAAAAACATAGAAGGGTAGAATGTAAAATTTGAATGCTTCCAAATGCGACTTTTTATGTATTTTGTATAGATTATTATTTCCTTGGTTTATACAGATTATTATTTCCTTGGTTTATACAGATTTATATTAAAAATAAGGCAATAAATCTAGAGCAAGTAGGCATAGTACGTAATTAATGTTTAATTAAGCTTCAAGTTAAATTCCAAGAACAAAATAAATCAAAGAAACTAAGAACATTAATTAAACGTAAAAACTGATTAAATTTTGGAGTCAAATTTAATTAGAATAATTAAAACTAGCCGTACTCATTGTATCAGAAAACGTCAGCGTGAATAATTTTTCTAATGAATAAGACGGTTGAGATAAATGGGTGTAATTCCTAGGGAAAGGTCTCATGCATGCAGAACTAGTGCGAGTGGATTTAAAACTGTCGCTGAGATTATTATCATACCATACAAATGTTCCAACATTTGACATCGTCAGTAACATCGAAACAGCGGCTGGAGGAACCCTGTCTGTTTGATTAAAAGCCCCTTAGGGCTCCCTGGTCGACCTAGCCTCGACTCTCCCTCGTTATTAGATTCTAACATCTTTCTAGGGCTAAATATCTAAGTAGGAGGTGAGGCCTTCGTTTCTTATTCAGGCCAGAGACTTGAGAATGCCAATATATTTATTCATTAACTATATTTATTGACATTCTCAAAATGTGGGATCTTTCCTTTACTCTAAGGAACTTCTAAAATTGAAAAAAAGTCTTTGGTTCATATCATTATACATCTTTTATTATACATATTAGAGTAATATTATAATTGGACAAGGAGCATGGGCGTCGCCTCCAAAATTTTTTAGAAATGCGTGTGAACGTTCCTTCACAGTGAAACATGCAACACCCTCCGCCCAATTGCTGGCATAAAACAATTGACTGGTGGTTCTATTTATTGACCGGTTCAGTTAGCAGGTCGTGAATAAGGGCTTAGATTGACCTGAGTTCTCACCAAATTCCAGGCTGGGCGCCAGGACTTTTGAAAGTATAATACCAAATAATTAAAAGTTTACTTTTAAGTAAACATAATTTGGGAAGGAAGTAGAATAAAAGATATTATTAAATAAAAAGTTTAATAAACTGGTAAGAATATGTACAAAAATTTACATTAGTTAAAAAATATAGTGGAGGCTGAAGACCAACACAAACAAAAAAAAAATGATATGACGTTATTTAAAAAGAAAAAATGACTCTTACAAAAATTCTTCTGATCAAATATAAAATTTCACTGGGGACGAAAATCTTACGTAACTTCAAATGGGTGAGTCCTGCGAAGAATCCACCAACGGCTAAGCTCTGAATGGGTTAGGTGTCAGTTTGAGTCACCACTGTCAGTACTGCAGTTACCCTTGATATGAAATTCCAGTGGTATAAAATAATGTTTTCCTGCTCCACCCAGTTCGTGATCAGTTCGATTCACCAGTTATCCTCTTCTCTTGGTCCAGGTATTTACATAAAAAAGGGGAGAGTTTTATGAGATCAGTACTACAGGCAAAACAATGTAAAAAGCTGTGACGTTTGAATTGTCCAGCTACGTAGACAAAATATGAAAGTTAACACAAATTTACAGAGTAAATTGCAAACTAAACAAACTAGGATTTGTATCCCACAATATCTTAGGAAGTTGAGGACCTCAACTAACTTAAGTATTGATTGAAAGTTACGTTAAATAGAAAAAATACTAGTCCAACAAATAAACTAGGTATAGCTATGATAACAGTGAAATAGATATTCACTATATTTTAAGATATTTTTTTTGAAAAGAAGGTAATTTTCAAGAAAATAGAATTTAGAATGTCTGTATACAGACAGACAAATAGAAAGATAACGTAAATAAATATTTACTTACTAAATGTAAAACAATATGATAACTGTCAAATTAAAGGTTAAATTATTAGTTCCTCGTAGAGAAAATAATGAATTCCAGATAAAGTTAAATCCAAATATATAGCTTGACTATATGTTTACTGCAGATAATTAAAATTTAATCAATTGCCAGATAACTAGGGAGGTATCTTTGCTAGAGAACTAGACAAAAGGCCACAGATTACTTAATCTGTGACAAGGCTCTACTAGAGCAGCGTCTCTAACTAAATATTAAGTAAACGTTCAAGTAAGCACTCGATATTTTAAATTTAGAAAAACCTTACGCTCCAGAGGTCTGGTTGGTAAATATATGCACTGGTATAAAATGATCCACCACAAAACAAATGCACCACGTTAGGTAATTCTAACAGAACAGATAAAAGGTAATTCTCACAAAGGTTATAAACAAACGAGGTCCGTAAAGGAGTAGTTACCTCTTAACTTTTGACCAATAAAATTAATAGCGGGAATACGTCATCTGTATGCTACATTTGAAATATTGCATATAGTTTTGAGCAAAGACGAAAATACAAAATTATGTTTATACAAGGTGGCTTAAGAATGCCGACCAACCAGTTCGAAAATGTTATAATTTATAATATTTCTGGCACGTTCCAGTTCATTAATTATGATTTTCGATAAAACGGAGATTTTCACATGTTATATAGCTATTATACACAGGGTGATCTTTAAGTACATGCATCGAGAAAATTCAGGAAATGATTCCCAAATCAATATTAAGACGAAAAGCTCAAATGATTTTTGTCAATAAATTTATTTTGGAGATACAGTGAGTTGATTTAAAAAAAAATGCTCTAAATGTTTACAACAAAGAAGTCTCTAAAAATACTCATTATGCACAGCAAATTTGATAAAAAATATTCAAGCATTTCAGAGATCTTCAGGAGTTTTTTTTTTAATCAACACTGTCTCCGAAACGAAGCAGTTAAGACCAAAACTTCATTTAGCTCTTCATCTCAAAATAGGACAATGACTTATAGCGCGGTCTGCCTACGGATTTGGACCCTTAAGTGAAGATACAGTAAACAAAAATATGCAAAAAATCGGAAATTTTCCGTAGAATTCAATAAACCAAAATACAAACAACTGGCACCTCGGGGTCCCATAGTAAATTGGGCCCAAAGTTGGCCAAAAACGGTTTTTTCCATTTTACTCTGTTATGGTGCCATAAAATGAAAAAAAGTTTTATACAAAAGTTGTAGAACTATTAAATACGGATCGATCTGTGGAAATCCGATGTCAAAAAATTCAAAAATAAATTATATATTTGAAAAAAAACTGTTAAAAATCGCGTTTTTTTGAAACGCTCATATCTTCGTGAAAACAAATAATTTTTTTCACGAAACTTGGTAAAAGTGTAGCTCCCTACTAACTAAAAAAAGATCGTTTTCAAAAAATTTAAAAATATTATAAATATTTTGCAAAAATTGATTTTTTCGAAAAAAATCACGTTTTTTTAAAACCTCGATAGCTCATACACGCTTTCATATTTCTAGTCAATTTTGAGCTTAAAATTTGGCTTGAAATGTTGTACTAACATGGTTATTTATTGCGCGCTTTTTAAATTGATCGGTTGAAAAATCGGTTTTTTTTTTAACAAAAAAATAGATTTTTTTTCAAGAAAAAAATTTTTTTTTCTTTTTTTGTTAGCAGCATAGAATAGCTGGTATTTTTTTATAAATTTACAAAAAAAAATTTTATCTACGACCCTTTGGAGCCGAGATAATTTTTTCTTTTGAAAAAAAAATCTAGTGACGCTATCTTTTAAAATTAAGGGCTGAAATTTACAGAGTTTGTAGTTCAATACTTGTATTTTACATAAAAAAAATACTACAATGACATATTCGCTCTCTATTCTTTGGAAATTTAATGGCAAGCAGAGCACACCCCGGCTCATACGTTCGTTCGCTCGAGCGGTGTCGTGGGGGTGCGGGACGGTGTTAACGTGGATACATCTGTAAAACTGTATGCTCTTATCATACGTACCGTATCGTAGTTTCAACTGCACACAGAGCGTTCATACGATTATGTCTCTTGAACGTTATGTTGATTCTTAAAGACATATGAGTTGACAGGTAAATAATAATTGTTAAGCAACATTTTTAGTATAAAAATAAAATATTTATTTTACATGAAAGTTCAAAATATTGACAGTGAATATAAACGTGTAGAGTACTTAAGGGGCCTAGTCGGGAAAAAGCTTCGGATAGCTGTGTCACTCTCTAGAAAGTTTTTATACATGCGCCGCTGAATAATTTTGCTCTTGACTATACCTTCACTGGACGTTTTATTCACCGACTTCATTGAGGTGCGATTCCTGATAGAGGTAACACTTCCTTACTCCATTTGTAGTGACAAAGATACTTATTTAGAAAATTCATTTTATCCAAATAGTACGGAATAAAAGTTTGAAACTTGCTGAACATAATTATGAAGCTTCATTCTAGAAGACATGTATGAATTTTACCTCGAATTTTACCGATTGATATCATAATTCAGGAGCTAATCACGTTCAAATTCCACTTATATTTACAGTATAAATTTTCCCTACATAAAGTGAAAATTAATTAAAATAGATATACATGTACCCTCTAGTACACTTTCAACTACTGATCCTCCAAATTTGGTGTAATTTGACCAAACCGTATGGAAGAAATAAATTTTGAAAAATTACCTTACAAACACTGGTTGGATTAGCCCTCTTAATTGATCCGTAGTTTTTTATCGGAGACCCCTCCCCCCTCCTCCTCGTTGTCACTGGTACGTTCTTCGCTGTATGCAGCGAGTACGGAAGAGTCGGCTTCTCTTTCGATCTCATCATCATCATGGACATTGGTCTGTGATTCATCCATCACCACGCAAGACTCATTAAATATATCTTCGTCCAAGTCGTCATCAAGAGCATCTGCCTCCATCGTAGTTATTTCTATATTAGTGCAATTTTCTTGATCGCATGTCAAGCACATGCTTGAACACTTCAAACCATGCCTCTTGCAGCTACAGATCTTCGTTTTACATCCGCTTCCGCATCTGCAAGCTATCGTTTTAACGATTTCGTCTGGAACCAGCTGATTTTTCAACCGATTTTTCGCAATTACCGATCAATTTAAAAAGCGCGCAATAAATAACCATGTTAGTACAACATTTCAAGCAAATTTTAAGCTCTAAATTGACTAGAAATATGAAAGCGTGTATGAGCTATCGAGATTTTAAAAAAACGTGATTTTTTTCGAAAAAAATCAATTTTTGCAAAACGTTTATAATATTTTTAAATTTTTTGAAAACGATATTTTTTAGTTAGTAGGGAGCTACACTTTTACCAAGTTTCGTGAAAAAATGATTTGTTTTCACGAAGATATGAGCGTTTCAAAAAACGCGATTTTTAACGGTTTTTTTCAGATAAATAATTTATTTTTGAATTTTTTGACATCGGATTTCCACAGATCGATCCGTATTTAATAGTTCTACAACTTTTGTATAAAACTTTTTTTCATTTTATGGCACCATGACAGAATAAAATGGAAAAAACCGTTTTTGGCCAACTTTGGGCCCAATTTACTATGGGCCCCCGAGGTGCCAGTTGTTTGTATTTTGGTTTATTGAATTCTACGGAAAATTTCCGATTTTTTACATATTTTTGTTGACTGTATCTCCGAAGTGAAAAATTAACATGGGGCCAAAAATAGGCAGACTGCACTATTAATAGTCAAAGAAGGTGAGAAAAAACGTAATAGCTATAGACAATATCTCAAAATATAGAGATTCAGGAATCATTTTCTGAATTTTCTCGATGTGCTTATAAGGATCACCTTGTCCTGTAACCAAGCACTGATATCAGTTTTGTAAATAACCCATAGTCCTTTATAAATATTATGTAAAAGAAGGAAAGAGGAAAACTAAATGGACCTATCCCATTTTACCAATTAAATATTTAGAAAATATTACCAAAATAACTTGTATACCAATATATAAAATAGCTAAATAGTTTAGAGATCAGTTTAATTTAATTATTAACCATAATATATTACACTTCTTCTTCTTCTAATTGACTAGTAACAAATTTTAATAAGTAGTTTATTTAGCAGTTAAATAAATGATTTTAGTTATATCCTAGTAAATACCAAACGCTGGTTGTTTACCGGGCCTTTACTGGAGATGCTAGCTGAATAAAATCCCAGTAAAGGCTCATACTTTGGTGGTTACTGAGTTTATATTATTTCATTCTTTCTATGCAGAAATGATTATTGAAACTTCATGTTTAAAATATTTTATTACGATAAGGTATTTTACGTTAAGTTCAAGCTATTTTTACTTAGTAACTCTTCATATGCACCTTCTTGGGGATTTCCTTTCCTTATGTGGATGGAATGTTTTCCACATTTCCTATAGACAATAATGGAGTTAAAATTTGTTTAACGATCTCTTTGTCTTCTCTAGTTTTAACACGTTCACCTCTTGCAGTTGGGCTGAACATTTTTGTCAAAGTTTCAGGCAACAAATTAAGTGATGGAATGGCTAAAACATAATAAAATTAGCCACAAATTATTTTTCAGAAAATACATTTTATATTACCTACCAGTTTTTTTTTTAGTTTTTTTTGGCAATCATTTATCAATTACTTCCTTACCCCTAAAAGTGAGGAAGTTATGTATTCGTGAAAAAAAAAATTGAAAATTTTTATTGCATTTCTGGACAAATCTCGACAAATTATGACGATACACAAAATTTGTGGTGTGGTTCGTGATAGCAGCTACAGTTTTTAAGATAAAGCTTTCAAATCTGGTACACATTCTAGAGGTCAAGGAAGAGATTGAGTTCGTTGATGAACAAAATTGGCCCAATGTCTAAAAAAAAATTAGTGGCATTCCAGCAGTCTTTTTTGAAACGTCAAAAAATGTGACTTTTTTGAGACGTCAAAATGTGGCTTTTTTTGAAACGTCAAAAAATGTGACTTTTTTGAAACGTCAAAAATTACTTTTATTATAAACTCCACCACACGTCGAGTTTTACTACGGTGAGGAAGTTCTGATCCCCAAATAATTGGCAGCGGTTTTTTGATTTCATTCCATCTTCAAAATCATCAATTGTAACATGTTTATTGCTGAGTTTTTTATTATCGGGGTTAAATTTTCCTTTTCATTAACATTTTCTAATCCACTCTGTGCTAATTAAAATGTCAGTAGGAAACGAGAAAAATGATATTTTTTCTCCATTCTTCTTTGCCTTCTCAGCATTACTCTTACAAATAGCAACACTGCATATAGTTCCGGTCATCTTAAAATGATTATCTATTATTAACTGGATATTTTTTTCTCCTCAAAATAAATATACTTCATCTTATTCTACATACCTTCTCAAAATAAATATAATTTAAACCAAATATTGTCCTTTATATAAAAATCCAAATGACAAAAAAGCACGTAAAAACTATAAAAAAGAGGCCCATAACAATATAATATAACGTAACTAATAACAACTATAAGCAAAATATCAAAATAATAGAAAATAACCACACAAAATGATTATATAATGAACACAACAAACAATGAATCACAACACGGCATACACTATGATGCGTTACATTCCCCTTCCGTCTGTCCTCACCCAAGTTAAGAGGTAACCTACACCTTTACCCCCAAAAGGGATACCAAACTCTAAAGATCACCAGTCACCACTCCTCACAGAGCTACCAAAGTAACCAAAGTAACTAAACCATCAACAGACAAAGATAGAAAACAACTAACTAAGGTACAAAATGGCGACATCCGTTGCCGGGTAAATCTAAGATTTACAATAACCGAAAGTTAGTTTAAATTAGCATACAAAATTATTACAATATCAGAGGGATATTAGATAAATTGCTAACAAGGCACGATAAATCAATACTAATCGATATTAATGATGGCTGTTCTAAAGAACAACCAACATGAACTGATCATCGACAAGCAAATTCGCCCAAGGCATAAATTAAGATAAATACGGTACAATATTATTATGAAAATCACCTCAAAGGTACGTTAAATCAATATAGCAACTTTTTAAATAATGATGATCATAAAATTACACGATAATCCAGAAAACATATAAATTTTACCAGACCGCTGAACTACAGATGTTGTCTTCAGAACGCTACACTAGTAAGAAAGAAGTAGCACCGTAGTGTTCTACTACCTAA
This sequence comes from Rhamnusium bicolor, assembly GCA_029963845.1. Taxonomy (NCBI): domain Eukaryota; kingdom Metazoa; phylum Arthropoda; class Insecta; order Coleoptera; family Cerambycidae; genus Rhamnusium; species Rhamnusium bicolor. The sequence goes on from JANEYF010005529.1 coordinate 1,035,235, forward strand.
ATTCGATTATAGTTTGGAAAGAGACAAACATTTGAGAGTACAGTATGAGCAATAAAGACAAATAGATATTTTTTATAAGTGCAAAAATCTACCAAACCACTTATTCCAGTAGAAATCTGTGGCGCCATCTTGACTAGACTGGCAGAAACTTAATTCATAACGGAAAACGACAAACTGGAATGAAATGGCTTACAATTTCGTTACAAACAACACCAAACAATATTTTTTTTGCAAAATAAAAGAAAATTGTGTGAAAAATATGTAGGTAAGTACTTATTATAAAAATATTTGGTTTGTTAGCAATACACCAATGTATCGGCATAGGCATTTAATTGGTTTGCCAAAAAGCGTATACTGTTTTTGTTTATATAGAAGCGCGACACTTGTACAGTGTACTCAATAGATATAAGATATTTTTATTGCCTTCTCTTTGTACTCGTCGGTTTATTCCTTTATCCGTGCCCGGCGGTATCGATGCTTTTACTCGTAATACTTAATAATGAGAATTCTCTTGTATCTATTGCATCTAATTTGTTTTGACGGACGAGCGCTGAGCGATCTGGCATGAGTCGAGCCCTAGCTGCTCTATCCGTAGAACATGAAATGTGTGAAACAGCTAATTTAAACAATATTGTTAAAAACATTTTCAGAAACGAAAGCGCAAAAAGTACTTTTAATAAACTGAAAAACTCCGAAACTAATGCGCAAAGACTACACAGTTTTCATAAACTATTATATTTTTAAAAAAATTTTTAATTTATTTAACACTTCTACGACCCTACAAGCACATCTTCCACCTATATCATGTAAACCCTAGCCAATTAGGTTTTTGAAAATGCATTTATTTTATTTTTGTCAGTTTTACTACTTATGTCTGTATCAATTTTTACCAATGTTAGTTTTAAATATTGTAGCAAACAGTAACTGCTGGTGAGAACTTAGTATTGGAGCATGGGATTCAAGCGATACGTTAAGACATAACTATCAATACTAAATGAGGAAGTTTTGAAAAAATTGCGATTGAAATTTTCGAAAAGTTGCAAAAATTGTGCATATTTTTAGACAATTTGTAAAAAAAAAAATTCCAGAATCAGGTGGAAAGTATGTCGCTAGTGTTCAAATTTCATAAAAAAATATTACTTTTTTTATAAAGCTACACCTTTTTGAAATTTGCACATTGAAAAATGAATCTAAAATAAAATTTAAAAACGGTGCAACTTTATAAAAATGCAAAATTTGAATTCTGGCGACATACTTTTCACCTGAATCTGAAAAAAATAGTTTTGCAAATATTTTACAAATTGTCTAAAAAATAACCTGGGGGTTGAAGAATGTTTGCAACTTTTTTTCGTAAATTTCAATCGCAATTTTTTCTCTGTAAAACTTCTTCATTTAGTGTTGAAAGTTATGCCTTAACGTGGCGTTTGCATTCCCTCGTCACCAGGATAGCTTTAAATCGCTGTTAGTAATAACGAAAAACGAAACCATTAGGTTTATTTTAAATACCATATAGATTTAATGTATAAAATTACAGGTTCATAAAATTTCTATGTTCAAAAAAATATATGCATCAGTATTGCCTGTAATTGTATACATTAAATCTATATGGTATTTAGAATGAACTTAATGTTTTTGTTTATCGATATTACTAACAGAAACATCTTACCAGCAATTTATAAATAAAGCTGGCAGAAATGTGCGTACGCATCATAATAATCATAATAATAGAAATTGACTAGTAACAAAAGCAATAAACTGTTACAATTTATAACAATGTATGCACAACTTATCCTCTTAACTAACTTGATGAACTAGCTTAGTTATCGCAAACTGGAGATGATCTGTAAAAACTTTGCAGCATCAGGTATGTTTCTATGGTTGTCTCCGTGAGTGATATTCTCTGTGGTGAAAAAATAAGCTTTTATTTTGAGAACGACCGTTCGACATATATCGATGTAATACAGGCATACTTAAAATAGTCTGTATCAGTACCATCACAAATTTGTCTTAATCCGGTCAAACCGGTGACTTGCTATAACACACTTGCGAATTTTTCTCTAACGCTCTCATTTTTTTCGGCACCTATAACGTGTAGCAGTCGATTTACTCCGTCCACTATTTGCGGTGACTCCTCTAACGACAATGCACTGTTTTGTAAGTTTTTTATGGCATTTAAGAAACAATTTTTTTGTACTTGCTATTAATGCATCTACCTCTGGAAAACCTTAGTAAATAGTTTCTGCCACAAGATTTAAAGCATGCACTTTAGAATACGTAACATGTACCAACCTACAACCAGTTAGTTAGTCTTTTCCTAGCTAGTAACAGTGGAAATATTGGTTTAAAAGGGTCCAGTACCCGTACTATAACTTTTATAACATTTACAATAGAATTTTTTTTACAATCTGTCGTCTTGTCATATAAACACAGCCATGTATTCTTTAATACACATTCTCGCAGCTTGCTTCGGTATTTGGTATTTGTCCGCCGGTCGTTGCCCCTAAACACCTGATGTCACACCATTGAACCGCCGCACGACTTGCCAGCTTTATTTATATATTTAAGTTGGATATCCGGTGAAAACGCAATTTTGAAGTATTGCTTGGGTCCCATACTACAATGCTGAGATAGATATGCCTTAACCTAAACTTCACCAGCCGCCACTGGTGATAAAGTAGGGATATGAAATATATATTTAGAGGGCGGCAAAGGAAAATGTGCATACGGGCGGCAAGCACCCTAGCGGCGGCCCTAGATAATACGATCTTGTCCAAACCGTACGAGGCGCTGTTCTGGTAATGTTTTATAGCTGGTGGCGATCTTTGATAAAAAATCAATGGTACCGAATTGTTATTTAAACAAAGAATTTTATTACGCATACTTTGTATATGAATGACTGAAAACTGCAATAAAATTTATTTGTAAATGTTGATGTAGTCAACGTAATTCATTGGTTTTTATTATAGAACCTACCTAGCCATGTATGAAATGAAAAATATCCATTATCTGCCAAAAGGCGGGAGGAGGGGGCAGCTGCCCTAATGCTTCCCTTAGCAATGCTCTGACAGAAGGGGTTCATGAACTGTATGATTATATCTCTATATCTTTTGCTTATAATAAGAAAGATAACTTTTGTTAGACTTTTCTTTTATTCATTTATTTAACGTCAGCCTATTTCCACTATAAAGACCAATCACCTACGGCAGAAGGCGAGCTACTCCCAACTTGGAAATGTTGCTGAACCTTTTCTCTAGCGAAGAGCAGGGATTTTTTACTTGTCTAACATCTAATAGCCAAGAGAACAATTGGTTTACATCCCTTCCGAAGGATGGTATATCACCTATACAACCCTTGCCTAAGATTGCATAGCTTCTGCGTATACGCTGATATACAAACCGCTAGAAGATGGGTCGAGGTCGCTCAGTTTCACTTGAGTTACCATCAAATTACTGACTGCCATTACTATTATTTAATTTTTCGTATCGAAATACGAGTATTTTAAGACAGCTCATTTGTTAGACTTAATCTGCAGTCTTTTACAGGCATTATTATTATTATTAAAGTAAATAGGGTGTAGATGGTCCATCGGGTTGGTAAACGCGTATTACAATATTGGTCATTTTATTTCCTTTCGCATACGTCGTTTTGTCAACTGTTAACCATATTTTTTATTCTTTAGTTACTGTTTAAGTCTATTTAATTGTTGAGCATGGGGTAATTTTCTATTTGCCAGGTCTTCTACTAGATAATTGCAAGTGTGGGACATACTTTTTCCAATACAGGCAGATCGGTTCTTTGCCGCGCACCCATCTTGCCGCGCACCCATCATATTGGACTATTATAAACACTGAACATAAGTAGAGAGCCTTCGTAAATGATCGTAAGCCACGTGATCAGTTAGTACCTTTTAACGTGTGATTTTGCGTCTTTCATATTACAGCTTTACTCGATGAGGATTTTTGCAGATACGTCCAAGGAATAGTTTTCAACTATATTTCGCTGGCGGATGATTTCTAATTGGTCACGTGGGTTACGATCATTTATGAAGGCTTTATATAAGATCACATATAAACATTGCACATGGAAAATCATATTTTTTATTATTTTTAACATATTTTAAAATATAACTGCTCCAATGCAAGGTTGTGTTCAACGCTTCCAGCAGCTACGTTGCTTGCACAGCGGTATTCTCTGGTAATTTGTGCTAACTATCGCTGATTTCCAGCAGCTACATAAAATACTCGGCCATAATAAAATGTGCTGTTTCATTCAGCGTTAATAACGCTCATGACCAATACAAAATAGAAGACGAGGTGTGAACTACAAACCACGCCGCCAATCATATGGCACGGCGCCAAGAAATTGTTGTCATAACGATCATTAAGCTTATTAAAGCAGCGTGAATTTAGCCCTCAACAATAAGCTGTGTGCTATTTCTCAATTGCTGGGCAGGCTGAACGCACTCATTGTTACTACACATGTGACATACACACACACAGAGTCATAAAAACAGACTGCCTGTATTTGTGGTGACTCATGTTTTTAAATGCTCCGCCACACTATGAGCAATATTATGTCCAGCTCCACAGGGAAATTGAAATTACCAAACAAAATTTCCAAACTTAGGATTTTATATTCGAACCCCCAATTTTTTGCCATGTGTCTGGATTTATAAACGAATAGCGTTGCGTCACATATTACAAGAGTGATATTACTAGACATCGAACAATTGCCGTGCGTGCGGGGCCTGCACATGGAGTAATAGACAATAACAATTAAAATACATATCTCGAGTGTATTAACTAGTGCTGACAAAAAACCGGAAAAGTAAAATCGGTTCCCTCAAAAACTGGTTTCGGATAAAACCGGGCATCCAAATATAATTCAAAACCTGTTATCGGTTATTGGAAAACCGGTTAGTCGTCTACACACTGCGACGTTTGCAGGTGAACTAAATAGTGAATAAACACGGTCTAGATTTCGCTGTGCGTATTTACTGCGCTTTCTTATGGTAGTTCAGACAGGCCGGTTGGGGAACCGGTCCTAGACTTAAGGAAATTATCCAGTGTCTAGTTATCGCGTACTTCGTTTTTATTACATAGAATAAGGTCATAAAATTAAATACAAAAAAAATAGGCCCCGAGGAATTACTAGATGAAAATTCTAAATTTTACCTTTATTACAATTAAAAACATTGACTTCATTCAACTCACTTGAATTCATGTTTAAAATAGTATTAAAACTGACCGGCTGAGATTTCCAATAAGAAAATATTACGCTGATTTCTGCGATTATTATCCGACAAATGCTGTTAGTGAAGTATGAAGAGACATAATTGGGTAATAAAGCAGAACATTTCAACAGCATGAGATCCAACCAAGTATTTGAATAGATGAGACTATAAATCGCGACGTAAACGTTGGTGTGCATTTTATATCCTACACACACGCAAGTACACTATAAAACGAGCTCACTTTTTTTAAACTGATGTGTTCTGCGTAATTGTGTACGCAAAATGACTGTAAATTCTCTAAACTTGTCTTTAGTGAAAAACGACAAAATTTATTCAGTTTATACTAGATTAAATACCTTAGATAGTTTATTTTCAACGATTTTTCTACACATTGACAAAACGATAAAGTCGTAATTGTTTTTGAAAGTTACTTTTCTCTATATAATTAGATTAACTTCAATATTTTGAAAATAATGAAGTATGTTTTTAAGTTATAACACATATAATTCAGAAATTAACAATTTGTTGAAAATAAAAAAATATTTTGTAGTGGCCACAAGCAATTTTTAATTGATAATTCTGAAAAAGAAATTATTGTAATATTTTAAGATAAGATTCTTTATTTATCCATAGATAGATAGCATGTACATAAAAAATAATAGATATAAAAATAATAGTTACAGACTAGTACTAGTGTACATAACATAGACATACAATATAGAGATATGCATTATCTTTTATAAAATATAAAAGTTGACTCTTAAATTGGTTAACGGTATTACTAGCTTAATTACGTGAGGAAGAAGATGAATTGTACAACTCCTTTGTGAAACAGATTTTCTAATTGTACTACTCCTAAAAGTTCTTTTAACATAAAAGTTATTTGCACTAGCCGTTCGTGTGTTACACGTGTTGTGTACGTCTGTAACAGGCAACAATTGTCGTGTGAGATATTCCGGTAAAATGTTATTAATCATTTTGAAAATAAATGTCATAGTTTGGAAGAAGAGGAACTGTTTAATGTTAAGCCATTTTAATGTATTAAGCATTAGCTGACTGCTAGTGAAGCGGTTGCATCTTAGTAATATGCGCATTGCCTTATTTTGGAGAACCTGGAGTCTGCTAAAATTTATACAACTTTTATACAACACAGAACAGCAATAGAGAAAATAAATATAGTTTAAAAAAACTAAAAAACACGCTTTTAAAGCACATCAAACTAAAAAGTGAAAAATAATTATTAATATAAACTGAAAACAATAATGAACGAAAAATACTAGTATTATTGTGAAAAAAGCGTGGGTTGCGCGTTATACGAAAAATATGGCACAAAGCGCCCCACGCTTTTTTTCACAATAATACTAGTATTTTTCGTTCATTATTGTTTTCAGTTTATATTAATAATAATTTTTCACTTTTTTGTTTGATGTGCTTTAAAAGCGTGTTTTTTAGTTTTTTTAAACTATATTTATTTTTCACTTTTTAGTTTGATGTGCTATGAAAGCGTGTTTTTTAGTTTTTTAAACTATATTTATATTGCTTATTGATGCTGATATTATAACATATTACGATCCAACAGATACTTCTGAAAAAAAATATATATTTATTTTCAGCAATGGGATTTGAACTCACGCCCGAGGATTCCGTCGTTTCGCGTCGACTAAGACTTGTGTCTTAGCCCGCTCGGCCAACGACCGAACTGAGAATCACGGAATGTACTTACAGTATTAAGCCTCTTGCTCTCACGCAGAGGATACGTGAGGAAAGGAAATTATTTATATCTGGCGATCCTGATCAGGATAATGATATAAACTTATCAAATTATTGTATTGTTACCGGTTCTTCGTAAGTGTACAAAGTTTCAATTAAATCTGTCCGTTTAAAGTGGGTCAAAATCGAGTCCAAAGAGTCGGTTACAAACAAACAAACTCACAAACAAACATATAGGTGAAGCTAATAAAAGCGTGTTAATTAATAAAGAAGTATTAACGTATTATACACAGTTTAGTAGTAGTTGATATAAATGGAGCCACTCTGCTAAAATATCTGATCTTTTTTACCGATTTTCTTTGATATATATTCTATATGTTTGTTAAATTTCAGTTCACGATCAATTATTAGGCCTAGATACTTTATTTCCTGAACATTTTCAACTTTTTTATTATTTAACTCGATACCAAGATTTAGACTAACTGTTTATATAGATAATTATTACCCACGAACATAAATTTGGATTTTAATTCATTTACTTTTAATCTATTGATCTTAAATTTTTCTATCAGTCATTTTAGTTCTAAATTAACAGTACTTTATCATTTCCTCAAAATTTGTACTCTCATAGTAAATAAGAGTGTCATCAGCAAAAAGATGGATTTTACATTTTTGCAACACATTGCCAAGGTCATTAATATAAAGAATAAATAATAATGGACCCAGTACACGGCCTTGAGGAACCCCAAAGTTGTTTAACTTGGCTTCTGATAAATTCCCATCCATTTTTGTTACTTGGTACCTATTTGTTATATAACTTGTAATCGGTGTTCTCAAATCCATATCTCTTTAGTTTTAATAATAGTATATTACGGTCAATTGTTTCAAAAGCACGCTTAAGATCAATGAAAAGTGCACAAATCCCAATTCCTGTTCTGTCTAACAACTGCTTCCAATCTGAAATTACTAATTGCAAAGCCGTTTCACGCCGATTTTTCACACTTCGCACCCAATATCCCCAAAAATTAAATATTTGGGGAAGACTATTAGGGGAACACATGCTAGGTCCATTATAGAAGGAAATCTAACTGGCCCTAAGTACTTGATTTTACTGTAGCTAAAATTGTCCTGGGAATTCGTCGGCTTGCGAGGGAAAGATTTGGTGATATTTGGTTTCAACATGACGGTTGTTCCGCCCATAATTATGGTTTGGTCAAAGAATATTTAAATAACACTTCTCCAAACCGCCTAATTACAAGCAGGGGAACCATTTTATCGCCAGTAGAATCACCAGATCTTTCACCCAACGATTTCTTTTTATGGGGGTATTGCAAATCGGCGATTTTTGAACACGAAAACGGGCCCTAATACTTTTAGAAGACCTATGTGTAAAAAGCTCGCAGGTTTTTCAAAGTAATACACCTAACATTCTGTCTAAAAAAATGCTTTTATAGTAGGTTAGGATATTGCCTTGCTCGAGAAAGGGCATCTAATTTGATTTATTTATTTATTTATTTTCGTATTATTTTATTTTTTTAGAACTGGTATTATTTTTCTTTATAGTATAAGAGCTAGTTGCCTCGACAACATACTAATTTAGACAAGACTGGAAATATGCAAAAATGTTAGTTTAGATCTCCTCAAAGAAGGAATGGCCGATATGGCTAAAGGATGTCAGTTAGGGTAAGCCTTGAATTTTTAAAAATAGGGAAAAAATGCAAAATTTTATTCATTTCGATAAAGCTGAAATTTACAATAGTGATAGCTAGTACCATTCTGTTAATGAAAAAAAATTGCCATACCGAATAGCGAATTCCGTATTATTCAAAGTTGATAAAGTCAATTTATTATAAACGCTCACTCGAAGAGAACTGGAGGTATAGGGAGGGTGCACTTAACACTAAACACACACAAGTATTTTTCACTGCCGGTTACAAGAATAGAAGTATATCTGTTCTAAATGTTTTGGAGTTAAACTTCGGCACCTTTGGTTGAAAATCCATTTATATTGCGAGGACCGCTCGATGTCGACAGATGTAACTGGGAATTATTTAAAATAGGTATGTAAACTTTTGCAAAGTCACCACATTTATGTCCAATTCCAATTCCAATTTAATCATTTATTTCCTGTTAAATACATATCTAAATAAGGTTTTTTAAGTATTCCATTTATCTCACATACATAAAAATATATATACAAAACAAACAACATAATACATGGAGCATAGTAAGCCAGGACGACAATACCGCCCATTTGCGGCTAGGCCCTCCTGGAAGCCGATGTTTTGGCGTATCCATGCGTGCTTCGCCTTGTTGGTGATGGTCAGGGCACTTTCCTGTACAAAAATACAAACATACAAATTTATACAATTTTATATATTCTTTTTGCATTGTTTTAAAGTTTTTCTATATAAACGGAGCATGCTTTTGCATGCGTCTTTGATTTCTCGTTTTCGGCGTTATTATACAATTTAAAAAGATTTTTTTTAGGTGTTGTATTTGTTGTTAATGTTTTAGTTTTAAGGCTGGACCGGCCCGACCTAACAATTGCCCCGTCGCCACCTTACGCGGGGATGCTGGATTGGTAACAGGCCTGGTATCCGGCGGGGGCCATATATATTGTTTCCTTTAATTGTATAAAAAATTGTTTTGAATTTGAATTTGATTTTGTCCATTGGGTGTGTATCCATTTTCTCTAAATATGTAGTCTTCCCCCACACATGGTACCTTGTGATACCTCAAGGATGCAGGGGTTTGCATTACGTGTGGTGTTTAATTTAATAAACTACCTTTATTTCTCAACACTGACGTAGTTTTTCACGAAACACCAAAACACTGCACTCGACGCGCGTTTCGCCAACCAAGTTAGCATCATTTGGAGATGATTAAAACTAAACTTATGCTAACAATCTACCCTATTTATACCTAAACTATTGCCTTTGTTTTTCAATATATGACAAAAATTCCATTAAAAGAAGTTGTTTAGAATGAAATTTGTGCCTACTTACCAAATTTTAGGAGTGTAAATTTACTTTGTTGAAACGGCTCCTTCTTCACTACTACTCAGTTTTTTGTTGAAAATGAGATAAGACGTTAAGAACAAAAGCTATTCATAATATTAATTTATTTCAGAAAATCTATATGTGATTTCAGAGTACTCTCAACGCATATATTCAACAAGAATTGTCAGATAATAAAATTAGTTTGAATATATTTCAACTTTCTTAATTTTAATATTAATTTGTATAGATCTACACTATATCAGTAAAAACATAGTTTCAAAACGCTTTAAAAGTACCGGAAGTAATCAGTGTTATTAATTGAATTAAATACACTAATCCATTAATCTGTAACAACCCTATGCAAAGCTATCTATTTCATAGTAAATTAATCAAACAACCAAACGATGTTGTGAGAATAAATCTGTTTATAGGGAACTAGGATATTGGAATATCTACAAAAAACTTACATATTATATAATTTATAGTGTCATTCGGTTCGCCATAAAATATGTTACGATTCTTTAAATATATTTCTGTATGATAATAATACTGTTTCACAAATCAAGGCACGTGATCTGAATCCAATGGAGATATTGTTAACAAATAACACATGGTCTATAATTTGTGAATGTAGATTACGTATTTTGGCTTAAATTTTTTTAATATCTTCGGATTAACTTTAATGACAAAACAACATCGCTTGTATTAAGAAAGACAGTTAAAAATATGTATTTCTTATGCTAAGCGGAATTTTAAGAATTAGAGAAGAATATATTGTATTTTATACAAGGCGTATCACCTTAAATTTACTCCCACTTATTTTGGTTATTTATAAACGTATTTCAAACATTCAAAAACAAAGTGATAGAATTTTCTTCAAAAATTTTAAAAAAGAAGTATAATACGTATATTTGAAATTAGAGAGACACAAAGATTACTTCACCTTTTTAAGTGGAACACCATTTCCCGTTCTCAAAACAATTGAATTCATAAATCATATATAACGAAGATAAGGATGGGGGGTGCATTTATGGACGATCACCCTGTACATACCTAATATTGTTTTCATTGCATTTACACATATTTTTATTGCAGGTGAGTAACAATCAATCCGTCAGTTGTATCGGAAAGCAGTTGAGTGAAATCCAGGTATGTAGTACATTTCGATAAAAACTATTGCATGGAGAAATAAAAAATGTGAATATATTTGAACTTCAATTTTCAAGTTCAGACTGGAAAATTATGTGGCAAAATCAAGCATATTTTATTAAATTTGTTTGTTGCCCAATACCTGCAATTGCAGTTTTGGATGTTTACATGCCCGTTGAAACAGAAGTCGCTTTATCCGAAAAAATTATTAGTTTTACGAACATGAGATCAACATTGCATGAAATGTTCACAAAACTCAGTTCTTCTATCAAAACCTTCTTCCGCTAATTCGTGAATATGCTTAACCGCAGGTTACAACTGTTGTATGGTGAATATTATTATCTAGTCAAATTTGTCGAGTGGTGCTGTGAGGATCTTTATACAGTTAATAATACATTTAATTTGGTTTCTCCTGCTATATTAAGGCGACCACTTTTAGGAAAATCCCTTACATGACCATTTTCTCCAAATTTCGTTTCGATTTTACTAACCCTCGATGCGTCAAACGAGTGACTCGATTCGCGGTTTGGATGTTATTATTGATTGATCAACACACTTCTTCTTGAGTCCGTGTTTTGTCACCGCAACCAACCATTACGAGAATGTCAAATCTTTCACTTTTTGTTAAACGCATATTATCTGATTATTTTCAGTAAACTATTTAGATTTTAGAAATTTAAAATTTAAGAGACACTAAATGAAAGTAAACTAAATAAAGTAACTATGGATAGGATACGATTATTAACTAAATTTTTTGCAAAAATATAGGTATATAATTTGGAATGCAACAAAAATTTTGTTTTTTTATCATAGAGGCAATGATTCGTATTGAAAAGTACAGAAATTGAAAAACACTGTGTCCCCGGATTATTGGCAATCAAAGATGATTAATGTTTTTAGGTCATTTATTAACTGATTTATTAATTATTTTTTTGAAAAAAAAAATATATATATATATATATATATATATATATATATATATATATATATAATATATTGTTTTTCAGGTTTTCGCGGGTGGTGAATGTTAAATTCGTTTTCCGGGTATACTCCCGCGTAGGTGATAGGCCCCGAGAGGGGACCGTGGTTGTCTGAACGACGTTTCGGCAGAATCTCATCTGCCATCTTCAGGTTCTAACCGATAACTGCTTACTGCGGCTTCTGGTTACTCGAACTGAAATGACGTTTTCTGGATCTGGCAGTTCTTTATATACTCTACCAATGTTACGCTCTGTTGCTCTCGACACACTCCGGGCGTCATGGTCTGCTGCACCCATCTCCTGATTTCGAGCGCGGCTTCGTGTAATCGGTCCTGTTCGGACGCGCATGCGTGTGTCTGTGCTTATGTCACGGTCTGTTGCACCCATCTCCTGATTTCGAGGGCGACTCCGTGTACTTGGTCCTATTAGATTAGCTCTGGTTGATTCCTCTTCGTGTGTTCGTTGCGTTATGTTTCTTGCTTCCTCATGGACAGCAGCATGCAATACCAGAGCAGGCTTCCATGTGGTAGGTAGTCTTTGGGTGTCATCTCGTGTATTTAGATTGTGTGGTCTTTTCTCTATTTCTATGGCCTCCCTGATGATTCTTGACTTGTAATGCTCGATATTGGCTAGTGTTTTTGTTTTGTCGAAATCAATCCTATGTCCTGTAGTTTTGACATGTTGAGCTAAAGATGATGTTCTCTCGTCTTTTCTAACAGCGTTTATGTGTTCTTCACGTCTTGCACTTATTTTTCTGTTGGTCTGTCCTATGTATGATTTGTTGCAATCTTGGCAAGGTATTTCATATACCCCTTGACTTTCTAGAGGAATTTTGGTCTTTGGATTTCGAAGAATGGTACTGATTTTCTTGTCGGTCTTAAAAGTTGTTTCTATTTTATGTTTACGTAGAAGTTTGCTTATTTTATCCGTTGTTCCTTTTATGTATGGCAGATAGGCTTTTGCTATGGGTTGTTCGGAGTCCTCTTGATTTCTCGGCCGAGATGGTTTTGACAACTTCTGTATTCTTTGTTGTGTGAACCCATTCTTTCGCAGCGCTTTGTGAAGAGTTGACATTTCTTCTTTGAGGTTGTCTGCATCTGCTAGTCTCTGCGAGCGTGTGACTAATGTCTTTACTACTGAGTTTAGTTGTGCTGGATGGTGGTGTGACTGTGCATTTAGGTATCTGTCAGTGTGAGTGGCTTTTCTATAAACTGTGTGGCCTAGACTTCCGTCTTGCTTCTTCTTGACCAGTACGTCGAGAAATGGTAGCTGACTGTCAGTCTCTACCTCCATGGTGAACTTAATTTTGTCGTGTATACTATTCAGATGTTCTAAGAAGTTAGTGAGATTCTCTCTTCCATGAGTCCAAATCACAAATGTGTCGTCGACGTACCTTAGCCATAGGCTTGGTTTTAATGGTGCAGATTGTAGTGCTCGAGTTTCTAAATCCTCCATAAAGAGATTGGCAATAACTGGCGATAGGGGGGAGCCCATCGGGGCTCCTTCAGTTTGTCTGTATCGTTGCTCATTGTATGCAAAATATGTATTATTTAGGCAATGTTGAGTTAGCCTAAGAATATGATCTGCTGGATGATATTTTCGCTTGATAATGTCGATTGACTCCTCTACGGGTACGTTGGTGAACAAGGATATGACATCGAAGCTCACTAGAAGATGTTCCGCTTGGACGGTCTGATTTCTTAATAACTCAATGAAATGGTCTGCATTTTTCACGTAGGATTTAACTTCCTCGGCAAACGGTTGTAGTTGTCTGGCTAAGTGTCTTGCTAACTGCTGTGTGGGTGACCCTATTGAGCTAACAATTGGTCTTAGAGGAGCTCCTTCTTTGTGAATCTTTGGTAGACCATAAAATTTGGGACATCTTGAAGACTTCTCTCGCGGGATGATCTGGTTCTGTATCTCTTTGTCGATTGGACTGGCTTTGATTTTGGCTTTTGTCGTCTTCTCCAGATAAGTAGTAGGATCTGTGGTAATAAGCTGATATGCAGTGTCTCCTAGTAGACTTTCTATTTTTGTATGATAATCGTCGCTGTTCATCACTACTGTTGCGTTTCCTTTGTCTGCGGGTAAGATTATGATGTCCTCATTTTGTCGTAAGGTCTTCAGTGCTTCTAATTCCTCGTGTTGTAGATTCCTCTTTGGTATACGGGCTGTTCTTAATATACGTGACGTGTCCTGGCGTATAGTTTCCGCTATGTTTTTATCTAAATTGCCAATGGCCGATTCTACACCACAGATTATGTCTTCTACCGGTAGACGTGCTGGTGCTATCGCGAAGTTAAATCCTTTGGCTAATACATTCAACGAGGCCTCATTGAGATGGTAACTGGACACATTGTGAACTACTCTTGTAGGTTCTAATTGCTCGGATTTCTTGATGGGCTTTTGTTGTAGGACATCATAATCTTACCCGCAGACAAAGGAAACGCAACAGTAGTGATGAACAGCGACGATTATCATACAAAAATAGAAAGTCTACTAGGAGACACTGCATATCAGCTTATTACCACAGATCCTACTACTTATCTGGAGAAGACGACAAAAGCCAAAATCAAAGCCAGTCCAATCGACAAAGAGATACAGAACCAGATCATCCCGCGAGAGAAGTCTTCAAGATGTCCCAAATTTTATGGTCTACCAAAGATTCACAAAGAAGGAGCTCCTCTAAGACCAATTGTTAGCTCAATAGGGTCACCCACACAGCAGTTAGCAAGACACTTAGCCAGACAACTACAACCGTTTGCCGAGGAAGTTAAATCCTACGTGAAAAATGCAGACCATTTCATTGAGTTATTAAGAAATCAGACCGTCCAAGCGGAACATCTTCTAGTGAGCTTCGATGTCATATCCTTGTTCACCAACGTACCCGTAGAGGAGTCAATCGACATTATCAAGCGAAAATATCATCCAGCAGATCATATTCTTAGGCTAACTCAACATTGCCTAAATAATACATATTTTGCATACAATGAGCAACGATACAGACAAACTGAAGGAGCCCCGATGGGCTCCCCCCTATCGCCAGTTATTGCCAATCTCTTTATGGAGGATTTAGAAACTCGAGCACTACAATCTGCACCATTAAAACCAAGCCTATGGCTAAGGTACGTCGACGACACATTTGTGATTTGGACTCATGGAAGAGAGAATCTCACTAACTTCTTAGAACATCTGAATAGTATACACGACAAAATTAAGTTCACCATGGAGGTAGAGACTGACAGTCAGCTACCATTTCTCGACGTACTGGTCAAGAAGAAGCAAGACGGAAGTCTAGGCCACACAGTTTATAGAAAAGCCACTCACACTGACAGATACCTAAATGCACAGTCACACCACCATCCAGCACAACTAAACTCAGTAGTAAAGACATTAGTCACACGCTCGCAGAGACTAGCAGATGCAGACAACCTCAAAGAAGAAATGTCAACTCTTCACAAAGCGCTGCGAAAGAATGGGTTCACACAACAAAGAATACAGAAGTTGTCAAAACCATCTCGGCCGAGAAATCAAGAGGACTCCGAACAACCCATAGCAAAAGCCTATCTGCCATACATAAAAGGAACAACGGATAAAATAAGCAAACTTCTACGTAAACATAAAATAGAAACAACTTTTAAGACCGACAAGAAAATCAGTACCATTCTTCGAAATCCAAAGACCAAAATTCCTCTAGAAAGTCAAGGGGTATATGAAATACCTTGCCAAGATTGCAACAAATCATACATAGGACAGACCAACAGAAAAATAAGTGCAAGACGTGAAGAACACATAAACGCTGTTAGAAAAGACGAGAGAACATCATCTTTAGCTCAACATGTCAAAACTACAGGACATAGGATTGATTTCGACAAAACAAAAACACTAGCCAATATCGAGCATTACAAGTCAAGAATCATCAGGGAGGCCATAGAAATAGAGAAAAGACCACACAATCTAAATACACGAGATGACACCCAAAGACTACCTACCACATGGAAGCCTGCTCTGGTATTGCATGCTGCTGTCCATGAGGAAGCAAGAAACATAACGCAACGAACACACGAAGAGGAATCAACCAGAGCTAATCTAATAGGACCAAGTACACGGAGTCGCCCTCGAAATCAGGAGATGGGTGCAACAGACCGTGACATAAGCACAGACACACGCATGCGCGTCCGAACAGGACCGATTACACGAAGCCGCGCTCGAAATCAGGAGATGGGTGCAGCAGACCATGACGCCCGGAGTGTGTCGAGAGCAACAGAGCGTAACATTGGTAGAGTATATAAAGAACTGCCAGATCCAGAAAACGTCATTTCAGTTCGAGTAACCAGAAGCCGCAGTAAGCAGTTATCGGTTAGAACCTGAAGATGGCAGATGAGATTCTGCCGAAACGTCGTTCAGACAACCACGGTCCCTCTCGGGGCCTATCACCTACGCGGGAGTATACCCGGAAAACGAATTTAACATATATAATATATATATATATATATATATATATATATATATATATATATATATATATATATATATATATATATATATATATATATATATATATATATATATATATATATATATATATATATATATATATATATATATATATATATATATATATATATATATATATATATATATAGTACTTTTTTAATATATAACCCTATAAAATTGTTTATTTCTGCAAAGTATGTGTACATTTATACTAAATGGAAATAAGAGTGCCGATCTTACTATAAAAATTACCTACAAAAGTAGGACTAGGACTACAATTTCATTATTTTTCCACGCATGATGTTCTTAAATTTAATGTAATCAGCGCAGAAAATTTGAAACAAAATGCTACAGTTAAAGTTGAATTTATCGTGGACAGAATCTCAGAATTTTACTTCTTTTTTATATATTGTCGTTTGATTAAAGATAAAAATATCTTGAGATAAAGTTTGGTTTCATACATATTGTATTTGTTATTTCTTGTATGTAATTTTTGTTTATAGAATTTGCATTAAAAATTTTATTACCCATTATAATAACAGATATACAGTATTAATTAATCTAAACGTTTGCAAATATTAATAACCATATGTGTGTATTTACAAAAAGTAGCTGCTTTGAGAAGTAGTGAACTTTTATTTATTAATATTAAATAGTAGCAATTTGGATAATTTTTAACATATTTTATTTTTTATTGCGCTGAAATTTTATTTGTTTATTTGAATGGATTAAATTGGTTTTATTTAAGTTGTATTTGGAAAATTTGGTGCAAATTTATAATCAGTTTTCTTGGTGAAATCGGATTATTTTTTAAAAAAATGTATATTCTTTGCAAAAAAAACTTTAAACATAAATGCCTGATATAATAAAGTTAGTAGTGATCACGAGCTACAGTTTGTTGTTTGGATCTTTGCGTCTATATCAAATCAGGTACGACCTGTTCGTGTACTGCTATATTGCAGTAATGCATTTATAATATCAACAAATACAATGATAACCTATGTATAAATGACACGTTGTCCAGTACTCTCCAGTGCTCAAACGTAGAGTTGCCCTTTCTATTTATTTGTGATTATTTTATTCATACGGCTACTAATTAAGACGCACAAAGATCCAAACCACAAAGTAAGCTATAAATTACGTCAATTCGAGGGTTGATGCTAGGTGATGTGTCACCGCGTAAATATGTTCATGCATAATATATGAAAAAACATCTTACCTGGTAGTTATTTTGGCAAATTCGGTAAAATCAAAGTTAACAATATAATACGAAGGGGGCTGAAGGTATTGGTGAAAGTAATACTAACACACACATGTACATATTTTTAACTAGCGGTCGCAAAGGTAATAATAATGCACCTACTAAACCATTTTCCACCTTCCAGCTGCAAGCATTGGCGGTTTCATCTGCGCTATTCCAGACATATTTGTCATTCAGTTCAGAATATATTTTTTGTTTAATACTGCCACATCTTTGTGATAAATACCAGGATAAATATTTTTCTCTTAGTGTCGTTTCCGATTGCACCTGAATATCGTTATACTGCCCACTAGTACACTGCAAAAATTAACTAAATAGTGGGTTATGTGCCCTTTTTTATCCTGGTACCCCTTATAGGGGTGATCACAAAACTACTGGATGTGGAGATGTAGCGAGTCGAGACACTACTTAGCTCGGATAAGTTAACGAGTGTCACGACACAATAAAACTAGCTCAGATCTCAGGGTGTTTACACCCAGTTTATTTGAATTTCAATACAAGAAATTAATTACTCTACTTAAACCATGAATTATTCCTTCTCGTTATAAGGTGGTGCTTTAAAATAAAATATCAAATTCAACTACTATGAAACATGCTATATTCAAACAAATTTAATAAAAGAGTATGACACATAAAAAACTATTTACAGTACGATAACTGTGCCTTAAATGTTAATTAAAGTATTTACTACAACCCATATTCACAGATTGTAAACAGATTAAAACAAGGTTTTAACACCCTGAATGTGGCCACACAGAAGGTTCACAGCGTATTTGGTGACATAAGAGGGTAAGGTTATCGTTTTCAAACTTAAACTAAACAAAATGGGGTAATATTCACTTAAATAAAAATTAAAACAATATATACAGTTACCAGCTACCAGCTCGCACATAAGGGTAGATACTCATCAGACACACTTCCTCGTTCCCTTTTACCTGGACCTGGAACTTCACCCGATGCTTACGTAGGTACGTAGGCTCTTCAAACTTACGCTTGCAAATTACTGAACTGCGCTTCCGATGTACAGAACAGTAGATACCTCGCACTCAGGCTCGCAGAACTATACAAACTTCGTCTCAGGCGTGCACAACGATGCAGACTTCGCTCCCAGGCGTGCACCTTAAAGAAATACGTTTGAATTACACACTAATCAAACGTTAACCTACTGGTAACCTAGTAACGTAGTTAAACACAAAACGAAAACAATAACTATAATTTTACGAACTATTTACCTCAAACACAGAGGATGCAGGTGTCTTTCAATTTCTCCAGAAGAAAGACAAAAGGCATAACCTCACTTCTCATTTACTATGTGTTCAGAATACAGTATTCCTCAAAACAAGAATTATATTGTGGTATTTTAAATAAGCGTTTATTACAAACAAGTCTAGAAAATAAAGAAATAAACATGCTATCTTATGAAAAACAAAATGTCTAAGTGAAGCCTTACCAAAGATCGCAATTATATCCTGCTTCCAGTAAAAGTTCCTTTCTAAGCCAGTACTTACGCATTATACCCTGCATGCAAGACAAGGGAACTTAAATTTTAGAACAAATTCCTGATATCTCTCGCGGATGACCGTAGATCAGTCTTATGGAAATTGCCCTTTACGAGCAGATAGCCGGCGTATTTCACGATGAACGACAAGATACCGGAAGGATGATGACAATGCCTTGCGCAGTAGAGTACGGAACGGCATAGAATAACAAATAACTAAGGTTGCGAGGTATAGTTTTATGAGATTTTGTAATATTACCATTCACACACTTTTTTGACTGTCTGAGGAAAATGTGTATTTTAATGTTTGACGTTTCACGAAAACACTTTTTTACAACTTGTGCAATGTAATTCTGTGCTGTTAAATTGAAACTCCGGGAAATCGCTAATCCACAATTTCACTTCATCCTCTAAAGAAATTCAACAGGACATTTTAAAGAAGTTAACCTCCGTTGTCTTTAATTTCGCACTGTTTGCATATCTACGTGTTATTCACATAGACGTTTTATAAATACTACGTATTTATAAAACGTATCTAGCATGGTGCATAAACGTCATAGCTAAGGTGAATCCACCTATATGCATTGGAATTACTATTGGACACTCGACAATAACGAGCATCCCCGTGAAGATGACGGTCAGTAAGTAATTGTTTTTTATAGCTGCAAGCCATCCAGTTATCTGATAAAAACCTTTTTTTATAAAGAAAACAGATTTATTGCAGAGTATAGTATTTCCTCTCTCAGTGTAAATAGTCCATCTGAACCGCTGCTACCTGGTAAGTTCATTATAAAACCTGTCTGCGATGGAATAACACTGAAATCGTTCTTGAATATAACGAATGATACCCATTTGTTCGACGCCCATGGCATGGATGTAACTATGAATGAACTCCTTTGTCGGGCATTTTATTTTGAGAACTACCGTATGACATCTATTGATGTAATAAAAAGCTGCCTTCAACCATGTTCCCCAACGTGTAAGAATCGGCTGTGGTTATGTGTTGACGAGATAACAGGCTGTAAACAAAATTCTATTGTATGTTATAGTACGTGTACTGGACCCTCTTAAACCGACATTTCCACTGGTACTAGGTAGCAAGAGACAAAACAATTATGCGGGTGGTGCTGGAGACGTTAGAAGAATTTGACCTGTCAACAAGTCAAGTGTTGATGTTTGTGACCGATGGTGGCGCGACAATGCGTTTGATAGGCCGTTGTCGGTTGTAGGTTGGTACATGTTACGTGCAGGGGCGGTCGGTCCATGGAAGCAAGGGAAGCAGTGCTTCCCTTGGGATTATTAAAAAAAACACATAATTAGAACCTAATTATTATTTATCACATATATTAATCATTAAAATTTACTTTTACCCAATTTTAATAGACACGGTTCTGCATTTCAATAGCTGAGATAATGTTGCACGCTAAAACCGTAACGATGACACTCGATTAATCGAGCCAACACGAACTCGCGCGACTTCGATATAAGCAACTTCCTGAAGTGCATCCAATCCCCACTTCATAATCTTGATATCTGGGCCGTATAGCATGGTAATGCGTCTTGTTTTATAGATTTTAATCTCGATTTTCGATCTGCCTTTTTTTCAAAATCATCAAAACGGACATGAGCTTTAGATTTGGAAGTACAGAAGAGACTACCCAGAGTTGCTCCAACACGATGGAATTACAGTGGGAGGCTAGTACAAACTGTATCTGAATATCGACAGCCTCTAATTGATTTATTTGAAAATATTTTACAAAGCAAAGATGATTGGGACACTGAGACTTTGAATGGATCCAGAGGTTACTTAGATTCATTGAAAAGAGACTTTGATTTTAATTTTTTGTTAAATATTTTCTCCGAAATATTCCCATTTACTGACAATTTATTCAATATTTTGCAAACTAAATCAAATGACGTTAGATTTTGTGTAAAGAAAATTGAAGAATTCAAAAATTTGATTTGTAACAAAAGAAATGAATTTGAAAAGTTCTGGGAGAAAACTAATAATGACAATTTCGAGCCGCAAAGAAAAAGAATACGAACTGAATTTATAATGGATCGTAGAACTTCATATCGAAGACTTTTTATCGAAATTTTGGACAATATCACTGGACAACTAAATAATAGATTTAAAAATTTTAGTGATATACAATTTTTAGAATTTTGTAATTTTAATGAATTTAAAAATAAACAGTTTCCACAAAACGCACCTCAGTCATTGAGTGATAACTATGGAAATTTTTTTGATATAGTTGGGTTACGATCGGAACCTTCAGTTATTTATGCTACAGAAGATATTAGTCAGAAACATAACGCCAACGAACTGATTATCTTTATAAAAAAAAATAGTTTGGATCAGGCCTCCTCTGAAATGTTGAAATTGTATGAGTTAGTGTTGACGATACCTGCAACTAGTGCTTCGGTTGAACGCAGTTTTTCGACCTTAAAAAGAATAAAAACTTTTTCAAGAAATCAACTAGTGAAGAGCGGCTTTCAAAATTGTCCCTGTTGACAACAGAAAGTGATTTTGTGAAGGTAGATGTCCCAAAATTCAAACTTTTACGAAGAAGTTATTTCCGACTTCGCAAAAAAGGAGAGGCGGATTAAACTACATTATAAATAGGTAGGTATGTACATGTTAACTACTTAACTAGCCGGCTCGATTTATAGTTGGCTAGAGAGTGCACGATGTCAAGTGTGACTGAACAAACTCTCTATTTCGCTGCGGGTTCGATCCCCGCCACCGGCACTGGAAATGTCGGTGAGTATGGTTGTATGTCTGTGTTTTTTTCATAAGTGTAACCCTCGCCCGTGCAGCTTCGGCTTTGGAATCGGGGATTGCCTAATTTTTGTGGTGTTTTTATGTTTTATGTTTATTGAGAAGTGGCGGTCCTACAAGTATACTTTTTTTCTAGATATCATAACTTTGCGGCTTTCGACATTTGCTTTAAAATGAGTATATGGAAGCCACGCCCCTTTTCTTAAAAAAAGTTTTGCCTCGCTTCGCTCGGGGCTTCGCACTACCCATCACCCTATATCACAAACTGCTTCCCTTGTATCAAAACTCACCGCACGCCCCTGGTTACGTGTAAAGTGCATGCTTTACATCTTGTGGCAGAAACTATTCGACAAGGTTTTCCAGAGGTGGATGCATTAATAGCAAGTACAAAAACAGGTGTTTCTTAAATCTCCTAAACGTCTTCGCGCATTTCACAGCAAGTGTCCCGGTATTCCCAAATCACCACAGCCGATTATTACAGGTTGGGGAACATAGTTGACGGCAGTTTTTAGATTATGCTGAATATTTACAACAAATAAAATCTGTGATACTACAATTCAATCTTGACGAGGCTGCAGCTATTAAGGAAAACCAGACAAAATTCGAAGATATTTCTGTTGAAACAGCCTTAAAAACTATTTACAGGATTACATGACGCCAAAAGAAACTAAAAAAATATTGCGTTATCGTTAGCGGAGTAACTGCAAATAGTGGACGAAGGAAATCCACTGCTACACGCTATAGGTGACGCAAAAAATGAGCGCGTTAGAGAAAAGTTTGCACGTGTGTTAACGCAAAATACCGGTTTTACTAAATTAAAACAAATTTCTGATGGTAGTGATAGTGCATCTCCAGATCCGTTAAGTGCGTTCAAAGACTATTTTAAGTATGCCTGTATTACATCAATAGATGGCGAACGGTTGTTCTCAAAATATAAGCGTATTTTTTCATCACAGTGAACAACACTCACGGAGACAACCATAGAAACATACCTGATGCCGAAAAGTTTATACAGATCTTTTCCAGTTTGTGATAACCAAGCTAATCAAGAGGGTAAGTTGTGCATACACATTTTTATAAATTTTAACAGTTTATTGCTTCTGTTACTAGTTAATTTCTTTTATTACGCTTATTATGGTACGTATGCCTATGTCCCGCAGCACATCTCTGCCAGCTCCACTAAGAAAGAGAAAGATAATCTCTTTTCTTGAAAATGGGGCCTGCATTATTTTTGTTATTATTAGCTTATTCTACGTATAGTCTAATAATATAAGTATACCAAATTTCGCTTGGTTATATCTTAAAGTAAGGCATAAACAGTGAAACAAAGTGACGGTATATTTTAGAGATCTGTAACCAATTCTCAATGTTTTTTGTTTTTTTTGAAAACATGTTTATATTATATAAATATAGCAATAATTTTTATCATTCTACACTTTAACAAAAATTGGTGCTAAAGAAGTAAACAAATACATATATCACTACCCAGAGATAAACTTTAATAGCTATGAAGTTCATATAGAATAATAATATAATATTCGTTTACGAAGCACGAACTCCGTCGACCTGGTGCTGACCCAGGCACTATAAGAATAAAAATAATTCATTTTTAAGAAATACTATACTTTTATAATGTTTTATTGTAAAGCGTATACTTTGCAGTTTCTTTCAAATAGTTCACCAATACCTCACAAAATAAACCGCTGTTGTTTATCGACTGAATCAGCTAAAACTTTAATTGTTTAAGAAACAGTTCAATTTAAAATAGCGCTCAGAAGGTGTTAAAGTTTCAACACAACTTATAGTGATTAGAATTCTTCCACCTTGATTATTAAAAATAGAAGTTTGTATTTTTTAAGTAATTTTCTCTTAGAATATTATTACTATCGTCGGGTCTTGAACTTCCTGCGCAGAGTTTATTGATTTTTAAAAAAATCTGTTTTATTTTAAGTCATTCAGAAGTAGAGGGAAGTCCAATACACAGACGGTTTTTGGTATGGAATAACTTTATATTGGTTGAACATAAAAAATTACAAATGCAACATCTTAATCTATAATTCTGGAAGTTTTTTTTGCTTAAAAATTGAATCGCGTAGGTGGCCACCTTTTGCTACATATTCTTCTAACCGTCGCATATGTCACAAATACAGCAGGTATTTTTGTCTAAAAGCTTGTGGTTTTATTTCCTCCTAGCTGGGTTATTATACTTTTATTTTAAGTTGGGCGCCACGTGACTTATTGCCACGAAAAATCTTAATTTTATTGCCTTGGTATTTGATCGTAGGAATTGTAAGGGTAGGGGGTGAAACAACCCTAAAACAAATAATCAAATATATAAATATAATTAAAAGATAATATCTTTGTATATAAAGGTTTATGATATAATTTTAAATTGATTACTAAACTAATAAGATATAATTATTGAAGATTAATCTAAACAAACCGCAAGCAGGTGTCTGGTTTGCCGGGTCCCGTTGTATGTACGTCAACGGGACCCGGCAAACCAGACACCTGCTTGCTGGCCCCGCCTATAAATAAAGAAAAACACAGGTGTGAGCGTTATTGCCCCTTTACTATAAGATCTTAATTGATTAACTACCTATGTTAATATTAATTTTTTTTTTTTTTTTTTTTTTTCGGTTGCCCGACGCTGGACAGTCCTCCCGTGGCCTCCGACGCCTCACGGGAGTCGCGCCAGCACATTAACCTCAGCCACTCCCCACATCCCGCAGGGTTAGTGACTGTAGGCTCCGGAATCGTGTGCCCTAAGCAGACGGAGAGAACCAAGAATGACCGCCTTCTGCATTTGGCCTGCCAGCCACTCAGCTGATTTTTGGCAGGCCGGTATGATCTTCAGTTCCGAGAGCAGCGTAGGCTTTATCCCTCCGAGTACACCGATAATAAGGACGACCATTTTGACCGAGTAGCCTGGGTACAGCACTTGGAGCTCGTACCGGAGATCGCGATATTTGGTCCGTTTCTCCTCCTCCTTCAAGGTGATGTTTTTCTCCGCAGGTGCCGAGAACTCGATGACATACATCACCTTGAGTTGATGGTCGAGGAGGACTATGTCAGGCTTGTTGGCTTGGATTAGCCTGACAGTCGGGAACGAGTAGTTCCAGTAAATCCGGCATTTCTCGTTCTCGACAACGGACTCAATATCTCCGGGGACGTAAGGCAGCACTGGTGTCTGGTCTACCCCGTACGAGTGCCTTAGATGGTAGTATAGCACTCGTAAAGCCCCGTTATGTCGATGGATGTAGGCCGAAATCGCATATATGGGGCAAATTAAAAATTTTTAATGTAAAATGCGGTTCGAGAACTTTTCTCAAAAACCTAGCCTCGCAAATAATAATTTTAAAAATAATTAAGTCTAGGAGTATGCAAGTCACTTACTTATCTGTCCTCGAAGATCTGAGATGAATATGTTCTTTTTTTAATAACGTTTGATTTTTAATTTTTTTGTTAGTAGACAGCCTACGTCCGTAGAAGCCTGCTTTGGGTTTTCTAATTTTAATGAATAAAAAACAACGTAAAGTTTTACAATAAAACCTGATGACGGAAGACTCCTCAAGCCAAAATCTACGAATGATAAAAGCTGTCGAAGAAGTGCTTCTGGTTGTCTGCGGTGGATGTCGTAGAAATATTTTATGTGTGGTGGACGCCATCTTCATATCTTGAATACCAAAGAATAACCCAGCCTCGCACGTGGAGAAATGTCTTAGTACCTATCTTAAGACATCTGGGGCCCGCTGAGATCTAATTATCTATGAAGCTACCAACGAAAATCTGCTTTAAGGGTTTGAATCGAATTTTTACTAAAAAATATCATTTTTTTTCAATTAAAATCGACTAATTTTAAGGTACAATTTTAATTTTAAATCTTTACTTTACAAATACATAATCGATCTGCCAAAGTCGATTTTTCATTTCCTTTTTTTTATTCTTGACAACTGCCAAATTTTTTAGTAAAAATTCAATTTTAGGTCAAAATTATAAAAAAATTATAGCTAAAAATAAAAAATCCGGCTCGACAGATTGATAGAGAATTTCAAAAGGAACATTTAAAAAAAAAGTGTTTGATAACTTTAGCTTGAAGACTGGTAGACTGATTTGGGTGGAACAGTAGGACTTCATCCCACTGTGCGCCGTGAGAAATTTGTTTATTTACGAGATCATATCTGAATCAGATCAAAATAGCAAATACAATGGCACAGTTTTGATCGATAAATTAATTTTAACATTTGTAAAGTAAAAATTACAAAATAAAATTATTAAAATTTAGATAAGGAGTGCTATCACCTCTTTTTTCGCGCCGCCAATGCACGAAAAAAGTAATTTAACTATAATTTAGTTTAAAATAAATAGTTATAAACTTAAAAAATTTTTTAATTGTCTACATAGAACTAGCAGTAATTTGTAACGATACATAAAATTTGGTTTAAATTTTGAACACTATCATTTTGTAGGTGTATTTATTTTATTTGATAATCATTTATTTTTGTTTTAATAAATCAAATTCAGCAAAAAAAATCTATAATCCTAGTTTTTCCATTATTTATTGAATGTATAAGATATGAAGTCAACAATTAAAATTATTGAGTATAAATTCTAAAGGGTCTAAGTGCCACAACCCTCAAAATAAGTTATTTGAATTTAAAACTACCCATGTAATGACTAATGAGTTAATAAAGTTTTGATTACACAATGTTATGCATTACCATACAATCAAATACCTCATATCAAACTGTAATGAAAACGTAACTAATGTAATACTTTCCAGCGAGTCTACATATACTCGGGATTCCAGATTAGATATACATATTCCAATAATTTTGAGGTGTTAAAAAACATCAAAAAAATGGAAATATCTGCAAAACCTTAGTGTTTCTTATAACAAACACCAAGCTTCTATACGAAGACTACGACTTTTTCGATATGGTTTTTATATGTTAAATTTTCATCAAAAAGTGACACCGAGGTCTCTGATAAATTCGGAACGGGTCAGTGCAATATTATCCAATTTATATTCATAGAAGATTGGATTTTTTTTTGTTATACGACATGACATAACATTTGATTTCTCTACTAAGTGGGAGGTTATCAGCATCACACTATTTTTTTATTGTAGAAAGATTATTTTGAAACTTTTCACAATCAATTGACTGATTTTATAAAAATCTTTGTATGATCAGCATATAATAAGATGTCAGCATCTAAGAACACTCACTATGTTGTTAATGAATAAAACGACAGAGGGGACCCAGGATGGAACCTTGTGGTACCTCTGAGATAGCATGAATTTCAACAGACTTGAAACCACAGTAATAAAACTAATAAAAATAATGTTTATTATTTATTTCTTTGGTTTTGGTTTTTATTATTAAAACAAATTGTGTCAATAAGTGTTCTGATAAAGCTAATATTGTAATGGAATGTATACAAGACGTTCACCTGGTGCTTATTTGTTCTATAACTCAATGGCCATTGTAGATAGAACCAAATTAATACGCAAGTTTTCAGCATTCAAAACAGCATATTTCAAAATTGTTTTAATTGTACAGAGTATTCCATTTTGGCTGGGCTATTGTTAATTTAAATGTAACACCCTATATATTATTACATATTTAGTTAGGGAACATTAAGAGCTTTCCACCATAACATGTATTTATTTTGAGCGATTTATGAGGTATTTAAAATTTTTGAAAATTTATATTTGATTTCTAATGAGAAACGTAATTTTTTAACTTAAGATAATTTCAAATTTTTATTGCAGTAGCGACAAAACTAGAAATGAGTGTATTCGACCAAACAATTTTATCTACAGAGTGTTTATAATTTAATGTAGGATTTGTAGATTCTAAATAATTTTTTTTATTTTTAATTTATATTCCGTTTCATTTGATTAGAAAATTACAAATGGTTTCCGACTATCTCCCATACTTGAAATTAATCTTGGATGGTTCTAAGGATGTGGGAATTTAAGTTAATGATAAGAATCGTAATCTAACCTCAATAAGATTTCTGGAAAATACTTACAAAATCAGGAGATTTTTGCAACTCTCAAATCACCTCTATAACTACATTAAGACAGGTAGTCACAAGAACATAGACCCTATTTTAAGATTTCCTGGCACACAGTATCTCAATTAGTAAATATTCCGCTAACAGTGTCACTTAGCGCCTTTGATATATCATTAAGCTTTGCAAATAGATCATTTTGTGATGAACACCTCACAATATCAAATTTTGACACTTAGACCCTTTTAGAATGTATGCTCTTTAATTAATTATCAATATCATAGTAGTGGCACTTTGATTAGGTGGCCAAACATAAATGAGTGATTCTACCAGAAACGTCAGATTTAGGTCCCTGCTGATTTTTTAAATTATTTGCGCTTAAAATAGAAAAATAAAATATTTATTATTTCAAATGCATTAGTTTCATTTACTTTCCAAATATTTTGTTTTATTTTTTTAGTAAAACTGTAAAATATATTGGGTACTGGATAAGAGATCTCTTCTCCGTGCCATGTCCCCGCATACAAGTATGTCAACTCATATCTAAATTAAACACTTGAAAATATTAGACAAGAATCAGTTACTTAAATGTTCATAATCAGGAACTCAAAGTATTTTCACTCTAAATAGCATTGGTTGTAATTCTTCACACATTTACTTTTTATAATAAAAAATTGCTGCGTTCCCGTGCCATCACCTCAGCTCCGTGTACAGTTGCTTAATTTCTAATAAAAACCAATAGATGGCAAGAACAGTAATATTTCGAATAATAGGTACCTAATGCAAATCAAATACTAGTTTGTAACGTCTATTTGAATCGAACAACTGTTGATCAAGGAATTTGTGATATTTCTGTGAATTATTGTTGAAAAGGTAAGAATGTCGTAAATAATTTTCAGCTCCGTGTACTTTAAATTTTCGGTTATATTATAAAGTAATTCGACGATACACTAGTGTTTTATTTCTCTAAATAAACTGCAACCATTCTCCAAATGTCAAATTCCTAACCTCAAAATTTAAATTTTATTGGCCAATAAACGCAAAAAATTCCCAGCTCCGTGGATCTCAGTTCCGTTACCACCGAGCGGTAACGGAGCTAATGTAATGGAGCTGAAAAAATTTAATTAATTCGTATTATTGTTACTATAGATATTAATTTTAAATAAGATTCTTGAATTTGTGAGCATTTGTCGCATAACTTTCATAAGAATATACACTTTAGGTTAAAAATGGCAAAATCAAAAAGGAAAGCTGTTGAAAAAAAACATTAAAACAAATTAAAAAACGAAATGAAAAGAAAAAATATCTATATGGAAGTTAAGAGAAGTTATATTATAAGGAATGACCCAGAAAAATATGAAGAGAGCAAAAGAAAAAGAGAGAGAAAGGTACATTAAAAGAAAGGCAGAGGGAAAAATTAAAAGTATAAGTGAAATTAGGATAAAAAATCATATGATTCTAAAAAACAAGTGAAAATTTTGGAAAGAGCATTAGCTGATCAAATTCCTCCTTCTACTTCCCCATTGGAATTTCAAAGAAATTATGTTAGTACTCCTCAGCTTTCAAGGAGATTAGTGGTGGGACGTAAAAAAAGACGCAAAAATAGAAAGAATCTTAGACCAAAAGTTGCAGAATTGGAAAAGGAACTAAAAAAAGAACAGCAAAGAGCAAAGAGAAATACAAAAAGCGACTTTCAAGACAATCAGATGCACTGCGGGATACTCCAAAAAAATAAAGTAAGAGCATTATTGCAAGGACAGACTGTTACCCCCGTTATAAAAAAGAAACTTTTATTTGCAGAAGTTCTTTGTTTGCAATTAAAAAAAAACTTTTCATCACAAAAAACCAGATCTGATAAAAAGAACAAACTTTTCTAATGTGTCTGGATAATTAATAAGAAAATACCGCTATCAGTATTTTATGGAAGATGTCTTCTCTTCGCGGATTATTCGTTCAAAAAATGGAGTACATTTTCTTAATGAAAAATATAGAGATTAAAAAAAAAGTACAACTTTTTTATCTAACGATGCCAGTCGCGTATGTCCAGGAAAGAATGATACGGTAACAGAAAAAAAAAATAAAAAAAAAGATTTTTGAACTACTCGCCAAAAGCACTATACCAAAAATTTTTTACTGCTCATTCACAAATGAAAATAAGTTATCTTTTGTTCTGTAGAATACACCCTTTTTACTTGCATTTCTTTAAGTCACAATATAGTCACGTTTGTCTTCAAATCTTCCATTCTTCATTTAACACACTTCCTGACATAACCAATTGATAAAATTTTTTAAATATATGAAAGAAATTTGCTTTTTAAAGTTTCAAAAATATTTTATTAGAAACTCTACACGGCTTTTTAAACCTTTGTCAAGAGTACAGGGAATACTGAACAATAAAATTTGTGTTCATTGCTTATATAACCACATCTGGGACCTACTATAAAACTATTGTAAAATATGTTTTTATAAGTTGAATATTACTTTATTTTTTAAATCTAAATTATTTTATTTAAATATGGTGGCCGGTAAAAATGTGTTGTTCATTCGTTAAATTTTTTTTATTATTTTTAACAGCCTTACTTATTTCTAATTGTTCTAATAGATCTAGTTTCTTTCCTTTCTTTTCCGAATGGAGTAATTTGACATTATTTAAATCTATAAAATGACTGTTTTCTACACAATGTGTTGACATACCCGTGCTATATACATTGTTTACAATAGATTTTCTGTGTTCCTCGAATCGCTCTTTTACATTTCGTCCAGTTTGTCAAATGTATATAGTATCATAGTCACTACAGTTTAACTCATATACTCCTGTTTTTTGTAGCTTTTTTAGTTTTGTCTTTATTATTAATTAACATTTTACCTAAATTATTTTTATTTACTGAAATTGTTCTACATTCCAGTTTATTCAGTTTATTACTAACTCTATTGCTGATCTTAGGCCTATAATTAATAAATTTATATCTCTTATTGCATTTCTGAGAAGAACCGGCATAAAATTCCTTACGTAAATTTTTCTTTTGTTTGTTTTTTATTAGATTATCTATTAGGTTTTCTTTATTGCCATTGTTTTTCGCAAATTCTTTGATTACGTTATGTTCTTTTTTTAAAATTCTCTTCGCTTAATCATTTAAAATAATAGACAAACTTATAAATAACTCCAATATTGACAGTGGCAAAATATTCAAGAACAACTTGGTTGCTCTTCACAGCAGCTTAAACAAATTACATGTTCGGAATGTCATCAGTACCAATGTATTGAAGAAATTAAGAAAAATCTTTCAGGAACGATATTATTATCTACATGGAAATTGTGTCTGTAAATATGCTGCTGAAGTACAATCGGCCCATTTTGGAGGTTCGAAACAAAATAACTCTTCATACGATTGTTACTTACCATAAGTATTCTGCTAGTAACACGATAAAAGCAGTATCTTATTGCACTCTGTCTAAAAATCTGTCACAATGCGAATAGTATTTGTGCTAATTTATCTCCGGTTATTACTTACATTAAACAAAATATTCGAAACTTTAAAGTTCCTCACTTTTTAAGCGATGGGCCGACCACCCAATACAAAAATAAAACAATGTTTTATCTTATGAGAACTCATCTTGCTGCTCAATTAAAATTAAAATTTCAGCTCCATGACTAAGAACCTCAGTTCCGTGAAACAAAAACCAATATTTTTCGAAAATATGTAATTTTTAATTTGGGCCATATTTACAAACGTGTTGTTGTTTAGTTTTTTTTATTGCTTGACTTCATAATATGCATTATTTATAAAAGTACAAGAATTAAAAATTTTTTTCATGAAATCTGACGTGTATAGTAGAATTACCCAAATCTGTAAATTACTCAGTTATGAACGAAAAACTAAAACTATTATGTTGTTTTAAATCATATGCAGATTTAGTAGTCGAAATTACAGACAAAACTGTATGATTTAACTTTCTCATCTACATAGAGAAAGTATTGGCGTCGTGATAAAAGTCGAGTTCCAGATTTTGATGAAAATTGACGTTTTGAGACACGAAAATAGAAAAATTGTCCAAATTAGCATGCCGTCTATGAGTCCGTATGTCTGTAAGTCCGTGTGTCTGTATATCTGTGTGTCTGTATATCTGTGTGTCGCTAGTCATAGTTGTGCTATCATTTTTTTAAACACGTCTTTACTGTAGAAACCTGAAACTTTACATATATTGTCTGAGCGGTTCAGGTCAGAACCGTATTAAATATCAGTGAAATGTATGCACCAGGAACGTACGACTCAAGGGGTCAAATCAAAAAAAATGTTCAAATAAAAATTGTTCAGAATGAACACATGTTTCGAAAATAGCTCTTGAAAATTTTTCGTCAGATTAACCGCTACTGAGAAAAACGGTCTAAAATTTATTCCATTTAATTAAAATATCTGATGTGGCTAGCACATAACTTTCTTATACCAGTATATATTATCCTGATCTAAACAAATCATTATATTTAATTCTTCACTTACCTCAATTAAATTAGTGTACCTTGAAATGTATCATTAAAATTTTTAAATAACTAATTATCAGCGTCGTTCGATACTGTCAATAATAATTCATGTCATATATTTTAATTTCTTCTTATTGATATTGACATTTTTGTAACTAAATTAGACATTTCAAATGTCAAACTGCCAAATTTATCCTAACCCCATTTGATGAGGTCAAGTGTGTAAAAAATTTCAGTTTATATCAGCTTTACTTAAGTACTTGAAAAATATATTTTATTGACTTGATATAGTGGACATGACTTATATATAATCTTTCATCAAGAATATATTTTTTGTAAAGACAAATACAAAAAGTTTGGGTGTCGTGGACCTCCTTTCAGCCGGCCAATTTTACTCATCACCGAATTTTTAATTGTCTTAGGCCTTTAAAACAAGTGTACCAAATTTGAAAGCTGTATCTCAAAAACTGTGGTTGCTATCGATATACTAGACATACGGACAGATTTTTTTCCATAAAGTTATGTTTTTTCATTATAATTCGTCGAGATTCGTCCACAAATGCAATAAATTTTTTTCCCGAAATTGTACCTGTTCCGTATTTCATTCATTATGTCTTCTGGTGGTACCACATTCACCAAATTTAATGTGTCACCTAAAATGTTGTTGAACATCTTAATTGCCAAATTTAGGCATTCTCCCATTCGTGTTTTTTGAGTTATCGCGGATACACACACATACGCACACGCGCACGCCCACGCCTACACACATACCCACACACCTACACGCACGCACGCACCGACAGACATCATTCTGAAAATAGTCGGAATGGATTCAGGAGGGTTCAAAACGTATATATCAATCAAAATCTCGAGGACGAAAAAAATAACGATTACTATACTTCCTTATATTAGGTATAAGAGAGTAAAAATTAATGTCTGTCTCTCTCGTTTGTCTCATTTATCTCGTTTATGTGGTTATCTCGTTTGTCTTATTTATCTCATTTATCCTATTTTGTTTATCTTATTTATCTTGTTTTGTTATTCACCTTTTTTCTCTTATTCATTTTGTTTATTTTGTTCGGTTTAATTAATGAAAATTACATTTTTATGAGAAAGTACTGTAGAGGATTTTTTTTTTTTTTTTTTAAATACGAATTTAGTGTTTAGTCCGGTGCCATATGTCCAAAAATTAGGTCCCGTGTTCTCTTCGTGAAGAAAGCAATGCAAAATATAAAGAACTAAAAATATTAGTGAATGATTGTATCTCGATTTATTTTGATCCAATTTGAACGAATTTTTTTGTTTAACATACTAGGTAAAGGTATATATTTTATGAGAAAAATAACGGTTATATTGAATCCAAAAAAATTTCATACAATAAGAACAATATTAAATTTAAACTTATACACACATATCATTTGAAAAAAAATATCGTGGTTAAACAAGGGGAATATCTTCATCAATTTCACCGCCTTCACGTTCATCATCAATGCCAAAAACTAGTTCACAAGTTTCGACAGTATTTTCAATTAAGTCCTCGTCACAAAACCAACTACACATTTCTGTACACGGAAGTGAATTAGCTGCACGTTTGCAACAATTACTACTACATTTTGTTTTGGCACAGTTACACTTGATGAGTTGAAAAATACAGCCTAAGTTGCTGGGGAGTACAGCAATAGGTACCAGATGGTTATTTTCATGCTGTAACCCAAAATAAGTTGGATCTGGTAGGTTGGGATGTGTTTTGTCATTAATGGTTTGAAGGTGAGCTCTTTGTATAGCTAGTCTTAGTGACGGTCTTGTGGGCGGAAGATTTTCATTAGCCGCCTTTGCGTGAATAGCCATCACCTAAGTTCTCCAACAGTGGTAACCTGTGTGCCTGATATGTATACCGTGCACATAAATGTTTCGATAGAAAGCATTGTGTGCTCTGACATATAACTTGTTTTCTCAAGATTTGCCAAAGTTTGCAGAGTGTTGCCATCAGGGACAATAAAGGGCTTGCAAAACCTTAACTTTCTTTTTTATTGAATGATCGGGTTACATTATTAATAGTAGTGCTGAATTCAGAAATAGATTCTCTATCTGATTTTGCAAATTTTATTTGTTTTGGGGTGAGATAACTGGATAAATTTCAACAGTTTCAAGCTATCTTTAGTCACGTCTACAATTTGTCTGCTATTGGTTGCATAAAAGTTTACTGTCGTAATAATCCAGAAATTTGTCGTATAAAAATCTCAACATGGCTCAACGTATATAAGTAATATAATAAAAAAATAAATTTCCTGAAAAATGCCTGCCACCAAATGGAATTGAAAATATGTTGAGGGCTATATTCGCATAAAATATAAAGCATAAGTTGATATCAGTATCGATTTTTAAGTATAATTTATTATTATCCCGTTTTATAGAATCCAACTTCGTACATATTTATCAGACCAGACGCCGAAGTGAGGTTGTTTCTTATCTTATATAATGCTGAAACGGCTCACTTGTACTTATACCGTGTGTCCCAAATTCGATGCTCACCATTGCGATCTCGAAAATGGTAAGAGCTACAAGGTCGGTTAAATGGGATAAGTTTTACCAAATTTTATGCAGATTCCGAATCCTGCAACCGTTTTTGTGATTTTCCAAAGAAACTATAATTTTGGGATTTCTCTTATTGGCTGTAGCCAAGTAATCCTTGGTCAGACAGGTTTTAGACTTTTACATTATTAAAACACTTTTTGGAGACTAATATTTTAGTGTAGAAACAAATGTGAGATATCCGAAGTAACTTTTGATTTTTATGGCAGCTATCTTGATTTTTCAGATTGCGCTTAAAAAGAGCTTTCGAATGATGTATCACATGCCGAGGAAGAACTGTTTTTCAAGAGACTAATTTAAGAAAAGTTATCATATCCATTGCTTAACAAAACAAAATAGTAGGCCATGGAAAATCAACAAGGTATTTTGATTTCAGGGATACACCTAATACCAACTATTATAAAAAATAACAGTAATATTAAGGTTACCAGTTTGACATTTAAATAATTTTAATTTTCTGTTAAAATACTGAACATAATCGATATGGAGAAATTTTTTTAATAACAGCAAATTAACATAGTATAAGAAATGATAGTAAAGGAGAAGATTTAATAAAATTATTCAATATGACCTCCATTTAGCTGAATACATTTTTAGCATCTACGCCTAACTGAGCAGATTACTCTCTTGCGAGTATTGACATTTATTGTGCCAAAAACGTCCCTAACTCTGTCTTCCAAAATATCGATAGTTTCTGGGCTCTCAAAATCATACACTTCATTTTTCACCGTACCCCACAAATAAAAATCAGGAAGGATTAAATTAGGCGAGCGGGAAGGCCACAATACTGGTCCTCTATTTGAAATTTTGTGGTTACCAAAATTTTCCTTCAATATCCGTCTAACATTACTAGTATTATGTGCAGGACAGCCATCTGGTTGGAACCAAAATTCGTTTATTTCTTGTTCTGTAAAAAGCTGTCTTATCTCGGGTACAACTTGATTTTCTCGAAGTTTACGATAGACTGATCCCGTTAAATTGTTGTGAAAAATGATTGGACCAATTAAATGGCGATCTAAAAATAATAATTGAGGAAAGGGTTATAGGCAGATCAGAGGAGTGGAATAGGAAGATAAAAGGTAATACCTATCATGCCGCACCAAACATTGAATTCAAACCTAGTTTGGAATCTTCTTTGCGTAGTTACATGTGGATTTTTTTGTGACCCAGTGGTGATAAGTGAAATAAGCTCCTCCTTTTGTGCATTTCACGGCTCATAAGGTTTTGAAACACCTCTAAAACGACTTTCATCGGTCCATATAACTCTCGATTGAAAATCGAGTTGTTCTTTCTGATTAAACCAACGACAAAATTTAAGTCTTCTACCAGAATCATTATTGTTTAAAGCTTGGACAATTGTAGTTTTTTTACGGATGATATTTCCTTTGTTTTAATGTCTTGTGTACAGTTGTCTTAGGAATATTTGTTTCGCCTGCAATTTGTCGCACTGATATGAGAGGATTATTCTTAACAGCTTCGAGAATATTATTTGTGCGGTCAACATTATCAATATCATACCGGTTTCTTTTATTATCAAAACTCCCGTAATTTAACAAATTACTTACAATTCTTCCAAAAAATTGTTCTGTGTGGTTGCATTCTCTCCGGAAATGTTTCTAGGTAGGTCGCCAATGCGTCTTGAGAATTTACATTTACTGTCTCCTCAGTACTGCTTTACTATCATTTCTTCTATTATGTTAATTTGCTGTTAATCAAAAATTTTCTCTATGTCGATTATGTTCAGTATTTTAACAGATAATTAAAATTATATAAATATGTCAAACTGGTAAACTTAATATTACTGTTATTTTTTATGATGTTTGGTATTATAGGCCAGGCGACAGGTCGAAAAAAAAGCCTCAATAAGGAAATAATTAGTGGAAAGCTGGAAATTGCTTTAATCGCTTTATTTGGACCCAGATATTACTCTCCCAAGTTTTCCCCCTCGAGCGAAGTCGGCGTTGGCCCTTCTGGCCCTAAGAAGGTACCATTTTTCGGTTTTTTGCAAGTATCTCCCAAACCATCAATTTTATCAACAAAATACCTATTATAAAAAATAATCTGGAGTAAATTTGCTACAAAAATGTTCTTTACCGTTTGTCTCTAAAGTGAACCGTTACGGTGCTACGACCATTCAAAGTGGAACCCTTTTTGATTCTTGCGGAAAAGTTATCGAAATCATATGCCATATCAAAGTTTCTACATGTTATAAATATTTGTCAGCATTCCAGGTGCACAAACGGGAAAACAAATCACCGATTCATTGTTTTTTCTTGCTGTGACAATGATATCAGCACCATATTTATCAAGCAACCTATTTTTCAACGTTTTCTCATTAGGAATATAGCCCTCAAAATCTTCGAATATCTCTTTGAATGTGAATTGACATTCTTCTCGATTTCGTTCCATATAAGAGCAAGCGTACTCGAAAGCAGCAGTGAATGACGAATGTTTTCGCGCAAGAGCCGTGATATCGACCCTCTGCAGCGACCAAATCATTTACATGTGCAATTCTCCTAGTAACAGCCTTGGCCCATGCATCGTCACGCTTATCAGCTGTCTCTACCGGTGTGTTTTTGAAATGGGGTGTTTCCACGCGATGAACAGTATCGCGACTGTCAATGGGTTTTTTAATAACACTTTTTAAAAATTCTTCGGATGCATTTTTGCCGCACAAAATACAATTAACCTTGAAGTCGAACTGTTCACACGATCACGAGCTTCGGTCCGTTGTTGCCCTTTCCCAAGATTTTATTGCCACGGCAATATTTTTGTCTTTGGCATACGATTTTTGGCACTTAACATGAACATTCTGCAATCCTTGTAATTGCACATGCCTATTATCACGTCTTTTCACACTACTTTCACGTAAGGTTCTTAATCCTCTCTCCTTCACTATAATAGTGTCTCCATCTTCTAAACCTTTTTTCACAAATAAAACAAACGGTTGGATTACCAGCCGCGGCCATTGCCGCATTTTCACAAACTACAATCTTGATTAATTATTTTGTTCGTAAACACGTATACACTCAACCAGATCGTTCATGACACTGGTGTGGTATGGGAGCAGCGTTGCCAGCTGTATGGGAGGCCGAGCGCGGCAAGCCAGCTGCATCTGCAGGTGTTACTATCCCCACGTACACAGTGTTGCCAGCGCCCTCGGTGAGAAAGTAATGAAGTCTACTTGTAAAATGTACTGAATGTACTTATAACATGTAGAAACTTTGATATGGCATATGATTTCGATAACTTTTCCGCAAGAATCAAAAAGGTTTCCACTTTGAATGGTCGTAGCATCGTAACGGTTCACTTCAGAGACAAACGGTAAAGAACATTTTTGTAGCAAATTTACTCTAGACTATTTTTTATAATAAGTATTTTGTTGATAAAGTTTATGGTTTGGGAGATATTTGCAAAAAACCGAAAAATGGTACCTTCTTAGGGCCAGAAGGGCCAACGCCGACTTCGCTCGAGGGGGAAAACTTGGGAGAGTAATATCTGGGTCCAAATAAAGCGATTAAAGCAATTTCCAGCTTTCCATTAATTATTTCCTTATTGAACTACCTGTCGCCTGGCCTATTAGGTATATCTATGAAATCAAAATAACTTTTTGATTTTCCATGGCCTAATATTTTGTTTTGTTATGCAATGGATAATTTTTCTTAAATTAGTCCTTTGAAAAATATTTTTTTCCTTGACATGAGATACATCATTTCAAATTTTTTTTAAGCGCAATCTAAAAACGAAAAATCCAATATGGCTGTCATAACAAAAACAAAAGTTGCTTCGGATATCTCGAAAACAAAGTTGTAAATTTAAAAATCTTTTTTGGCCACCCTGTATACTTTTAGGAAGTGAAAATGGTTGAGTGTCATCATACAGATGTCTCATAACTGGTAGTAACATATTTTTTCTTAAAATGGTATAATTTCAGCAAAAAAGATCATTACATCCAAGTGGTTGGAAGAGAGCCAATAATAATACAGGAGTGGAAGGAGACCACAAAGAGGTTTCAAAAAATGTTCTGATATACATGGCATTCTATTTAAAAAATTTTAGTTGACTCTGTGGAATCGTCATGGCTCACCCTGTATATTCGAAAATAATTTCCGGTTATAGACTTTTTGTCTAGTTTATTTATGTTTGTAATCAAGTATCTAGCTATCATAGAACTTGACATATCGAAGTCGGACGTACTATTGCCCCATCCTGTATAGTACGCAATAATTATTTTATTCTTTTTTTCTAGAAATATCTGTTTTTAACATTGTAGTTTTCAATCTTTGTTTTTTTTAGTTTATGCACAGATGGTAATGACGGCGCATTTGTTAAAAGTTAAAGACCATCACGCACGCACCCGTATACTTTCAGATTGCTACGATTACTAAACTACTATTAGATACATCAACATCATCAGTGAACAAACTGCCAAGCTTCATATAATTTTATATGGAAAAGTCCTTCATTCCCGCACAGTAGGACAACTCTTTGCCTCTATCCTGGTTCCACTGGTTGCATATGTTACAAGTCTAGAAATAATCACACCAGATGAATTTTTATGTGGCGTGTTCATTAATATTTATATTTGTTTTATAAGTGCTGGCTCTGAAAAATTCAATACAAATCCGGACCCTGAATATTATATTTACGAAAAGTCCTCTCTGGAATTGATCGCTACCTCCCGATCTTTAATTATTATTATATTTTTAATAAGAATTACTTTTTAATTTAATTGTAACTGGTCACGCTTTACTAAATTAGAACATTCACTAATTTCCAAGATTCCATCATCGTATGCTTTAATTTTAAATAAATCTGATGCAAGTCAAAATAACATAAATTCCCCTTTTTCATAATATTCATATGTACACAAAATATTTTCTCTTTTAATATAATTTTCGGGTAAGGCTCATTTTTCTTTCCTTCAGTCTTAATATATCTCTGGAAATTTATAGCATTCTTATTTTAACACTCATGTCGCGTATGATATATGAGCAAAACTCCAAAATAATTTTGTTGCATTCTATATGCAAATATCAAAACTAACACCAGCAACCTGTTAGCATATCAAATGTTACATTGTTCTGTTCCACTTGTATAACTACAACCTTTTAATATACCATTTTCCCTTGATGGTTGGTTACAGAGATAGAGCATGACTGTTCCTTATTCGTAAATGTTAATTTCAAAGTAATACAATGATATTTCGCTCCGTATAATATTGATCTAATATGTTTTTATAATAAATTATTCTTTAATTTGTCTTCTTATTTGTATAGGAGTAAACCTTTAATAATTGGCATTAAATAATTCCGCTTACAACGTATTTGATATGACGAAAAAAATAGGTGCTGAAATGAAATAAAAAACTTAATTAGGCCGGCGATATGATATCGGCTGCGCTGCGTGTTTTGTAACTTACGGTCTTATG
Organism: Rhamnusium bicolor; assembly: GCA_029963845.1. Classification (NCBI taxonomy): domain Eukaryota; kingdom Metazoa; phylum Arthropoda; class Insecta; order Coleoptera; family Cerambycidae; genus Rhamnusium; species Rhamnusium bicolor. The sequence goes on from JANEYF010005529.1 coordinate 1,075,871, forward strand.
TAAGTTGTTGTATTTGCGACGCGACACCGCCACGCAGCTCTGTCGTAAGTCTGTCACTGGCTTTTAAAAGATACATAGGCGTGGCGAAAGTGCTTGTTTGTTGCGGCAGTCCTTACATACTGCGGCCAATGAGGGGCGAATCGCAGCCTTGCCATGTATATGACACCTCACATAAGAATCTGTATGTTCCAAAATATGTGGTAAGGCCGCCACGACAATGCTACATGGCGCTGCCGCCAGAACCACAATTTAACATTTAGAAATTCCTACTTTAGGCACTAACTTATTTATATTTCATCTTTATGTATACAATTCCAAAATAGGACTTGGTTCTCGACTCACCGTGCGCCGTTATATATATATATATATATATATATATATATATATATATATATATATATATATATATATATATATATATATATATATATATATATATATATATATATATATATATATATATATATATATATATATATATATATATATATATATATATATATATATATATATATATATATATATATATATATATATATATATATATATATATATATATATATATATATATATATATATATATAGTAACGCCCCCCCTGTCGTGTATTTAATTTATACTCTGGTCATTACAGCACTAGTATGACATCCCATCCCACCCTCGTATATACCCTTATTTTATTAATTAGATTATTTAATTGATTCCCCTTTTTGATAAGTCTTACCTTGTCGTGAAGCGACAGGTAATACTTAATTAATTAATTGGCCTTTTTCCTGATCGTCTAGTTTTAGTGGTAGGACCCCAACTTGGTTGTGTTATTGTAACCTTTTCAAGTACGTTTATAAAGTTTGGTATTACTCAGTTTCGTTAATGAGATTTAATTTGTTTACCTACTTTTACCAATTGGTATGAACCTTAATATGCACAGCACTGATATATTTTTTAAAGAATGATTAACTTAAGGAAGATTTGACGTTATATTTGTTATGACTAATTTGCTTAGAATTCATTTTTGTACCTGAAAATAGAAATAATTCAAGGAAACTCAAAAAACGTTTTAACAGCTTTTATTTCGGTACGTAGAAAACTGTCTACACGAAAAACATTACATTTATCTAGATGAACCTGCAATGTAACAAAACCTTGTTACATGCGGTGGAAACTTCAGCTCCGTAGTGTAAGTGACATATGTAAAACCTTACATATGGGTGCAAAAGAAACTTCTCTTGTATGAAATATCCGAACGTCCTCTGCGAAATAAGACAGACGCAGATAACCATGCTTTAGCTGAATCGCAGACACGATACCGCAGTACAACAGTACTCTAAACACAAATAATGCTGCCAATTAATATTCGTTGGGACAACTGTCCAATTGTTTGTTAGGCTTGTCGAATACACCCCGCTGTCAAGGCTTAAACCAGAGTGAAGCGAACTATCTCGTAGTATGTAAAATGTTGGCAAGCGTCAATTGCATCCAGGGCACGCGTACGTGGGCGGTGGTCATAAAACATTAAACGATACCCACTGAGGGTCCACCACCGGCCCTCCTGTTGAGACAAAGTCCCTTGGTCAACACCTCAGAGGGTTGAATGAACTAGCATGTTGTGTTATCGACAACTGGTCGTACCGACCTAACAGCTGATCGATCCAGTCCCTCATACAAGGAGTGAAATTTGATAAAGTTACATTGCAGATTCAGCTGTACCCTATTTATTATTTACATCATCTTATTCTTAAACCTGACCTAAATTGATGCGGACAAATGAACGAAAGTTCCAACTACTGACACCTGATCTTATCTGAGTTAATATTGAGTGTCCTAATTATTAATGAAAAAGGTATTGAGAAATGCATTATAAAAAGGTCTATCTGTAAATAATTAAGTACTACCGGTCAAATCCTATTAAATCCGCGAAACTACAAGCATATAGAGTCGTATTTTGATTAACGTTGCCATTTCACTTGTAACAAAAGGAATTAGTTTAATTGAATGAAATTTAGTGAGCTCGCGTACTGCGAGAATGGCAACGCGATATAAAAGTTATTAAATGCCGTTCTTACCTATTCGTGCACACACGGAGAGTTCCGCGGGATTTACTCCCCCGGGTTCTTGAGTAACCTCTGAGTTACTTGTCTCCATGACGGTGGCGGCGTCGGCGTCGGTGGTTATTGCACGATAATGAAGCTCCCGATGCTGGTGGATAGCTATAACTCCGAGACAGGACTAATCCCTTATTTCCCGATTCCGGAGAACCAAAGCGTGAAGCTTGGGTCTGTCAGAGGGTTGACCTGAAGCATAACTATGCCACGGAGAGCTGGACAATCTCGTCGTACCCGATTCCCTAGAACCAAAGCGTATAGCTTGGGGTTGTCAGAGATGTGACCACGACTCCACGTCGTCTCGCGTATTTATATGATTTCCCGTGAGGAGTTCGTCGTTCAAGCCTGTAAACTTGACGGAGCTAGCCAAACGCTAGTTCCCTAACTGTGATCTTCCAATGAAACTATTACATACGATACTTAAAGTGAAAAGTGACATAATGACTATCTATCTTTATTAGCCTTCGACCCTATTCTTGGTAAAATCTCTTCCAACCCTACGTGTTTACGTCGGTTTGCTTATGTTACATGTTCTCGGCTAGCGAATACCTTGAAATTTTATACTGTTTTGTCAACGTTTTAAAATATTTAAATGAATACTTTTACTAGATGAATAATTTAGCCTCTATAGTTTTACAACTATTGAATAAATACGTTTTTCTGCAAAAATTATAAGAAAATGATTTAATCTTTTTATGTAATAATTAATTTAGAATTTAATGAAATAAATGCTTGAAAGTGATTTAGTTTTATATAAAAAATATAGGAAATTTATCCGCGATGAAACAGCCCAGTGCTGGGATGCCTCAATATCGGGTGGTCCAAAAAAAACCGGAATTTTTACTTTCGTTTATAACTTTTTTAATTCTTTATCGATTTTAATTTTTGGGTCGATTGAAAGCTTAAGACTTTCTGCTAAAATACTAGATGTCAGAAATTGACATAGCCCACAGATCCAAAATGGTGGGTGTGATCAAATTTATCTAATATTTAAAAACCGTTGGAACTTTTTTAGAACGTTTGCTCTGTCTTGAAGCCTAGTCTTATAAGAATATTTTGACGTATAGATCACAAAAATTAGACTATGCCTAGACAATAGAATGGACTGTTAAATTGATATGCTTTGTAATTGCAGAAATAAATTGGATATCAACGTTTTTTCAAAGATTTTACCATTAAAACGAAAATGTATAATGAAGTACTGATGTACATAATCACCACCACACTTTTTTAAGCGCCCCTAATATTTTCCGTCTTGTTAAAAAACTAATAGCAGATCTAAAATTTACAAAAAAAAATGGAATAAGACCTGTTTTTGAATCGTTTAAATGGGTAGAAAATAAAGACAATAATAGGGAAGGGAATTTATTGCGAGACACCCCATATAAGCTGCACCAGGGTCATCTCGTATATCGCATAGATTTTTAAACAGTGAATTGGCATATAATATGCATGTATGTATGTATATTTTAAAGCAAGCAAAATGCAGCATATAATATAATTCGTTCCATTTAAATAACATACAGAAATTATATTAATATCGATAGAACTGCCCTTGCCCTTGGAGTTCATATAAAAAGATATCATCAAAGCTTACATGGATATGAAATAATGTCGTTATCACCTGAAACAATACCAAAAAGAGACAGGCTAAATCACAATCGGTTGAATATTCACCTTTTCGCCCTAAGTCTAAATAAACACGTCCATCCACAAAGCCATGGTTCATTTTAATACATACCCTGAGGCATGTAATAATTACTAGGGTTAGATATAGTTTACTATATGATCTAAATAATTACATTCGTATTGCATGGCGGAGATAACTCCATGTTAAATCATCGGACCAGGTACGAATGCAATAATAGCTATGTAAACTGTGTATTTTCATTCAAGTAATTTGTCCGAAAGTTGTATTTACAATAACAAGTTCAAATATTAAGTTTATTATGTTTTGTTAAGTAATAATTAAACTTTTACATAGTAAATGAATAGCATAGAAAACAAAATGTTCTTCTAAATGTCACTGTTGGTCTGAAAGTTGAATACACCAGCAATAATATCGATTATTATTAAAAGTTTTTGGCCTTTTTGAGTTTTTGCGTATTTTCCACTTAAAAGTCCAAGGCAAATAGCTTGGTTGAATAAGGTTAACGCTTACATGCTTTATATGATGTGTTTTAGAAGGTTTATTTTTGAAAGGACATAAGTAATGCGACTTAGTTCCTTTCAAAATTATCCGCGTGCCGGTGGTGTGCTTATTGTCATATTGGTACGTTCTCTCGTAGCATTTATAATCTGCAAATATAATGTGATACATTGAAGTATATCGTTATTAAATATGATTTGAACGAAACAACTACTCAGGGGGCAAATACCCCGACCTGCATTGGATTATACCTTCAAATCATGATAGATCGGTAGCCAATATCATTTGTCAATTAGTAACCAGACATAGACCGGTTTCAAACTTATTAGTTCTCCTCAGTATACCATAGTTTATGGAACAGACAAATGATAGTGGCCAACCTGCTAGTCATATACTGACTAAGGTAAATTGAGTAGTGGTGAGAGGTATGTGAAACCTCTCATATGGTCCAAATGCTACTATCCGACTGACATCATAGATGTCTCTGGCAAATAGCGACTTGCGAAGCAAGTACTGAGAGCAGCGACCTCTAGCCCTGGTGGACTAACTACTGTTATTAACCACTACTCAATTTTATAGTAGCATTTGGACCATATGAGCGGTTTCACATACCTCTCACCACTACTCAAGTATATCGTATATTATAACTTGACACCGGACAATTTTTGTGCGTGCAGGGCCGGCACTTGAGGGTAAGAGAGAATCACTGATTCAGAATAGTTAAAATGCATACCTCGTATGTCTTAACATTTCATAAAACTTCCTGTACTGTGTTCAAGGCATTAATATAGATAAATTGATATTATCAACATTTGTTCTGCGTGGATAGCATCCAGGTTGAAACGGTTTGGTCGATACGTCACTTTGTATAGAGAAAATGAGCGTTCTGCATCGACAAATGTCAACGGAGTAAATTTAAGATAGTTCATCCACGGTAAATCTTGAAAGCGCGTAAAACTTTAAAACCAAAATTTTTAGCTAATACATAGTGTGATTTATTTTTACCAACAACACCACGACGCGACGACGGTCCAATAAGCCGCTGCGCTTGAATTAAAATTTGGAATCGCTCATGTATAATATATATTGAACTTGAACGTCTGATACTTGAAATACTGCCTGGCTTTGTGTTATAGAGTCGAATTTTCGGGAATTTAATTCCATTATAAACTGTTTTATGCTTTCAAAATGTTCGAAATAGTAGACTCCAGCTTATAATCATGTCTGCACCTTCGCGTACATACTACTTGTAGTGGCAAAGATAATAATTCAGAGAGGCACTCATTAAATTGTGTGCTCGAACTGACCTTTGTAAGTACGTCCTTTGTACTTGCAATTAATCGGTTGACTACAGGATATTAGTAACGCCCTACGTCGCCTACGCTATGCAATGTATGGGACAAACAAGTTACATGAATCATACTGGGATACGTAAATTGTAAAATCGTGGCAGCCTTAGGCTTCTCTCAAACTGGAAGCGTATATGTGCGAACTGTGGTTTGCATGAATACATACGACTACGCGCGATCAGTTCCTGCTAGCTTTAGCACAGTAGCTGCAGACTAAATCAGTCTGCGAGAATATATCTAAAGCCAGAAGTTGGAATTGATCGCGCGTAGAGTTGTGTATTCGTGCGAACCACAGTTCGCACGTAAACGCTTCTACTGTGATAGAAGCAAGGCTTCTCACAATGGAAGCGTGTTCATGCGAATAACGTGATTTTGTGGTAACGTCCGAACAATAGATTGTACGTGCACGTTCGTCGAATTCGCACATTGATTGTGTCTGTAATACGCGAACAGAATGTACTTAATAGGCCATGGTATACAGTGTCTGCTTATGATTTATATTTGTTAGAAAATACTCTCACTAAGAAGACGACGATGACTACGTCGTAAAAGATAAATGTGGGTGACAGAACTAATAAGAAAACGCAACGATTTTGCCGACATTTTTCACATCTGGGAAGATCTAAGGAATAATAAGCAACAGTTTTTTAGTTATTTTTGACTGAAGGAAGAAACCTTTTATTACATACTGAACAAAGTACGAAACAGGCAAACTAAATGCATCTTTTGTGAGCCGATTCACCCACAAATAATTTTTTCAAATGTTAACTGCGAATTCACGTGAAATTTCCAGCCAGATGAGGTGGGTTCACAGGTCGCAAATATACGCACATGTACGGATGAATCAGTTGAAACCAGCAGTTGAAATTGATGGTGCGTAGTCGTGTGAGTTCGCACGAACATGCTTCCACTGTGAGAGAAGCCGTAACACGTTCGCGCCGACTTGTGCCACGGGTAGTACAAGTCACGTTTTTGCAGCAGACGCGCTTGACCACCGATGGTACAAGTGTATATTTAATTCTCTACGTTCTAATATCCTTACACTTTTGAGAAGGATATTCATATTAGGTATACGGCTCCTATATAGGTATGTGTTAGCCCATGTACCACCGGTGGCGCACTCGGCTATAAAGAAGGCCGTTATGCTATAATAAAAAATACATGTCTAAAAAAATAAAAGAAACATTTATTATTAGAAGAAAACTAAGTCAGTAACATCAAAAGCTGTTATTAAACATATAAAATGAATGAAATAGAAGTGTCTAGGTATGTCTTTCATTAAAGCACAGTAGACACATTGTAGGTTGTTCGGGACATTTCATGCAAGCCCTCTTAGCTTTTTTCATCGCTTCTTTAATCCTTGCTGCTCTTTTATCTTTTGGTAACATAACGAACACCTTCTTCTACACTCCCTTGCTGTGCCCTCATACCTTTCCATCTTCCATGTTTATACTTGATATTATAATATCAAGCATAAACCCATGTTTATATGGCTCCGTGGTCTAGAGGTAACGTACTTGCCTCGAAACTTCGGGGTCCCGGGTTCGATTCCCGGTCGAGAACTGGGATTTCTCTGTGAGAGAGATTAATCGTAGTATACTCGGATATTGGGTGTGTGTCCATTGTCTCTAAATGTGTGGCCCTCTCTCCACACAAGGTCATTCCAGACCTTCAGGGATAAAGGGGGTTGTAATTTCATATGATGTTATATTATATATGTACCACCGGTGGTACATTACGGCCCTAATGAAGAAATCATTCATGGGGCTGTCATGTACCACCGGAGGTACAACAAAATAACAGAAAATTATTTACAAAAACAACACAAATATACACTATAAACAATATTTATTTACAAAAAAACGTTTTTATATAAACAAAATCAATTAAGACAATGTCGGCACAGTGATACGTTTACTGTTTCAAACGTCGGCGCGAAATACAAACAAAAGCAACCAAAATTACCTTTCAGATAAGCAGGGATAAACCCCCAAATATGCAAAAAAATTCTAAAATTTGTGGTCAATTTTACCTATTGCGCAGTGGCGGACTGACCCTTGTTAATGATTGTGGCGATTTGTACGGAGGGACGGCGAGGGCACATATCCACGAAGGCCCTGTATATAGTGAAAGAGGTAAAAATATCAAAAAACACTATTCATATAATCACATACTTGATTTAACATAAGTATGAAATAAAAATGAATTTTATAAAAATAAACTTTAAACTCTTTGGTTGTAAGGACTAGTTAAAAATATAGCAAGCAACTAAATAGTAATAATAAAATTACTACAAAGAAAATAAAAAAAGAAACGGGAACTTTTAATAGAGCAGAAGTTAATTTTGAAATATTTAAATATATACTTTTTTGCGCCTAATCTTGGAATACTTCTTTCTTTAACAAAAGAACAAAAGAGCACTTTTTGGGATCGAGTAGGGGCGTTGTGGGATCGCCACCACGCCGCCATAGTTAGTCCGCCACTGCTATTACGGACTCAATCGGAGGGACAAACACACTGTGTATATATGACGACAGAATTAGTGGGTAATAATCTGTTATTGTCCAAATTATTACCCACTAATTTTGTCGTCTTTTACTTAATATAAGAATAACAGAAAAAATGTAATTTTAAAAATTTTGTTAATGAAAATTTATCAATCATTTATAAATACATTACTTATAGGTTTTCTTTGACTACAAGAGACTAAACTTTGAAGTCAACCATATATTGTGAAACAGTTAACCAAGTAAACTGAAAACTACTACTACTAACTAGCTAACCAATGATTGTGAAACCAGGCGTGATTGATATAAAAACAAAATTAAAATATAAGAAAAAAACATGATCATTTGGGATGTCACCAATATTAGCAACGTAGAGATGAAGGATCTATTGTTTCGTAATAAAACTAAAAGATAATTGTGTACACAGTTACTTCAACAGATTCAAAAAAAGTAAAATAATGAGAGCTATCAAAATAATTCTTGTCTAGGAATTTTGAATAGTTTTAGAACATTGATATTTCATTTTATTTCGTTTTTATAACATTATATAATTAAATATAAATAAAAGCTTACCATATTTTAAAAAATGTATATGTTCAAAGCATAAATTTTTAATTGCATAAAAAATAGGAAGATATTTGACATTAATAACTGATAACATTAATAATGAACGGTATGTTAATTTATATCATTTTTTTGTACAAAATGTGTTTGGTTAGGTAATTCTATTTTATGCTCGCAATAATTGTAATAATATTAATTATGAATAATTATTAATTATATAAAAGGATTTATATTATTTATTTCATTTTATTACTGAATGGAAATTAATTCATTGTGGATGGTTCATTTATTTTTTGTTCTGTTCATGAGTTGCATGTTGTCTAAAATATGTATAAATAAACAAAAATAACATCTAACATGCTACTTCAACATAAAGTATATTGCTCCATCCTATTCTCGCAAAGGCTTTTATGTTTCTAGTATATGAGCGTAAAACTGCAAATATAAATACTGCACAAACATAAATACGGTGTTCGTCCAGAATTTGTTGATTTAGTATTGAAAAAGAAAACACGAAAATTGTTTGTATGTCCACTGGGACTATATTAAGAGTTATTTTCTTCAATTTTTATTTGACGTAAAAGCACATGAAAATATTAAATTTAAATTCAATATTTGTTAAAGTATAGTTGGAAAACAGATATAGAATAACATAGAACCCGTATTTCACTCTTTTATGTCATTTTCCAATTATTTTTATAGAAAATTTTTTAATTATAAGTTTTTAATTAATATACGAAATTTAAAGGTTGTCTATTTAACATCTCTTTTTTATTTTCGTTCTCATATCTCCAAATAGTGTTGGAAATTACATAATAAATGCACAAAAAACTGTAATTTCAAAATTTGCGTTGGCTCCAAAAATAATCAAGTTAAATGTATACTATATGATATTTTCACAAAATTTAAGTCTTCTATCTAAATATGTATAAATTTACAGGATTTCTTAACAAAAATAAATTTTAGTTGACACTGAAAATTCTAACGCCACTGTAAAAAGTACAAAATTTTAAATCTTAACTGGTCTGAAAAATTCCCATTTTTGATTTGTATAGTATTTAAATGTTGTTGAAAATGAGGTGAAATATAGGAATTTTGGGCGACATCCCAGAGACGGATTAAAACGTAATAAAATATAAAAACAAATATTAAACTATGTGTAGAACATCAACAATAATTTATGGAAAAAAAATAACCAAGAAATAATGAACTAATAAAAAATTATGAAAGATCTATTGTAAAAATTGTTCAAAGTGACTTCCGTTATTACTGACACGAAGCTGGCAACTCCTAGTGACATTTTCGAGATCGATATTGGTCAGCAATTCAAACGCACTGTATATATTGTTAAATAAATTTTCCAGTGAATTATTAAAAAATTCATGGGTGTAATATCCGATGATCTGGCCGGCCAAACTGTAGGACCCGGATGCCCTATCAATTATTACATTTAAGTATTCATTAGCAATACTGTAAGCTAGCTGTTGGTCAAAGAAATAAGGTCCAATGATATATTATTCCCTATTATGGCATAATTGCCTACTTCTCACTAATAATGGATTTTCTGAAGACCGCACCTAGTGTTATGCCTCTTGAACAAACCGCTACAAGTATATCGTGCCTCATCAGTACATATCATCTTTTTGTAATACAAATTGCTTTGATTGCACTTTTATAAAAAGAGCTGTCAAAACTCGTTCTTTGTAAATCATATTATATACTTTTCTGTGACAACCTTCCTCACATTTTTCTGTCGGAGGTGGAGGTTGTTGGGTGTGCCGTTGTAATAAGCTATTGCATTAATTTATTGTTCTTCCATTACTTCACTGCCATAATATGTAGGTCTTGGTTTTGTAAAGTTACCGTATGTTTTCAAATTATATTCCAAACGTTGAAAAATCTTGTTGTTCGGTTGTCTTCTTTCGGGATAACGGTTTAAATATATTTCACCTGCTGTGATCGATTGCTTTTATAAATATTTCTAACTTATTATATTTTTCCAAATAACTCTAATTAGCCATATTAACAACGTAAATTAAAAAATGCTTTCAGTTGACTATATCAACTGTGTTGATTTAACGATATATTGTATTATGTTTCAGATTCTATTTGATAGTTAACTATTTTAGCTACATAAATTTAGTTGAGTTTAGTTTATACTATATGATATTGTCGTAAGCTTGGCATTAATTAAAACAAGTGGTAAGCCAGATTGCGGGATATAAGTCAAATACATTTTTTAAAAATATTTAAAATATCGTGTTTATAAAGAGAATAACAATAATAATTCTGTGGAAAAATGAGTATTAAATATAATATAAAAAATGCGTTTAAATTGTTTACTAATATCACCATCGATTATGCACTAAGGCCGTAATTGTTCATTAACTATATAAAGCTGACACGTCGTGCGGCTATTCAGTGGTGTAACAGCAGGTTGATACCTGATGATGAGGCAATGACCGACCGGCAGACAAATCGAAGTGAGCCGCGAGACTAGTCCATTGTTGTGTCATAGTGTTTACACACTAATTTATTCCTCACCGTTGTATTGTATGTTGTGGTATTGTTGATAATTGTATTTGTTGTATTTTATTATTAATATTAATTTAGTAATAAAGTATGCCTGACGTGCGCAAGGGTAAAACAAAAAATTTATCGGTGAATTCCCGGACTTATTCTATAATAGTGTTAAAATAATTTGTAAGGTGTGTGAGATAGACTTGATGTGCTGGGATATGGTTGTAGACGTCATGTAAGTACTGTGCAACATAAAACTAAGAAAATGGCGTGCCTTTGAAAACACAGTTTATGTTCGATTTACCGTTAAGGCTGATTGCCTGTGATGTTCCACTGCATTTACTCGATAAACAACCATTTCGGAAATTATGGAATAAATACAGTCCCCAGATGACGTTACCAAGTCGCGCAACGTTGCCTAACTATGTACCAACCGTATGCGAAGACATTGTAACTAAGATCAAATGTGTATTAAAAAATACACGGCTGTGTGTTGAGACGACGGATTTAAAAAAAAAATTCTATTGTATATGTTATAGTACGTGTACTGGACTCTCTTAAACCGACATTTCCATTATTTCTAGCTAGCAAAAGACTAACTGGCAAAACAATTACGCGGGTGGTGCTGGAGACGTTAGAAAAATTTGATCTATCAACAAGTCAATTGTTGATGTTTGTGACAGATGGTGCCGCGACAATGCGTTTAGTAGGTCGTTCTCTTCAAGAACATGTTGTAGGTTGGTACATGTTACGTGTAAAGTGCATATTTTACATCTTGTGGCAGAAACTATTCGACAAAGTTTTCCAGAGTTAGATGCATTAATAGCAAGTACAAAAAAAGTGTTTCTTAAATCTCCTAAACCTTTCACAACAAGTGTCCCGGTATTCCCGAATCACCACAGCCGATTCTTATACGTTGGGGAACATGGTTGAAGGCAGCTTTTTATTATGCTGAATATTTACAAGAAATAAAAGCTGTGATACTAAAGTTCAATCCTGACGATGCGGCAGCTATTAAGGAAAGCCAAAATTCGATGATGTTTCCGTTGAAACAGCTTTAAGAACTATTCACAAGAACTATAAAGGATTACATGACGCCATACAAAATTTACAAAACAGTGCGTTGTCGTTAGCGGAGTCACTGCAAATAATGGACGTCATGGACGAAGTAAATTGACTCCTATACTCTATAGGTGACGCAAAAAAATTAGCCCGTTAGAGAAAAGTTCGCACATGTGTTAAAGCAAGACACTAGTTTTACCAGATTAAGACAAATTTATGATGGTACTGATGGTGCAACCCCAGATCCGTTAAGTGTGTTCAAAGACTATTTTAAGTATGCCTGTATCAATAGATATCGAATGGTCGTTCACAAAGTATAAGCATATTTCTTCATCACAGCGAACATCACAGTTTTTGCATATCTTTTCCAGTTTGTGATAACCAAGCTAGTTAATGGGGTAAGTTGTTCATACATTGTTATAAATTGTAACAATTAATTGCTTTTCTAACTAGTTAATTTCTTTCATTACGCGTATTATGATGCGTACGCCTATGTCCCGCCGCACATTTCTGCCAGCTTTACTTATAAATCTCCAGCATATTTAAGAAATGTTATTGCACCAAGTGAGGATTCCATAGCCATCTATTTCTCGAGAAATGAAATGTAATAGTATAAAATTATCCGCATTTCGAATTTTTGTGAAAATAATTATAACATAATATATACATATATGCAGGTATACAGGGTGTTTGGTGTAAGATTTTTCCTTCCGTTTTATTTACTTATTATTTCACTAATTTCAATGATTTTCAATACTTATGTGTAATTTGATGTGCCAAACAAGAATTTATTGTTAAAAATGTATTTCCGCTTCTGGTTTAACTGGAAATGATATTAATTTTTATTGCTGATTTTGCAGTTATTGTTCAATAAATTGAAAATGGTTACAAATAGCCATAGGAATGTACATACAAAAAATGTTCGTCTTTCAATCCTACAACACATCGTCCAAATATATACAGGGTGTTCCATTTGAAAAAATTCAGTTCAAAAAGTTGTAAATTTAAAAATCCTTTTTGGCCATCCTGTATACTTTTAGGAAGTGAAAATGGCGAGTGTCTCATAACTAGTACTAACATATTTTTTCTTAAAATCGATAGTTGTGATTGCAGTGATATATTTAATATACACGTGTAAATGGTAGAATTTCAACAAAAAAAAATTATTGCATCCAAGTGGCTGTGAGAGAATCAATAATAATAAAGGAGTGAAAGGAGGCCACAAATAGGTTTCTGATATACATGGCATTTTATTTAAAAAAATGTTACTTGATCCTGTAGAATCGTCTTGGCTCACCCTGTATATTCTTAAACAATTTTCAGTTATAGATTTTTTGTCTAGTTTACTTATGTTTTTAAATCAAATTTCTAGCCATCATAGAACTCGAGATATCCAAGTCGTACGCACTATTTCCCCACCCTGTATAATGATCATGGAAAGTTACATATTACATACGAGTGTGACGTTTCGTAAATCGTAAATCACACGAGTATGTTAGTACCCTTTTTAACGAGTTGTATACAATATTTTTCCCACGCCCAGTTTTATATTTTCTTGCTTTTTACACTTTTACAAACTTCAAATCAATAGTCATATAACAAGTAGAAATTGGACGGGGGACAGACATATTTAAAACAAAATAACGCGGCAGCCAACTAGGCGTAATTTGTCAGATGCCTCTGCGTTTTGTTTGGTACAGTCTACTTCGGCATGTTGCTCTCGTCGTCGACACGCTGCCGCGGCCGTTTCCGCGAGAATTTTAATGTTACTAATATTTGCTACAATTATTAATAATATCTTAATTATTTATAGCAATATTGTTCTTGTTCAGAGTATTAATGCAAATAATGTTTTTTTGTTACAAAGTAGGGTAAATAAGCTTATTTAAATGATTAATATTAAAAAACAAAATTCAATTTGCGATCTTCTACTATGCTGTGCGTTATTTTCCTAATACACAAGTGTGTTAGGAAAATAACATACATGTGTGTTAGCATTTGTTTTCGCATCTGCTGTCTTAATTATTATGTGTAGCCTCATAGCGGGTTGTAGGAAAATATACTTTACAGTTTGAACATTTACAGAATTCCATTCTATAATTTTTTTTTGTTCTTTTTTAAATTTTATTTTAATTAAAACCAACAGACAATAAACTCCACAAAATAATGTCAGTGACCAACCCCCGTTCTGTTTGAACAATATCTCTTAGTCGATAAAGAATATGATACAATTATATAGATGTGTTGAACTAGTAAAAAAATTATCTATTAAAAAATTTTAAAATATGCAAGGTGTTACTGCTAAAATTGGAAAGTTATTGTCGTTTACGACTAAGCCGGAACTGAAAACAAATTTTAACCAATGTATTCTTGTTTAACATCAAATTACATAAAAGTACTGAAAATCACTAAAATTGTTATAATGGGCAAATAGAACAGGAGGAAATATCTTACACCAAACTCCCTGTATATACACAATCAACATTTATTATTATTTCTCAATAAGAAACTGCGTATAATTGTTAAAAATAAACACAAGATAAACTTATGTTTGATTTTCACAATTTAATTATCACATGACAATCACACAATGACTCATCACTCATCAGATGGTGAGTATAGGACTAAATCCTTTACTATAAAGCCAGAGTATATATGTGTATCAACAGACTAACCTAGGGTGATAAAATGGACAAACTTAACTAAAGTACATAATAATTTAGAAAATATTTAACATTGGTGAACAGTTTAAATCTAGTTGGTCATTTAAAATAATATTACTGTTTTTTAATTTATAGATTTCTCATGTTGCTAGCAGCGACAATTTTAATCCTTTATTTTCTGTGTGTAAAATATCAAAATTATTATTAAAAGAATGATTATCCTCTAACAAATTGATGGCATACGTCGAATCTAATTTTTTGTTATACATCGGACAAACCAGAAGAAATTTTGAGAAAAGATTGTCCGAATTTAAACGTAGTTTTAATAATAATAAAGTGGATTTTCACCAAGTAAAGGTCGAATCAATCAACTATATAATTGTTAACTTGCATTACCAATTACGATGAAGCAATCAATTGGATTATTAGAAAAATATACTTTTAACTTTTCCATTTTGAAATTAAATGTCAATGCAATGGAGCCAAAGAAATATTTTAATAGAAATGCAACAGTATCTTAAAACTGCAGTGAAATCAGAACGGGATTGAGGATTGAAGCATCTCAATTTTGTATTATGCCAACTTGATTTCCAACATTTGCTATAAAGGGCCACGCTGCGCTATCTAATAACATCTCATAATTGCACAGATGGCGGCTTTTCTGCCACTATTGTCTGGCTATATTAGCTCCACGCACGACTCAAGAATGCTGAAACGTTGGTATACATTTCGGGAGATGTTATCGTTATGGCCAAACATACAAGGAAATGTAATTATTATTTTTAGGCTCAGATGTGCATTGAAGTTGTGCATCAGAAATACAATTAATTCTTCATATGGGGTAAAATTAAAGAAAATCAATAACTTAATTTGTGTTGGTATTTTTTAATGTAAATACAAGATGTTTCAATGTCACCACAAAAGCAAAAAAACAATAATTTTTTTTTAATTCTTCCTAAGCGCTCTACGATGTTTCTGAAAGTATAAAACATTAGACAGGCTTTGTAAATAATTACTCCAGTGATAGTTGAAATTACTGATTTCAAACTTGACAGGGCAAATTATTTTCGTAATAGCTACGTACACGAAAGTTTCATAAAAAACTAACCAGTGTCGTCGGAGTAAGGGCAGGATAGGGTGGTAGAATCTAATATAAAAATGTTATTTGTAACCAAACGGATTTTTGTTTTGTTGATTTGGATGCGTACTTTTTTACCTGTTAATAGGGTTTTTGGTTTGGTTTTTACTTGTTACAATTTAGTCAAAATCCACCCACATATTTCCATTGATTAATATACCTAAAGAGTTACGTTTACAAAGACAAATCTAACCACTTATAAATCAGATTCGCTGCTAATGGTGCTCACGCTATTCCAATGATTTATTTATTTAATTACATCCTAAAAGTCAGTACAAAAATATTAGTCTCCAAACTTGAATTTGTGAACGTACTACCATTCGCTTGAAATCCAAATCCAAATTCCAAAGATCTAGTAATTTTAACGTTGTTGAAAAGGTGGTAATGTGTTATGTGTTATTTTTTATTAACCGCGTTAGCCTTAAATTGCCAGTGACTTTCGAGCACGTCTTTTCTCCCAAAAAATTAATAAAAAACATTTATTATTATTGTATTGTACAGACTTTTGTTAAAGCACATTTGATTTTAGTTGCTTCGAAAATAGTTTCGGATAAAATTGTCCATGACTTCATTTTGTTAATTAATATAGATTTTTAAATCGGATTTACTAGCAGCACTTGACTAAATGTCCAGATTTGCTGGGTAAAATGTAATTTATAATTTCTTCTATTAACGACCACGTGTTTGAAAGTTAACTTTGAATAATTTTTTTCATCATTTATTTTAGACGTTTTGGTGCTTACACGTTTTGGTACTTATACGTTTTAGTACTTATACGTTTTGGTACTTATACGTTTTCGTACTTATACGTTTTGGTACGTACAGTTTTTTTAGTAAAGTTTTTTGGTATGGTATAAAAGCATATACCTTATTTTTGGATTCAAATTTGGATATTGGATATTGGATGTTGGACATAGGCGCCTACTGCTCGAGGGCTTCGGGGCTGGAGAACCCAGCGAATATTATTGTATTTGTCTTTTTACCCCAAAACTAACAGAGCTAAGCTAGGCGCAAGAGTAGTCATTATGGCTATGAAATCTATTCTGCGCCTAACTTAAGATTAGAGGTGGATACCTCGCGAGCGTGTTAACTCTCAAATGGTTGACTCAGTCAAATGGGTCACAGCGAACTTCGAGTTTTATTCCTTGATCAGATTTTGGCACTAAAAGGTTGAACAATGAACAAGTCGGTTCCGCTCGGCAGTCGGTGAACTAAATTCGTTACTCTATCGGTAACTTTTGTTTTGCAATGGAATAGATCTTATATTTATGCACGTCGAAGTCGATCAGCTCTTTGTCTGTCTTTCCTTAATAGATGCAGCCTCGTCTGGATTGAATTGTAGTATCACAGCTTTTATTTGTTGTAAATATTCAGCATAATAAAATGCTGTCTCCAACCATGTACCCCAACGTGCAAGAAACGGCTGTGGTGGTTCGTGAATACCGGGACACTTGCTATGAAATGCGCGAAGACGTTTAGGAGATTTAAGAAACACTTTTTTTAGTACTTGCTATTAATACATCTACCTCTGGAAAACCTTGTCGAATAGTTTCTGCCACAAGGTATAAAGCATACACATTACACGTAACATGTACTAACTTACAACCGTGTTCTTGAAGAAACCGGCCTACTAAACGCATTGTTGTGTTACCATTGGTCACAAACATAAACACTTGATTTTTTGACAGGTCAAATTTTTCTGCAGCACCACCCGCGTAATTGTTAGGCCAGTAGGTACACTCAGTTAGTCTTTTGCTAGCTGGTAACAGTGGAAATGTCGATTAAGAGGGTCCAGTACACGTACTATAACATTTAAAATAGATTTTTGTTTACAATTTGTCGTCTCCTCAACACATAACCACAGCCGTGTATTTTTTAGTACACATTTGATCTTATTTACAATGTCTTCGCTTACAGTTGGTAAATGTTACGCAACGTTGTGCGTCTTGGTAACGTCAGCTTAGGATTATATATGTTCCAGAACTGCTGAAATGGTTGTTTATCGAGTATGTGCAGCGGAACATCACAGGCAATCAGCATTAAGAGTAAATCGAACATAATCTGTGTTATCGAAGGCACGCCATTTTTTTAGTTTTATGTTGCACAGAATTTACGTGACGTTTACAATCACGTTTGTCCCAGCACATCAGGTCTGTCTCGCACACTTAACAAATTATTATAGCACCATTGTAGAATAAATCGATTGATAAATTTATTCACTTTGACAACGTATGGCCGTCTTTTACCCTTGGGCAGTCTGACATACTTTATTATTAAATTAGTATCAAGAATAAAATACAACAAATAAAATTATCAATAATACAACGGAGTGCAATAAATTACGTTGTACACACTACGAGGCATAACAATGGACTAAAATCAAATAATGTTAGTCTTTGCTAAAATAATAAACAAGTCTCACTATTTGGGTATTTCTCTGCCTGGCACCTTGCGGACCGATTTGCCAACTCTAATTATAACACATTTTTATTTTTGAAAGAACCGAGTGTTTCTTTTTAATATAATTTTAATACAGTTCAAAATACGGCATATTATGTAAACTGATTATACAAGTGAATAGTAAAATTAATAACCTTTATTTAATAATAACAAGTAAATAATTTAAAAAGACTTTATTGTTTGGTTAAATAAATTAATTTAGTTTATATAAATTAAACCTGGATATTCGCAGTATAATAATAATAATATTGCGGAGCATGGTAACGCAAATATTACAGCAACTCTAATACCAGCTCTGTACTAGATCCACCCTTGATAAAATTTGAATGGTTTTCGATGCGGTAAGGAGCATAAAATGATTGTAGGGGACCGTAAGGCGGGCTGCACACAATCATGACTAAACGGAAGTCCAACAGTAAGATGGTAAATTGGGTTTTCTCTGTGTGATAAGGTGCAGGCGAGCGTAATACGAGGTATGAATTGTAAGATGTGGGTTCAGGTGCAACCTTCTTTATCTGACAAGATGACTGCTGTCCTCGAACCCGTGGATCTGTAAACCGTTTTTGAGGATTCAATTAGCCGTTGCAGGGTAAATATGTACACATGCATTACGCTTACCTTGGCATGTCTCCTATAGTCGGTTACACTATTTTCAGGTTTTGTTAATTTGTTTTTAAATATTTGTAAACTTATTTTTATTCTGCTATACGTCTGTGCAAGTTAGACAGATAGTGTTAATAAAAACAAATGTTTAAATAAAAAATACTATGTAATGAAGTAACTAGCGAATTTCCAAATTATTTTCACCAAACAGAATTTGTTCATTATCCTAATACACAGATCATTTAATATTAGACTTTGTTTCCATTAAATATAAAACGTGTACAGAAGTTAATACTTAATCAGTAAATATACATTTGAATGTTGTCTAATAACTTCTAAACGAAAGGAAATATCAAAAAACTGCAAGACAGAAAAGTTTCGAAACAAACCAGGGAGTGTAAAACAGCGACGTACTACAATAAATATAGTTTAAAAAAACTAAAAAACGCGCTTTTAAAGCACATCAAACTAAAAAGTGAAAAATAATTATTAATATAAACTGAAAACAATAATGAAATAAATACTAGTATGAAAAAAGCGTGGGTTGCTCGATATACGAAAAATATGGCACAATGCGCCCCACGCTTTTTTCACAATAATACTAGTATTTTTCGTTCATTATTGTTTTCAGTTTATATTAATAATTATTTTTCACTTTTTAGTTTGATGTGCTTTAAAAAGCGTATTTTTTAGTTTTTTTTTAACTATATTTATTTTTCACTTTTTAGTTTGATGTGCTATGAAAGCGTGTTTTGTAGTTTTTTTAAACTATATTTATATTGCTTATTGATGCTGATATTATAACATATTACGATCCAACAGATATTTCTTAAAAAAAAAAAAAATTATTTCAGCCATGGGATTTGAACTCACGCCCGAGGAGTCCGTCGTTTTGCGTCGACTAAGACTTGCCCGCTCGGCCAACGACCGAACTGAGAATCACGGAATATACTTACAATATTTAGCCTCTTGCTCTCACGCAGAGGTTACGTGAGGAAAGGAAATTATTTAATTCTGGCGATCCTGATCAGGATAATGATATAAACTTATCCAATTATTGTATTGTTACCGGTTCTTCGTAGTGTACAAAGTTTCAATTAAATCTGTCCGTTTAAAGTGGGTCAAAATCGAGTGCAAAGAGTCGGTACAAACAAACAAACAAACAAACAAACATACAAGTGAAGCTAATAAAAAAGCGTGTTAAAAAGCATGTACCCATGATACTTGACGTCCAAGACAATGCCAGCCTGTATATCATTTACAGGAAAACTATCGTTACATGGTTGGTCTCACCAAAAGATATGTGTACCGAATTTTAGATCTATATCTAGAAATTCTTCGATTTTCTCGAAAATGAAAGCCTTTAAGATATACAGTATTGGTAAAAGTTTAATTAGAGTGACTGCTTTGTGTGTGCTTAAAGGATAAAAATAGCAAAGTCATGGGGAACTTCTCCGTCTCATCGTATCCCTTCCACATGTAATCCGGTACGCCTCCAGTTCTAAGTCATCACATCCCTTCCACATCTGATCCCTTCCCTTTCTGCACCAAGTTTATTGTAGATAGAACGAACAACAGTGTTGCCAGATGCCTAGTAATTACCAAAATCTACAATTTGGAATTTTAACTGATAGTTGTTAATGGAGCCTCTAATAATGGCATAATCTACGATAATTTTTTGGGAACGTCAGTTTTTTATAAAATTATTTACAGCTTCAGAAATAACTAAAATCGTTTCATGTAAAGTGCATAATATGCAATGAATACTGTTCCATTTTACTAAATGCGATGAACATTTGGCGACATATAGTTAGTAATAGGGCGGCACACGAGATTTTGTTCATGCAGCTACGCTCATTTATTTTATAATTATAAAATAAATGCTACACTGCACGAAAAATGAGAGCTCTACCCCTCTTTCTACAATGAGTGCAGACTGCACGCAGTGCTACATGTGGACGTATTTTTTCAAAGGTTAACTTAATTTAATCAAAACCAAGAAGATCAAACCTATAACCAAAAATCAATTAATGACGAACTTCGTAAATGGTATTTTATTAAGTTCAGAATGCGTGAAAGAATCATAAATTTCCATAATATTATACAAAAATATAAACGAAAATGAAGATGATAATATAATTTCTGAAGTCGAACTTGACAGTCAATTGTTATTATTTGAAAAGTTTCTATTCAATATACTTACTTGTAACTGTTTTATTTTTGTTTATTTATTTTTTTATAATAAAGTTTTTGAATATTGGCGTATTATTTGAAGTATCTGGTAATTTTTCCTAAAATCTGGTAATTTCATTGTTACTTTCTGTTAATCACATTTTAATAATCTGGCAACACTGCAATAAACAATTTTGTGATCACGTAGTGAACTTCTCTCACGTTGCTGTTGTCTCATTTCTTTTATTATTGCGTCAGCCGTTATCGTGGTAAGTTAAACTGGCATTTCCCTTAACTTAAAAATGTATGTTTATAGAACTGAAGAAAAAGTACAAATGATTAAGTGTTATTACGGCGGTAATACTGCTGAGGGAGTTATCGGGCGATTCATTTTTACATTTGAAAACCGTCCTGCCACGACGACGGTTCAAACTGTATTAAACATCATTCATAAGTCTGTGGGATGTGCGACAAATTGCAGAAAATGTAGTCATATAAAGGACGAATGCGAGCCTACAATTTACTTAAGGGAAGATCGGGAAAGCCGGGAAACTAATGTCTGTAGTTTCGCCGAGGTAAATACACCTTGTTCGAGTAGACAAATCTCGCAAGAAGTTGGGGTATACAAGAGCAACCAGTGCGAAATATTCTGAAAAGAAATAAGTACCACTGCAACAAAAGTATGACTATCCAAGAAATTTTTCCTGAAGACCGTACGAAGCAAATGGATTTTTGTGAAACCATGATGGAAAAGGACAATGAAAACGAAAATTTCATGAAGAATATTTTATTCACTGATGAAACATTTTTTTTTTCATACATGGCCGGCATAATCCTTCTGTAGTTCGATATTGGTCTAGGGAAAATAAACATTTGAGTGTGCCAGTACGTACTCAATATTCACAAAAAGTAAATGTTGGGCCGGCATTTTAGGTGATCATGTCGTTGGTCCTATTTTCATTGACGGTAACTTAAATGCTGACAAATATTTAAACATTTTGCAGAATCAGACTATTCCGGCTGTTCAAGCTCTTGATTTCAACATTGGGGGATTTAGTACCAGCAAGACAACTGTCCTGCTCATAATGCAAGAAGGGTGCAAGAGTTTTTAGACAACACTTTTCCCGATCGTCTTATATGTGGAAGTGGTACGATAAAATGGCCACCCAGATCCCTCGAATTGGCGCCTAACGATTTTTTTTGTGGGGATATGCAACCTCGCAAATTTATAAACATGAACATGAGCGAGCGCGTGACTTGCAAGAGTTACGTGCTAATATTGTTGCCACTCTACAGAGTGTGACTCCTGACATGCTTTTAAATGTCAGGAACGAATTTTATCACCGATTGGAGTATTACCAGGCGCAACCGGGCGACTATTTGAGCCCCTTATAAAGTAAAATTTAGAAAAAAAATTGTTTTGTTTAATTTTTAATACGTTTTTTAAATCTGTTTCATTTTAGATTTTTTTTTTTATTTTCTTTAGAATATTTGTTAATTTATTTTTATTTAATAGCAGAATGCCGGTTTACTTTCACGCCAAATGGCCAAAAATTACTCAAAGACATGCCACTGAGTTTTTTTTATGCATAAATAGTTATGCATCAAATAACTAGAGATTCTCGAAATAAACAGAGATACGTAGTTATTTACAGAAATAACCCCCCACAATACTTTGAAATGTACTAACCAAAAATTTATTGGCTACTACTTACCCCGCTACTAATTACGTATACAATGGTTGTGCTCGCATATTCGTGGTTTTTGAGGTGTTTAGGAGAATTTACCTCTAGTGGCAAATTCACTATCTCTATCTTTGTTTTTCTTATAGTTTTAGATAAAGAAAATATTTGCAAATCGCTAGAGTTTTCTCAAACACCTAATATCTGTACAAGAAACTGTGTGTGGAAAGAAGGGATATGATGGGGCGTGCTCTCTTTACTTCACAAACACAACGTACAATGAGACAACATTGATGCATAATTCTCTTTCTGTCCCATGCATTACTTTACTATTTTTATCCTTTATGCACACACATAAAGCAGGCCCGCTAATTAAACGTTTTCCCATACTGTATGTTCATATAAAATCATTTGAATAAACACCTCAAGTATTTTACATTACTTAGAAAATATCTTTTATACAAGGCACTATTACATTAAGTTTGTTAAATATATTTTTACATGACATACTCCACCGATGGTTCTGGCGAATTTTTCTGTAAGCAGAAAGAATCCACAAAATAAAATACCATAGATATCTTATTCTCGAGTATATACCTGCACAATAAATAATATAATGTCACATTTACACTACTAACTTGATTATAGGGATTAAACCACCAAGGGGCGGACACGGTCATTAGTATGCGAAATTTACCTTTATCCGTTGAATTTTATCCCAGAATTACCGAATCACTACAATAATGTGCAAAGCCAGCTATACAGTTCTGCCGTTTTAGTACAATTGTACTAAATTTAGTACGATTTTTCATCATTTATATGTAGAAACCTACATTGGCCCAGTGGCGGCTGCTCCATAGAGGCGCAGGGGTTACTATTAGAAAAATGTAACAGTAATTAAATGCATGATATATATTTTTTTTTCCGTTTTTCTATATTTAATATCTTTTTTAACATAATTATTACCCGTTTGCGACGGCTATGTGTACAATAAAGTCGCATAATGTACTGACCGTCAACCTATAACTCTAACCAGAGAGTATGGGGTCTCAGGCTTAGCTCATATGAGCCATTCCTTGCATAAGGAACAAACCGAGCGCGGAAATTGCCGATCGCGGAGAACGGTTTTTACAACGCGACAGAAGGCTCAAGTTATCAGAGCCGCATGTTTGTGTAGTAGTACCTATATCATTTCGCTCTCGATTTTTATTTGTGGTTTCACTGTTTTGAGTGATTTTGTATTATTGTAAGTTCGTTGATGCCAAAATGACTGAGAATGGTATAAATAATATTCGGAAACTAAATTTTAAAACTCTACGGTTAGCAGAAAAAGTGAAAATCAAGAAACTTGGACAACCAACACCAAAATTGTCTCTTAACCAACCAAACAAGATAGGGACACGTACTTTCACGAGGCATTTTTCTAAGGACATTTATAAGAAATGTCGATGGATTTGTGAATGTGATAAGGTAAATGCTCTGTTTTGTTTTCCATGTGTTCTATTTTATTCAGATTCTATCGGAATGGACAAGATATGGTCGGTCACAGGATTTCAAGATCTAAAACATTTAAATAAGAAAATAAATATCAGTTGTGGCCAGCACATAACTTTCTTATACCTGTATAAATCATCCTGATGTAAAAAAATCATTCTATTTAATTCTTCACTTACCTCAATTAAATTTTAATAGCTTACCTTAAAATGTTTCAATAACATTTTTAAATAGTTAATTATCAGCGTCAATCGATACTGTCAATAATAATTCATGTCATATACATATTTTAATAATTTCTTCTTATTGACATAACATTTTTGTAACTAAATCAGACCTTTCAAACATCAAACTGTTAAATTTTTCCTAACATCATTTTATGAGGCCAAATGTGTAAAATATTTCAGTTTACATCAGCTTTATTTAAGTACTTGGAAAATATATTTTATTCGCTTGAAATAGTAAACATGATTTATAATCTTTCATCAAGAATATATTTTTTTGTAAAGTCAAATACAAAAAAGTTTGGGTCCCATGGACCCCCTTTCAGAAGCCCAATTTTGCACCAAATTTTTCATTGTCTTAGGCCTTTAGAACAAGTGCACCAAGTTTGAAAGCTTTATCTCAATAACTATGGCTGCTATCGCAATACTACAGACATGCGGACAGATTTTTTTCATAGTAATGTTTTTTCATTATAATTCGTCGAGATTCGTCCAGAGATGCAATAGAAAATTTTATTTACCGAAATTATACCTTTTTTCTTCTTTCAGTCATTATGTCTCTTCTGGTGGTACCACATTCACCAAATTCAATGTGTCACCTAAAATGTTGTTGACAATCTTAACTGCCAAATTTGGGAAGTCTCCCATTAGTATTTTTTGAGTGCAGTACGGATTTGACTTTGTTAGGCTCGGTAAATATTGCAGTTCGGTTAGATTCATTTTATAGACAAAATATTATAAAACACAACGAGCAAGTGACTAAAAATGTATGTATATTTTAAAGAAAATTATCGATGAAAAAAACGGTTCTCAAAAATTTTGCTAGAATTAATCGATTTTTCATCAGAATTGGATGTAATTTCGAAAGAACATTTAGACAAGGCGACGGTTTTCAAAGGTACATCTAAAACTGAACTAAAAATGAAATATTGGAAAGTATGCTTGTAGTATATCGTCAAGAAATTATGGAGTAAATTAATGAAAGTGAATTTTCAGCAATTCAGAGTGATGAGACAACTGATATTTCAAACCAGTGTCAAATGGTTATGATAGTAAGATATTACCACAATGTAAATATTTATGAGAGATTTTGGAGTTTCCTAAGAGTGACCGATAAGTCAGCTGAGGGTTTAATACAGTAGTGCATGGAACATGAGTTAGATAAATTAATTTCAAACTCGCCGTCTAAACTAATTGCTCAAACTTACGACGGTGCAAATGTTATGAGTGGTGCTACCGGTGGAGTTCAGTCAAAAATAAAATTAAAGTATAAACCTGCTCATTGTGTGCATTGTTATACACATCAATTACATTTAATTATGCAGAAAGCAACCAATCAGAATGCCAAAATGAATTTTTTTTTCTCAAATTTATCCACAATTCCTAGTTTTTTTTTTCAAGTTCTACTCACAGATGGTGTATTAGAAGAAATTGTAAATCGAAAATTGCCTAAAGTTGTCGCTACACGTTGGAATTATAACATCCCTATAATGAACGTCATTTTCCAGAACAGAGAAAAGTTAATTGAATGTTTTAATTAACAAAGAGGCCTACGGTTTACAAAGCACTCTAGAAGATCCCAATTTTGTATTTTTTCTTCATTTATTTCACAAAATCTCTCCACATGTAAACGTATTATTTAATCAATTTCAAGCCAGAAATACGACAGTAGGTACTGATTTAAAAAAAAAGTTGAAGAGTTAGAAAAAATTATATCTATTAGAAATTCAACTGATGAGGTAGAAAAAGAAATTACTAATATTGAGAATGAGAATAAACGGAGAACCCTGAAAACAGAAATTCCGTAATTGCTAAGGAAGTGTGTGGAGAGAATAATTTTTCAGATGAAAAAAAGATTGTCATACAGAGGTCATTTAGAAGCCGCATCTTTAGTGAACGTAGACAATTTTCTTAATTATTCAAAGAAATTTCCGTGCGACGTCGACTTTCAAATCAGTTGTTGAATCTTATCCAATGTTACAACAAGACAAATTAAGGACTGAGTTGGAAGTCATTTATTCAAGAACGCATTTTAAAAATATTATAGGTGTCCTAAACATGCATTCTTGGCTGTCTGAAAATGGTTTAAATTAAACGTTCAGCGAAACGATCAAGTTATTAAAAATTATTGTGACAACTCCGATGTCTGCTGCTGAATCAGAAATATGCTTTTCAACTCTTAAAAGAGTAAAGACATTTTTAAGAAACACTTATCTAAAATTATTATTATATAATAATATTATTAAAAATACACCAATAATTTTTATTTCCGTTATATTAGTGTTGAAGAGTATTGACTCTTCAACACTAATATTTCTTTTCAATTAAATAACTTTGTTTTTATTCCGAGATGAAATTAATAAAAGCTCTTTTGCTTCTATTTAAAAATAAACTATTAGAATTAAACCATTTAACAAATTTATAATAATATCAACTTTTCTTCCATAGTATTTTCATCTGTTATCATCAGCAAACATTACTAAGTTACTTAACTAACTCATTTATCCATGTAGGGTGTTGTTAACTAAATGAAGAAACAACGAGAGCCCAAGAACTGACCCTTGTGGCACTCCATACGAAATTTGCAATGAATGTTTCATGTTTCATTTTTAAATTTCAACATGTTTTGCGTTCATTAGGATGAAGGCAATAACTTGTTCCCTCTAAAACCATATAAATCCAATTTTTAAATTGGTATTAAATGGTCAACAAGTTCAAAGCACTTACTTAAATTAATAAATATATCAACAGTTTTTTATTTTGGACTAAATTTTTATAAATTCCAATAAGTCAAAAATGGTTGAGGTTGCCTGTTTATCTTACCTAAAACCATGTCGTTTACAATTTAAAATATCATGTTTGTTTAGAAAATTATAAATTTTAATGTAAATTGCCTTGTCAAATGTTTTTGATATAGTTGACAATAATCACTTATAATCAGTCTAAAGTTTTCTGTGCAATCTTGCTCGCCCTTTTTGTATATCGGAACAAAGAAAATACCATTTGAAAATGAAAAATTAATTAGGTTTCCTAAAAATTTCAATTAATTAAACACATGTCGCATTGGAATATGAAATTGTAAACTTGTATTTTTGTATTTTTTTAAGATTTTATTCTTTAAAGTTAGTATGGATTAAAAAGAGTAGATAAGCAGAACTAATGTACTTTATACAAATTTTCCTATACAAAGTAAATACGTTTAACTTTATCACAATAAGCAAATCTAATATGCACTTTGCTACTGAAGCGTCCCGTGGGTTAATTTTTAGACCCTAATGTCACCATTGAGAATCAAGGATGGCTAGCCGATGACCATGCTTACGACCTCGTTATACAGGCAGTGTCTATTGCAATTTCCCCTAGTATGCTCATTGCAAATTGACAATTTACATATCTGTTACAGAATAGCTACTTATTTTTCTACTTATAATCAAAATGGAGAAGTATTTTATTGTATATATTAAGGACAAAGTTCCACAAGGGGATTATTTCTATGATATATTTTTTGTGGGTCAGTTTTAAACATGTAATATTTATAAAAATAAGTAAACGATAAAGAACACTGCTCTCAGAATAATGCTTATTTTATGAGTTTTTCGTGACAACAAAATGAATGGAATGAATTCTGTGAGATTGCTGCTTGTAGTACAAGGCATGTCCAACGGTTATTGAGAACATTATTCTGAACCAACACATACCTACTTGGGTTTAAATGTATCTATGATCCATCTGTTGTAAGGTTGGTTTTTAAATAATAGAATTTAGGATTTTTTTATATAACTGCCGGCCCAGAAAAATGCAAATATTTTCGCTGCCTGCAGATCTCTTTGTTGCTAGGTCGCTCTGAAGGGGAAATTGTGTTACAAATACAGTGGTAGATTTGCCATGAAACCAGAGAAGCTTGCGCTTCATGTCCCTCTTAAAGCGGAGCCCTGTAAAAGCTTAACGAAATATTTATTTTATATACGTATCCATTTTTGCTAAAATTTGAGTCCTATTTAAAAAGTGTTTGTTATTTTTTATAATTTATATGCGATTCTTTGAGAATTCGAAAAAACAACAAATAATATTAAACATTTACACGAATTCATAATATGAATTAACAACATAAAAGAATTAAGAAATTCTTTTCCCACTGTAACGGTCCACTTTTTTGGCCTAATTGAAAGCCCTATTTTTAGCGAGTAAACCACTTGCGGTCGCAGTGAGTGCTTATTTAATTTAAAAATTTGATAATACGGCCCTGCAAGCTTAAATTATTATATTTGAAGAGTCAAAGGTTGGACGCAAGTCGAAAACACTCAATAAAAATGCATCTGCCAAATAATATGGGAAAATAAATATAATCTCTGATGTTAAAAAGAGATTCTTTGTATTTTGTGTACATTATATAAATTTAAATCTGTATTTGTGCGTGACCTTGTCTATTTCCGAGGAAGTTTGCGTAACCTGTAGCCCTGTGATTGGACGAAATACGGGAGTGCGCGGGGGTGCGAGGGCTTGGCAACTGTGACGATCGAGGATCGAGGAGTCCAGCAGGATCAATGATAGAGACCAGACGTAGGTGTGTGCGGCATAAAGCATTTGTGTTTTCGTATAGAGAAAATGTTATTGAGTAGTTAGTAACCGCGGTGTATTTTGCCTTATGGAATGCGGTGTTTTGACCAAGTTATTGTATGGTGTTTTTTGATCCTATTGGAGGATTACCTTTGGTGTAGAGAAGATGCTATTGAGCAGTTAGTGACCTCGGTGTATTTTGTCTTATGGAATGCGGTGTTTTGAACAAGATATTATGGTGTTTTTTCTTGATCCAGTCAAGTAGGACCTTAGCAATTACCGAAAGTAAGTGATTAACTTAATATTGCCAACCCCTTTTCTGACAATTAATACATTCTGTGTATTGAGTGAACTCCCGTTTGAACTTGGGTTATTTAGTTAAATACCGTTATGTTTATTTGACCTTTGATGTCGTATGTTGTTTTATTTGTTTTGTAACCAAGTGGTTAACAATTATTGTCTTTTGGTTAACTATAATATTTGCTTAACTCTAAATTTTTATTATAGCTAATACTGTGTCTTTTTTATATAAGTGCACTGACGTGTGGTCGGTCATTCATTTTATTAATTACTGTGCATTCTGTTGTGTAACCGAATTTATATTCATTTTTTCGAGTTTTTATTGAATAGATATGTATTTTGTTTAATGTAGTTTTTTAATTAATTACCTAGTCTTGAAATATAAAAAACTGGTGGTGCCCAACTAAAACCCTGTATATATAAATATACATCTAAGCAATCCAAGCTAAATTGGTGGAAAGGTTAAAGCTCATCCCTGGGATATACAAATTTGGAGAATCTCTTGCTTGCTAGCTGGGTAAGTTTAAAAATAACTGGCTTACTTTTTTTATAAAACTAAATTTGAAATAAATATAAAAAGGGGGACGTTATACCACGACATCATTCATTTTGGCAGAAACGAAAATTGTTGACAATTAAATAAAAAATTTACTCATAACTAGAGCATAGGAAAGAATCTTTAGAATTTCTCTAATATCCCAAAGAAAAATTCACATCAAAGAATATTTGATGTGTAACGTCGTGCAGGACGTCATAGAAGGTTTTAATAAAAAGCAGTCGACCTGTATGCTTCTGTTGGACGTGGAAAAGGCTTTTGATACTGTTTGGCATTCAGGCCTCTTATATAAACTCAAAAATAATCTGGACTTACCACCTTATTTCGTAAGTCTGATTAAAAGCTATATTAACGACAGGAAATTCCGAGTAAGGGTCAACGATGCGGTGTCACCGCTCAAAAACGTGCGCGCAGGGGTTCCGCAAGGCACCGTCCTCTCACCTATCCTGTTTAACCTTTTCCTCTCAGATATACCTACACATCCCACCACAAAAACCATACTTTACGCAGACGATACGACAATATACGGACAATCCTTTTACGCACAAACGGCAACACAAAAAGTACGATACCACATGAACAGACTGACAGACTACTACAAAATATGGAAAATTAAACTAAACGAGAACAAGACAGAAACTATTACGCTGACAAAGAAATTCACGAACATAAAAACGTTCAACAAACTAAAAATAAACAACAAAACAATCACCGAAAAAGACACAGTTAAATACTTAGGAATCACACTTGATAAACGACTATTTTTTAAGCAACATATAACAAACACAATTAACAAAACATACGGTACATTGAGTAAATTTTATCCACTAATTAACAGACGTAGCATTCTAAAGACAGACAACAAACTATTACTATACAAAACGATACTAAGACCGACTCTGACCTACGCATGCGCAGCCTGGTGCCACATATCCGACACACAATACAAAAGACTACAGACAACACAAAATAAATTACTGAGACTCCTAACTAACTCAAACAGATATATAAACATGTTACAGCTACACAGACAATCTAACATAGAACTTATACAACCATACATATACGAAACTGCGACGAAATTTCTAAAAACTAACACAAGAACCTCAAACTTGACAAGGGACTTGACCCACATAAGAAGATACGATAACATACCGCATACGCATAAATACATACACGAAAGACTACCACTGTATGACGAGCAACGGTAACAATAACAACAAACGGACAACATACTATCATAATACCCCTCCTGTCTTACCAAATCACCCCGCCCCCCTCCCCCCACATACACATAAAAGCAACAAAAATTAATAAAAAATAGGTTTTTCTTTTAAATTTTTCCTGTATATATTCAAGAAGTCACCAAACAAGAAAAAACATGCTATACAAATTAATTATTTAAAAAAACCCTGCGTTCTATTTAGCACGGCAATTGCTTTGTCACAGGAAAAAGCCATACGCAGTAAAACACATGCTATGAAGTATAAGGCCATAACAGCGGCCGCGGCGAGTGGCTACCGCTTCACGCGATGTGTACCGCACGCCTAAAACCAGTATGATAAAAATACAATGAATAACTATAAATGATATACATTAATTAAGGCATGACTTGTAAAAATATCAATTGCCAATAAATTATTAAAATGGAAAAAAAAATGGAATGGTAACAGGTTAGCGCATGCATGGAAAGCGCAGTGAGTTGACCCTGACTGCTTAAATCATCTTTAAGGAGAAGGTTTTTATCGAACTGAACATCCTTCAAAATTATAATATACACTGTATTTTAAAGTGCATTGAGAAATTTCCCCATCGAGAACTAAAAGTAGAATCTGTTGATTTTTCAAAAGATTCTAGAAAACGTCTCACATAATTTAAATAACTATTGTCTCCATATTTCCATTTGGTTGGTATCTGTAAAAAGAAAATATAAGACAGTATACAACAAATCTACAAAATTATTAAATATAAGTGTCACGTATTAGAGATTTAATTACAACTAATGTAAGTTATACTTTAATAACAATAATGTCTTACTAAGTGTCGGTAATGAGATGAGTAAGTGCCAATTAGTGGTTAGTTGAAATTGAATATAAGTTTAATTTTAAAAATCTTGCAGTTTTAGAAACTTCGCTAGAAGTTGTTATAGAAAAAGTAATTTTAACTAACATGAAAACTTTAAAAATCATCATTAACCACAAAGTCTCAGGAATAGATAAAAAGACAAAATCAAATATAGTCAAACTTCCTTAAGTTGATCTGCTATATGTCGAAATTTTTTCGAGCTCTAATTCATTTGTTGGTGAAACTTGTTTTTTTAGTGTATGTTAGTTCCATGACACGAAATTTTTCTAAATAAGGGTTGCCAACTGCAAGGAATCTTCAACATTTTAAGGTTACTATGAAAGAGGGCAATTTTAGTTAATTGAGAAGTATTAAAACTAAATACCAAAAAATTGTATCTATTCCTATTTATGTAATATGTATGTGTTCTAAGATTTTTAATCTACCTAATTGTTTTCTTGAAATAAAATATTTAAAATATGTATATAACCGTGTGTCAACGAGCTTATTTTACTAATATTTTGAAATTTGAAATACACATACCTATTAGAAGCGAATAGGTAGTTGTACTTTGACATACGTATATTTTTAAAAACACTTCCGGTTTCACCGGTTAACCGTCGGATAAAACCGGGTATCCAAATATAGATCAAACCTGGTTATTCAGGTAATCGGATATTCAAATAATCGGTTACTCGGATACTGGTTTTCAGAACAATCGACTATTCGGGCATCCATAAACCCGGTCATTCGCTTATCCGAAAATTGGTTAATCTGTTATCCGGAAATCGGTTAATCGGTTATCCGGAAACCGGTTATCGGTTATCCGAAAATCGGTTATCGGTTATCCGAAAATCGATTATCGGTTATCCGAAAATCGGTTATCTATATAAATATTGCATAATACGAGAAAGAAAAGAGTGCAAAGGATTGTTTTTCTCCTGCTTTTATTTAGAGCACGTGCACGGTGCACGCTATGCATGAGTCATGCCATGATGAAAGTCTAGCTAGACTTTTTAGTGGTGTGGCTGTGTATTATTGTGTTTAATTAATATTCGCAAATTACGACAAAAATGACAAGATACAAAATATATTACATTTTATGTAAATTCTAAACTAAACAGGCATCGGTGGCTACCTACCCACCTGTAGATTCATATTTCAACAACATTTGAAAGAAAATAAACACATATTAATTGATTATCCGAATAGTCGGTTATTCGAATAACCGGTTAACCGAGTAACCGGTTTTCAATTTTATTCATAATCACGATTAATCCAAAGCCGATTAACCGGTTATCCAGAAAACCGATTTCAGTTGCCAGCACTAGTTCGAATCCATCCGGGGGGCAAGTTAGAAATTTTATTTATAATTTGCTTCAGATTCAGGTGGAAAAGGGAACTGTCGATGCCCCAGATGTGGTTAGGACTCCACAATAAACTGTAGGGCCTTGTCTCTTTACTCAACACAAAATCCTAGTATTTTCTGGGAGTTATTTCAGTGACTTGAGAGGCGGTTAAGAAAATATTTTAAGAAAACAAACATGTGTGGATAAAGTACCGTTTCCTGCGGCGCTCGTGACTACATGTCTGTACATCGATAGCTGCCATTTACTTTCACTAGGAGTTGCCTCCTCCAAGGGTATAACCTGACCAGATAGAGACGTTACTCCATTTATATCAACTGCCGAATCTGTTAATTCCTTACTGGATTATTGCCGAAGAAAACTAGTGTTCTACTTTCTACTGCACTTGTGGAAATTTTAGATAGCTATGGTAAGTTTCAAAAAGTTAGAGCGCTGATAGATTCTGGTTCTCAAATTTCTTTTATAATACAAAAATGTGTTAGTCGCTTAGGTTTATCTCGCTATAGTTTGTCACTTTCGGTGCAGGGCTTAGGTCAAATGTACACTCACACGCATTCTGGAGGGGTAACTTTTAATTTACGACCTCTTGGGCAATTCTCGCCTACGCTGAATATAGACGCAGTTATTTTGCCTAAAATTTGTAATGAACTACCCACATCGTATGTGTCTACTGAAACATGGTCTCATATTAAAAATTTGCGTCTAACCGCACTTTAATAGTCTAGGGGCTATTGATGTATTGTTGGGTGCAGATATTTTTCCGCAATTTTACTTAATGGCCAAATTACTGGTAATGTAGATGAACCGGTTGCCTTAAACACGGTTTAAGGTTATATTTTAATGGGTAAAATTCAGAGTTCTGCTTTACCTAATGTACAATCTTTATTTTGTTTAAATAAAACAATCTCGCTAGATAGCGCGCTTAAACAATTTTGGGAACTCAAGACTATACCTCACAAAGAAGTTGTTTCACCTGATGATGCCGCATGTGAGCAACTTTTTTTAGATAGTCTTTTTTTTTAGAAAAGATAGTGGTAGATTTGTAGTCTCACTTCCGTTTTGCGATAGCATTCCTTTCTTTAATGATACACGCTCACTGGTTTTAAATCGTTTCTTGTCTTTAGAACGAACATTTAGTTCGAAACCCCTCAGTTTATCAACAATACTCCGATTTTTTGAAAGAATATTTAGACTTGGGTCACATGGAACCCGTTTCTGAATATGATGTGACTCCGCACATTATATTCCGCCAGTTCAGCGACTAAATTAAAGATAGTTTTTAACGCTTCTGCTAAATCCCCCAGTGGGCCATCTCTGAATGATACGTTATTATTTGCAGAAAAACATAGTTACAATTTTGTTAAATTTTAGATTACACTGCGTTGTTTTTGTTTCACACATCAAACAGATGTATCGACAAATACTGGTTAATCCTGAACATAAGGATTTTCAAAGAATTTTGTGGCGATTTTCTTCTGAAGATCCAATTCAAGATTTTAGACTAAACATGGTGACTTATGGAGTTTGCTCAGCTCCTTATCTTTCAATTCGAACGCTTTTACAATTAGCCCAAGAGGAAAAAGCGAATTTTCCCTTAGTTGCCGAGGTCATCTCGTCAGATACATACATTGATGATATTGTAACAGGTTCTTCATCACTTGAACGTGCGCGCGAACTTCAAACACAACTAATCAACTTATTACGTAAGGGTGGGTTTGAACTACGCAAGTGGTCTAGTAATGATAAATTTTTGTTAGCTCATTTACCGGAATCCCATTTAAGTACAAACGCTCTTTCATTTAATCTGACACTGATAGTTCTTTGAAAGTTTTAGGTATGCAATGGCATCCTGGAAGTGAATCATTTTCATATAAAGTAGAAATAATTGATAGACCATGCACGAAACGTACTGTTTTGTCCGAATTAGCTCGCATTTTAATCCTTTAGGTATCTTGGCGCCTGTTACATTTTTTACAAAATATTTAATTTAGCATTGGTGTCTAGGTCTCGATTGGAACTCCCAAATGATGTACTTAGGATTTAGACGCAATACAAAATGGAACTTCCATTATTGTCTAAATTACAATTGCCGCATCGCGTAGTAGATGTAAGTGAAGTACACGGCTTCTGTGATAGTTTCTTAAAAGATTACGCAGCTGTAGTATATTATCGCTTTTTTAATAGATACCAAAAAAAGTAGTATATATTTTGTCTGTGCAAAATCTAAAGTCTCTCCCTTAAAATCGATTTCAATACCGCGTCTGGAACTTTGTGCAGCCGTGCCTTATCAAAGTTGCTTTCTTGTGTTTTAAGTGTGTATAGCGCTACCCTTAGTTTTGATAGTGTTTTCGCATGGTTAGACTCGCAAATTGTTTTAACTTGGATAAAATCGTCTCCACATAAGTGGAAAACATTTTTGTTAGTAATAGAGTCTCGCTTATCTAAAAAAAAAATGTCGCCCTCATGTTGGTATCATGTGTCTTCTGAAGAAAATCCTACTGAAAATCTAGAGGCTTATAGCCCTCCGAGTTAATAAATTATTCGTTATGGTGGGCGGAACCCGCATTTTTGAAAAATCCGCACACATCCTGGTTGCCTTATTTGCAAGTTAACATACAGGTTGATTCCCCTGTGGTTAGAGAAGAACAACGTAAGATAACTGCCACTTTTTGACCGTCAACATTTCTAGATGATTTGTTAAAAAATTATTCCCCCTCTCGATGTAATACCAACGTATCTTAGCATATATTTTCCGATTTATTTACAATAGTAAAAATCCCACACACAAAAAATCTGGCGCGCTTACTTGTCTAGAAATTCAAAACGCTTTATTAGCCTTAGCAGCAATTCTGGATATTGTCTCCTAAACGTGCAATACGCCGAGTCTTATCTAAATGCATTTCTTGTTAGAAAACCAAACCTAAGCTTGTCAACCCCCCTATGGGAAATCTGCCAAAGCCGCGGATCTCGCAAGTAAAGGCCTTTTTACAAGTGGGTTTGATTACGCGGGGCCGTTCCTAATAACTATGGGTAGAATTCGCGGTACCAAGACATAAGGTATACTTGTGCCTTGTATGTATGACCACAAAGACGTTGCACCTTGAACTTGCCTCCGACTTCTCTGCTGATGCATTTTTCGCCGCCTTTCGCAGATTTGTTGCTCGTCGGGGTCGTTGCCATCATATATATAGTGATTATGGCACTAATTTTGTCAGTGCCCACAAAACTCTTATAAGGTTTATGCATAACGCGGCCGCTCAGGAAAGTATACAGTGGCACTTCAATCCCCCTTCTGCCCCGCATTTTGTCGGTCTGTGGCAGGCGGGAGTCAAATCCGTTAGGTAATTGGGCAACAATTTTTTACTTTTGAGGAATTTTATACGGTTTTACATTGAGATGATACTTAACTCCAGGCCACTAACTCCTCAAAGTGCCGATCCTAATGATCTGACCGCACTACCCCAGGTCATTTTTTAACGTTAGAACCTCTTACCACCGCTCCTGACTTGGATTTGACTGAGGTTCCACTTGGTAGGTTGAACCGCTGGCAATTATTACAACGTTTGCACCATGACATCTAGAATCGTTGGCGGAAAGAGTATTTACATGTCTTGCAACAACGGGGGAAATGGACTAAACCCACTTCTTCCATTGTTCCTGGAACAATGGTTCTAATCAAAAATGACTTATGATAAAGGAAACAGAAAAATTTTCATAAAATTCCGCATTGTTGAACGCATCCTGGTGCCAACGGAGTAGCGCGTATTGCTACGGTTCGAACAACAAGTGGCGTTTACAAACAACCACTCGTCAAGCTGAGTCCTTTGCCGTTATGTAATTTATAGTAACTTTAGTAATTTTAATTTTTATAACATTATTACATTTTTTCGTAAAACACTTTGTATTTTAGGTGAGCGGTATGTTTTGTCTACATTTATATTCTTATAAATGTGTATAATAAATATCCCTTTTGATTTTGTAGTTCCGCGAATTTTCATACTTTTTATTTTATTTTGTATAAAACCTTTAGAAGTTTTTGCGACTTCCTGACTGTCTTTGCGCAGGACAGATATAGGAAAGTGAAGTAGACATTTTAATTCATAATTTTGATACCGCGGAACATCTCACATTCCACCTATTATCGCTTCAAAGTAAATTTTGTAGTTTAAATATCGCTAGTAAGTTGTGTTCTCGACGCCTTTTGTTTGGTAATTAGTTAGTTACCATTTAGTATTGAAAATAGTGGTCTTGCCCGTAAATTAAATGGTGATTTCCTTTCGTAAGAAATTCGAAGGACGGCGAGCTATCCCGATTCCAGCCCTCGTTCATCCAGGTGGTTTCAGAGAGCCCTCACAACAGAACCACCCTACTTAAAGAACTGCAGTCAGAGATATGAAGTGCACCTTTTAACTCACACGGGCAACGCCGCCTACAGTCCATTGCCAAGTTATTGAAAGCATTTTTTAGTTGTGTTTCTCTACAATGTCTAAAAATTGCTCGTTGGTAAAATTTTGATTATCATAATTCAGAGCTTGATTTGCTTCATTTTCTATGCGGTTATGTTCTAGATTATTTGGAGTATTTTGATTATGTACATTTTCAAATGATTGGCCTTTTGCATGTCCGTTAGATATGTTTGTCCGTTTTGGGTTGAAAGCAGGCATGGCCACCCTACTGTCTTTCAACGCTTTACACAGCTTCCACAACGAGTTATCCCCAGTGTCTAGCGATTCTAGTTTAGTACCCCATTTCCGGTTCTTTGCCGGTGTTAATGGCGGTCCTAATTTGTCTTTGCAACCTGATCATCACGGTCTTTACGTCGGCATCACCAGTTTGCTGCCAGCGACATCTTAGTTTATTTTTATCTCTGATTTTCTGTCTGACCACATCGTCGAGTCGGTCTTTATGTGGATTTATTGTTATAACCTCAGCAACATCCCGTTTAGTTTATTGCAGTAACCTCGTGAATGTTTCCACCTCATTTTCGAAACTAGCAATTGTGTTTATGCTATTGTTTGGAGTCACTCCATTATTAATAATGTCTTGGAACCATCGCCAATTAGTTTGTTGTGATGTGATGTAATATGTTTTAATACGATATTTTTAATGTGTGCAATTGGATACCAAATGTTTACTGAGATCATTAGTTCTTTTTATGCTTTAATTATATTTATTTCATTACAAATGTGTTATAATATTAAAAAGTTGCTTTGCGCTTAAATTGGTTTTTTTTTGTTGTTGCTAAAACGTACAAGTATATTTATATATTTTGGGAGAGGGTCCTCCCTTGGAAGTTGGCCCGAGCCCAGCCAAGTCTAATCCGGCCCTGTTGTTTTCGATGTTAAGAAAAGTTTTGGGACTCCTAATATTGTATAAAATATAATTAGGACATTTGTAGCACATTGAGTATAATTATTGGTCCGTAAGGGTCTAGAGGTTACACCATAATCGTTACAAATGCTGCTTATTGTGGAAATAATTTTGAAACTTCCACCCATAATAGGATACATTCAAACACTTTATTTAAACCAAAGAGTGGACTAACCAAAGAGTAGTTGCCGGTTATTTTCATTTAATTGCATGGTAGTTTATCGTTAATCGTTTTTGAATTAGCTTAAAGATTGTTGTCCTAAACACAAATTGACTTACGCCTTCTTTCGTGGACATTCACATTATAAAAACTACAAAGTTTAACTTTTATTTCAGCTTTTATTCTTCTTTTGCTCCTGCCTTTTAAAATATTATTTTAGATTGTCTTGCGTACTAATATGTTAACATGCTCAGATTGAATCAAAAATGTACAAGAAAACTAGGTCATTTCATAATAAATATATTAAGGCTGGGAATTTTCCAGATTTTAGTATTCGAATATTCGTTCGAAAAAATATTCGATTATTCGAACTATTCGGATATTCGAATATTCGGATTATTCGAATTATTCAAATAGGTATTCGATTTATTCGGATATTCGAATATTCGGATAATCGATTTATTCGAGTATTCGGATATTCAAATAATTCGAATTATTCGAATACCTATTCGAATAATTCGAATATTCGAATACTCGAATAATCCGAATTATTCGAATAGGTATCCGAATGATCCGGATCCTCGAATATTCATTATTAATAGGTATAGCACTGAATACTAGTGAATAGTGAATACTCTATTTGAGTATTTGGTTGGATAGACCACAATAATAGTCGTGACGTAATCCACTAAGCAGGCAATTTGATTTGCTTTCCATCTCCACAATAGGGTATGTCTTCTGTACATGTGCTTTAAGGGTCAGAATTATTTAGTTAGTATTTTATTTTAGGATTGAGGCGCTATTGTTCACATTTAACTATTGAAGCTTAAATAAAACGAAAACAGAGATAGTTTATTATACTTCCGTGTCATAACTATTTTTCGTTTTCGAGAAAAATAAAAGTGCTCTAAAATTAGAATATTTTTAAAAAAGACACAGATTGTGAAGGTTAAACAAATACATGAAAAGTCAATAGTTAAATATTTACAGGTTATCTAAAATTTAAAATTTAATTTTAACCCCTGCCTTAGTACAGTAAGAATAAGGTCGAGGCGAGAAAGAGATGGAATAGTTTGACTGGGAGTAAATCGTGCCACTAATGTGGTCTATTTATATATTTGGATTTTAGAATAGGTACCTACCTATACCTACTATCTACCAACTTTGGTTGGATGCATACTGCATACCTATTCGTACATAATTTAATAATATATTGTAATATTCAAATTTACTCAAATATAATCGAATATTTGAGTACTCGAATATATTCGAGTATATTCGAGTATTCGATTATTCA
This sequence comes from Rhamnusium bicolor, assembly GCA_029963845.1. Taxonomy (NCBI): domain Eukaryota; kingdom Metazoa; phylum Arthropoda; class Insecta; order Coleoptera; family Cerambycidae; genus Rhamnusium; species Rhamnusium bicolor. The sequence continues at coordinate 1,116,229 of JANEYF010005529.1, forward strand.
AGTAATCGAGTATTCGAATATTCGAGTATTCGAATATATTCGAGTATTCGAATATATTCGAGTTTTCGAATATTCGAATATTCGAATAATTTCCCATTAGAATAATTCGTATTCGATTCCCAGCCTTTAAAAATATATAAGGTGTTCATTTGCTTAATACCTAAGTAATATTTTTATAATCATAAATAGCAAAGATATAAAAAAAAATTGATAATATTTAGCATATTATGAAGGTCTTAATAAAGAATTAACCACATTCCCCCGTGTTTCTCGAAATTTCCGCCCACACGTTTATAATTAGGTGTATTTTCACTGTATCGTTCGCCATACTACTACAATTAATGATAACTACTTGGGGATATTGGCAACGGGGACTGCCTAGTTACTAGTAAATAGTTTTTAGTTTAAGAAAAACAAGCTAGTAGTAAAGCCATGTATCCCAAAAAAAAAAAACGATTCAGCTACGAACACTTGTTAGGGTAGTTTATTAAAACACGAATTGAGTACTGTGTATTACGTTTTTCAATCAGGGAGTATTCGGAAACGTCAACTTTTTAATCTAAAATATTTGATATTTAAGTTTCATTTTCAGGTTAGTAATTTTTTAGACGTGAGAATTTTTTTGGATGGGCAAGAGCATTTTTTTCAAAAACTAACCTCAAACTAATCCTGTTGGCGCAAAGGTTTTTTTAAAATTATTTGAGAGGACAGTGGCATATCCTAATAATTTTAATTACAAATTTATTGGTACTGTCTTGTCTTTATTTTATTTATTAATTTAATTAATTCGTAATGGCAAATAAAATAATAAACCCTTCCAAAATTGGAAATATTATTTTATTCGGAATAATAACTAATCATAACTGTGGATGTGGATGAGAATCCAGTATAAATAAGGAAAGAGGAAAGCTTGATCACAAAAAGTCGTTCCGCATTAACCATATTAGCAGTTTTTATAAAAGTAAATCAAATTTCTATCTGTCGATAATGGCCACTATCCATTAGGTGGGCGTGCGATCGTCAGTTCTGGGTCATTTTGCCATGATAGAGTCAAATAGACTAAATCTTACCACTCTCTTTTCATTAATCACACTGACCCTTCACTCATTCAATAACAATCGAGACAATCGTTCATTCGATTCCAATATACATTTATATTAGAAACTGAATGAATCATGGAAGGAGAACTTTGAAAGTAGTAGGATTAATCTTATTATAGGGGTGCGATTGTTCGACGTGCTGTATAATTCTAACAACGATTTTTTAAAGTTCTCGTGTTCGGAAATTTACTGAAAGGAAATTCTTAAAGCTTTCGACTAGTTTTATAATTGGTTAGGAAGTAATTTTAAAATTTACCAATGTAGTTAGTTGTTAATTCTAAACTTTCATATCTTACACTATATAAGAAAAATGAAGTGGGAATGTAGGTAAAATATAGCAAAGTTACTTGCCCAAGTTTATTTTACAAAATGGTCTCAGTATTAACTTAGGGTTATTAATTGTATTTGTTGATCGATTGAACTTGAATGAGACTATGGCACTTCGTAAAGATCTATTCGCAGCCTTCTCAAAAAGGAAAAATTCCATCCGTACAAAACACATTTACTGCGAGAGCTTACCGAAGACGATCTCGAAAGGAGATTAGAATTTTACGAAATTATGATGGATATGTGGCAACAAAACCCATATTTTGTAAACAATATTTTGTTTTCTGACCATCATGTTGTAAGGAACTAATAGACATAACTGCAGTTATTATGCCCAGCATAATCCTCACAAGACGATTGAAGTTCATACCGATCGACTCCAAGAAAGTGAAAGTTTGGGCAGGTGATAGTATTTCAGAACCGACCAGTTTTAAGAAATTGACTGGCGTCAGTAAGGGGCATCGTGTACAAAGACTTACTTCTTATGTCATGTCTATTAACAGTTGTTTATGGTTTTCAGCATACACTTGCATCATTAATTATAACGACTCATTTCTCGCCACTTTTTACATATTAATAATAATGCCCAGATATTAAACAAACAAAATTTAATCTAGAAACACATTTATTCATTTAAATAAAAAACAAGAGTGTGGCTCTTTTCTCGGGGCGGGGAAGTGAGCGATTAACTAGAAAATGTTAAAATTACTTAATATTAAACACATCCAAATACCATCGGCAATCAACAACTTAATCCGAAAAAAATGTGTGTTTATATATTTCTTCCACTAAAGATCCGGTACACGAAAATGCACTGTTACTGTTTTTAAAAAAGGACAAATATCAGTAACTAATTTCATCAGTTTCTCTATGCGTTAGTTCTTAATGTCAATAGAACGAAAGTAAAATAACTTTACTATTAAAGTTCGTAAACCAGGACTGATTTGCAAATCATTAGCGTGATTTTGTTTGTCACTTTGGCTGGCTTCTCCATCTGTCACCAGCAACAACTCTTATTTTGACTAGGTACCTAGTATAATGGAACTTAAAAGACCAGAGATCAACACAGCTTCCATACTTTGTTCGTTACTCACTGCTTCTGCACTGGGACAACCCCTCATCGTGGGTGCGCCAAACTATATCTCCTTGGCTGAATTTAACTTACTTTGCTCTCGTACTTACATACGGTAAACTTATTCAGCCAACAAACACAACCTTACTTGCCCGTGACCCAGTATTATCTCCAACGTTACATAAAAGTAGAGGTAACAGCCAACACCCAGGTCGACACTTCACCGTGGCTACCCAGCGTCTGCTGTTTCGCGCGCAAAAGCGATCCAAAAACATCGTTCGTACCCTCCCTCCCCGCCCGAGCACTTAATGAAGCAGTTTTAAATACACCAGGGAATCAGTAGCGCCACACTACAGGGGCAATATGACAATGTTTAACAAAATTATTTTAATCAGGTCTGGAATTTTAAGGTATACCCAAACCATTTTATTAAATCTACAAAGAATGTAATCCAAATTAATTATTCATAAAAATATACCGTTACATAATAAACCTTCAATAGTATGCTTTACTGTCTGTAGTTTCAGATGTATATATTTAATTTTTTTGGACTTTACATGTTTAAAATAATAAGTCTGTAGATCTCTAGGTATATGAAACAAAAAAAAAAAACATAATAGGCGAAATATTTTAATATTAATAATAATTGAATAATGATTGTTAATCATTTTTACAAAATAAAATAGCTAGGTATGAAAAGCAACAAATGTTTTTTTGATGCCCTAATTATTAATTTTGTGTTTTGTTTGCCACTTTTGAAATTTCTGTTACTAAATTTAAGAGTATAAAATATTCGTAATTTTTTTTAAAGCACTTTTTCCTCGATATTTTAGAAAAATGCCGATACAGCGCTTATAATCACATGGTGTGGAAGTATAATAGATTAAAATAAAAAAAAGTTGTTGAAAAAAAAATTTTTTTTTTCGTATAAAAACAAAATATCGATGTCCTTGGTAATAATTAAAATAGAACAAATATCGTTTTTCATTCTCATTAATATTTTTTTAACATCAGAAAACTCGGAAAATGAAAAAATATGATTTGCATACATAACAAGTATTTTTTTTATTATCAAGTAGTCCCGTTAATTTAACATTAAGTAAGATGTGTAAATAAATTTATATTTTATATTTTGCACAGATAAAGTTACTTAACTTTCAGGTTCACGAGGAATAGAAAAAAATGGTACAGTGTTCCAGTGCACCTTTTATTTTTATAATTTTTTTAAACAAACGTGCGTTTTTCTTTATTCCTTCCATGACACCACATTAAAAACAAACAAAAAATAAGTAAAATATAAAAATACGCGGTTTAGCGTGCTTTTAAACACAGTAAAACTAATGAAAGTATCTATAACCTTGAACGCAGTAAACGCACAAAAGTAAACCACAGAAAAGCTTACACTTCCTGATAAAATGTATAGGATAGCCACAGAGGCCACTGATCAGTGTTGCCAGTGGCACAGCAACGAGGCTATGGCATATAAAAAAATTCAAGGTCACAAGAATATATAAAGAAATTAACAAAAAACTTATTGTTTCAAATATTTCTCCATTAAACAAATATTTCAAAAGATACGAGCATTATGCCATACACATTCCTGACCCTGTATAACATATACGCTGACGAGTAACAACAATTCCGAAATACTGGTGTCCGCAGTTGCGTCACTCTTTCTATTTTGGGGTATATGACAAAATCTTTTTCATTGTATATCAATATTTAAGAAAAATTCAAGGTCACCAGAATTTGTCAAAAAATTAACAGAGAAAATTTTGTTTGAAATATTTCTCCATTAAACAAATATTTCAAAAGATACAAGCATTATTCCATACACATTCTGAACCCTGTATACATATACGCTAACGAGGAGTAACAATTCCGAAATACTGATGCCCACAGTTACATTCTTTCTATTTTGGGATATATGACAACTTTTTTTTTGTATATCAATATTTAACTCATTCTAGCTCTTTTCGAAAACATTTTTCATGCTTAGTTTTCACATATATTATTGTAACATTATCACACCCTCTCTAAATCCTTTAGATTAAATGAGTCATGCGACTATCCACCAAAAGTGTGATAAAAACGATAACGTCAATTATTCTCCCTATGTGTTCAAAGGAGGACAGATATCCCAAGAGGGCATACAGTTAGCACTAATGGCCTTCAAATTCACACCACTATCCTGCGGTCTGTACGCCCGCCTCTGGCTTAATTTAACTAATATACAATACTATATACGTCTATATCGAGATCTACTGTAACAAGTTTGCTTTGATAACGTTAATCGCTTCGGTTCACCCGCTGAAATGCTTCCGAGGCACGAAGCCTAGCCTACTGTATAATAGTATCCATATAATAAAATTCCTACTAAAATCTGTACCCTGAAAGAAGTTTTTAATTTAAATTATTTTGCCTTTTTGAAAAAGTAACATTCACGAGGATAATGGGACAAATTGGAATGCTTGTATGTTCTATACAGTGTGCGTCAAGTGCACTGACTGGACCAGATGAAATCCAAAGTAAACGGTAAAAAAAAAACAAAATTTATAGAGTATAAATTAGATACATTTGTGCATATGACGCCATTTTGTTATTTCAAAAAAACTGTATTTAAAACGGTGATACAAATTTCAAAAATGATGTCAGAATATGCACAAATATACCTACAAATTTTGCTTTTTTTTGGCGGTTTACTTCGAAATCACGAAAGAATGCCATTACGTAATAAATTTATCTCTAATCTACAACGTACTCTGTTCAAGCGTTCTTTGTTTACAAAATAATAAAACTAGAGAGGTGCTGCAAGGAAGTCCATTATATGTGACTGTTAATATCTCAGACTAACGTTGTTGCTGCGTTATACAAAAACCTAACTTCATTGATGAAAAAGAAAGCGAAGGCCTGATTTCGTACGTCTCAGTAATAAGCGAGAATAATATCGATCAATCAGATCGAATGTTTTTGACTAGCGTCGTGGTCACATGTTTCATCGTTTCCTACTTCTACATGTTAACTGTCAAATTTGGAATTATTGTTGAGTTTGATTGTTACCGTTTTTTTCATTTTATTGATTTTTGTATATGAAAAACAAATTTTCTCAGAACTAACGATAGTTAATCTTCAAGACAAAAGGTATGTTTCAGTGTGTAACAATAATGATTCTTAAAAATACATACAAAATCCTTTTTCTAAAACCCCATCAGACAGTTTTTACTTTCTTATACATAATATAAGGAAGTATAGTAATCGTGATTTTTTTCGACTTCGATTTTGATTGATATATACGTTTTGAACCCTCCTGAATCCATTCTGACTATTTTTCGATTGATGTCTGTCGGTGCGTGTGTGTGTGGATGTGTGTATCCGCGATAACTAAAAAAATATTAATGGGAGACTTCCCAAATTTGACAGTTAAGATTTTCAACAATATTTTAAGTGACACATTAAATTTGGTAAATGTGGTACCACCAGAAGAGACATGATGAATGAAAGAAGAAAAAAAGATACAATTTCGGGAAAAAAAATTTAAATTTTTTAAAAACAAATTAAGTACCTTTTCTTGGTAAAAGTTAAAATATAGAGTGGAATGAAAAATAATATTAACTGAAAATTTTTTGCTAATTATTATTTACTAACTTTTACAAATCTTATCACAGATAAGTATAACATATCTTTTTAAACAATTATTTTCCCAGCTATTTGCCAAAACGCTGAAACTTGGATTACAAAAAAGATAATATGCACATTATGTTCAGTACAACTGACTCAATAATGTTATTTTTAATTTCAACTATTCTGTCTAGTAAAACCAAAAATAAATAAAACACAAGGTACTCACCAGTTGACACTCACTTTAAAAAACTTTAAAATATCTACCGATACGTGTTTCTGCTTGCATTGCTTCATCAGGGTAGCCAGCACATTTAAAGAATCCAAAGTAAGAAAACTTGTAAACCTTAATGTAATAAACATTAATGGCTTCAGAGAACAGAATAATTGAAATTATATAGTGGAAATACCCCTTGGGGTCGAATAAAATAATTTAAAAACAAATTAAGTTCCTTTTCTTGGTAAAAGTTAAAATATAGAGTGGAATGAAAAATAATATTAACTGAAAATTTTTTGCTAATTATTATTTACTAACTTTTACAAATCTTATCACATATAAGTATAACATATATCTTTTTAAGCAATTATTTTCCCGGCTATTTTCCAAAACGCTGAAACTTGGATTACAAAAAAGATAATATGCACATTATGTTCAGTACAACTGACTCAATAATGTTATTTTTAATTTCAACTATTCTGTCTAGTAAAACCAAAAATAAATAAAACACAAGGTACTCACCAGTTGACACTCACTTTAAAAAACTTTAAAAGCAGAAACACGTGTCGGTAGATATTTTAAAGTTTTTTAAAGTGAGTGTCAACTAGTGAGTACCTTGTGTTTTATTTATTTTTGGTTTTACTAGACAGAATAGTTGAAATTAAAAATAACATTATTGAGTCAGTTGTACTGAACATAATGTGCATATTATCTTTTTTGTAATCCAAGTTTCAGCGTTTTGGCAAATAGCCGGGAAAATAATTGTTTAAAAAGATATATGTTATACTTATCTGTGATAAGATTTGTAAAAGTTAGTAAATAATAATTAGCAAAAAAATTTTCAATTATTTCATTCCACTAAAAATTTTTATTGAATTTCTGGACGAATCTCGACGAATTATAATGAAAAAACATAACTTTATGGAAAAAAAGATCTTTCTGCATTTCGGTAGTAGTATCGCGATAGCAGCACAGTTTTTGAGATAAATCCTTCAAATTTAGTACACATGTTCTAAAGGCCAAAAACAATGATAAATTCGGTGATGAGCAAAATTGGCCATCTGAAAGGAGGTCCACGGAACCCAAACTTTTTTGTATTTGCTTTTACAAAAAAAATCTATTCTTGATGAAAGGTTATAAATCATGTCTACTATATTAAGCCAATAAAATGTATTTCCAAGTACTTAAATAAATCGAACTGAATAAAACTTCACGTTTTAAGATTTTCACAAAAATTTTTATATTCATATATTTACAAAATATATATAAACATGACAATTGTTTCGCCAACACAGTGGCTTCGTCAGATGTGAGTACTAGACTAGCTATTACAATTATGAGTAGGGTGTATAAATAAGCTTGATGACATAGTAAAATTGCATCCTAAATAAATCACAATAAAAATAGAATTGTAAACTTGTAAATATTAAATATAAACGGATCATTCACATTTAAAAATATAAAATATATATATAATAAAGGAAAAAAATGTATTGTTCTATAGTTCTTTTTAAGCTCGTAAATTGCCAAAGGATGAGGGTCAAGTTTTTACTAAAACCTAAAAATGTCTATTGATAATATTTGTGCATTGAAATTGACTATAAAAAGAGCGTAACAAATTGTAGGAATTTAGAAAGTATAAAGATTTTAAAAATAATTAAATAAGTGTATGCAAAGTAAACTTTTTTCAATATTAAAACATGTTCAATAATGGTGAGGAGTTTGTTTCCAGTTGGTCATTTAGAATTATTTCTGAATCTTTTAGCTTATTGATTTCCAAGGATTCTAGCAGTGTTAATTTTAATCCTTTATTTTCGGAGTGCAAAATCTCGAAGTTTTCATCAAAACTATGGTTTTCTTCTAGGAGATGATTTGCATAAGTTGAATCTTCTCTTCTGTTTCTAAAACTTCTTTTGTGTTCTGATATTCTTTTCTTGAAGCATCTTCCGGTTTGTCCAATATATACTTTCGGGCAGGTACCACATTTTAGCTTATAGATTCCAGATTTATTTTCTTTATTAGTTTTATCTTTATTGTTTTTAATTAATTTACCAAGGGTATTATTCGTTTTATAAGCAATATCAAAATTTTGTTTCTTTAAATTTTTAGCAACTTTTTCTGTAGGGGTCCCAATATATGTAAGGGATTTGAAATTTGTTTTCTTAGTTGAAACAATAGGATAAACTAGTTGTATAGCTTTTTGGTAAGTTTTTTTAGCCAGAATATTATCAATCATTGATGGGTTATAACCATTGTTTTTTGCGATTTGTTTTATAATTTTTTAATTCTTTTTCAAAATTTTTCTGAGAAAGAGGGATATTGATTAATCTGTGTATCATGCTTTTATATGCGGCTTGTTTGTGTTTTAAAGGGTGTGTAGAAGAGTTGTGTATTGTAGTGTCGGTATGAGAACTTTTATGGTATATGGAAAAATCATGTCTATTGTTAATTTTTGATATAGTTAGATCTAAAAAGTTGATAGAATTTTGTTGTTCTATTTCTATTGTAAATTTTATGTTTGGGTGTAAATTGTTAATAAATTCTAAAAAATGATTTAATTGTCTGGTAGTTCCTGTGAAGCAGGTGATGATATCATCTACGTATCTGTACCAGTATATAAAATCCTTAATTAATTTGTTATTGTGGATTTGTTTTTCTAGGTAATCCATAAATATTTCAGCTAGAATCGGACTTAGTGGATTTCCCATTATTAAACCATCACTACCTTTATATATATCGTTATTAAATTGGAAATAATTTTGGGTTAAACATATAGACAACAGATTTAAGATTTCGGCTTTTTTTGACAGGATTCGTGTTATTTTTTGTCTAATAAATTTTCTATAACTTGAATAGTATCCTTTATGGGTATACTGGGAAATAAGTTTTGCACATCAAAGGAGATGAATTTTTGAATTATCTGGTAATTTAATAGTTTTAATTTTTTTAATTAATTCATAAGAGTTTTTTATACTGTGGTTTGGATTAAACTTACAAGTATCTTTTATTACATTTATTAACATAGCTGAAAGTTTAGTTGAGGGTGCTGTACAGAAAGAAGCTACTGGTCGAATAGGAAAATTGTGTTTATGTAATTTTATAAGGGAATAAAGTTTGGGGGTTGAGGGTTCATTATTGATAATTTGTATTTATTGTTAGGGTTTATAATCCCTGGGCTATTATCTATTGCTTGCTTAATTTCTTTTTGGTATTTATCAGTGGGGTCCGATTTTACTTTTTTATAATTAGAAGAATCTAAAAAGTCTCTTGTTTTCTTTACATAATCCTCTTTATTCAATGCAATTATGGTTTTTCCTTTGTCTGCTCTAGTAAAAATGATATTATTTTCAATGGATTTCTCCTTTATAGTATTGGCAATAATATTTTCTATATTGTTGTGTTTGTTGAAATTATTTTGAGATTTTATTATTTTTTGAGTTAAAATATTTGTTGTGTGTACAATTAACACTGTTTTTTTAATGCTAATTCCGTTTCTATACCCAAATATTCAAGTGATTCTGTATTGATTCGCGGTTTAATGTTATAATTAAAGCCTTTTTTCTAGTAACTTTGTTTCGTTAGGTGTAAAAGGTGTATTTGTTAAATTATAAAATCTATCGTGAAAAACATTTTTCATTTTCCCCCAACATACTCTTATTTTTTTTTTGAGAAAATTAATGAGAATATTTTTTTTTTTTTTTAAATTTTTTTTTTTTTTTTTTTTTTTCACCCCCCCTTAAAAAATTTTTCCCTTTTTTTTTTTTTTAACCTTTTTTGTTTTTTTTCTTTAAATTTTTTTTTTTTTTTTTTCGCGAATCAATACAGAATCACTTGAATATTTGGGTATAGAAACGGAATTAGCATTAAAAAACAGTGTTAATTGTACACACAACAAATATTTTAACTCAAAAATAATAAAATCTCAAAATAATTTCAACAAACACAACAATATAGAAAATATTATTGCCAATACTATAAAGGAGAAATCCATTGAAAATAATATCATTTTTACTAGAGCAGACAAAGGAAAAACCATAATTGCATTGAATAAGAGGATTATGTAAAGAAAACAAGAGACTTTTTAGATTCTTCTAATTATAAAAAAGTAAAATCGGACCCCACTGATAAATACCAAAAAGAAATTAAGCAAGCAATAGATAATAGCCCAGGGATTATAAACCCTAACAATAAATACAAATTATCAATAATGAACCCTCAACCCCCAAACTTTATTCCCTTATAAAATTACATAAACACAATTTTCCTATTCGACCAGTAGCTTCTTTCTGTACAGCACCCCTCAACTAAACTTTCAGCTATGTTAATAAATGTAATAAAAGATACTTGTAAGTTTAATCCAAACCACAGTATAAAAAACTCTTATGAATTAATTAAAAAAATTAAAACTATTAAATTACCAGATAATTCAAAATTCATCTCCTTTGATGTGCAAAACTTATTTCCCAGTATACCCATAAAGGATACTATTCAAGTTATAGAAAATTTATTAGACAAAAATAACACGAATCCTGTCAAAAAAGCCGAAATCTTAAATCTGTTGTCTATATGTTTAACCCAAAATTATTTCCAATTTAATAACGATATATATAAAGGTAGTGATGGTTTAATAATGGGAAATCCACTAAGTCCGATTCTAGCTGAAATATTTATGGATTACCTAGAAAAACAAATCCACAATAACAAATTAATTAAGGATTTTATATACTGGTACAGATACGTAGATGATATCATCACCTGCTTCACAGGAACTACCAGACAATTAAATCATTTTTTAGAATTTATTAACAATTTACACCCAAACATAAAATTTACAATAGAAATAGAACAACAAAATTCTATCAACTTTTTAGATCTAACTATATCAAAAATTAACAATAGACATGATTTTTCCATATACCATAAAAGTTCTCATACCGACACTACAATACACAACTCTTCTACACACCCTTTAAAAACACAAACAAGCCGCATATAAAAGCATGATACACAGATTAATCAATATCCCTCTTTCTCAGAAAAATTTTGAAAAAGAATTAAAAAATTATAAAACAAATCGCAAAAAAACAATGGTTATAACCCATCAATGATTGATAATATTCTGGCTAAAAAAACTTACCAAAAAGCTATACAACTAGTTTATCCTATTGTTTCAACTAAGAAAACAAATTTCAAATCCCTTACATATATTGGGACCTACAGAAAAAGTTGCTAAAAATTTAAAAGAAACAAAATTTTGATATTGCTTATAAAACGAATAATACCCTTGGTAAATTAATTAAAAACAATAAAGATAAAACTAATAAAGAAAATAAATCTGGAATCTATAAGCTAAAATGTGGTACCTGCCCGAAAGTATATATTGGACAAACCGGAAGATGCTTCAAAAAAGAATATCAACACAAAAGAAGTTTTAGAAACAGAAGAGAAGATTCAACTTATGCAAATCATCTCCTAGAAGAAAACCATAGTTTTGATGAAAACTTCGAGATTTTGCACTCCGAAAATAAAGGATTAAAATTAACACTGCTAGAATCCTTGGAAATCAATAAGCTAAAAGATTCAGAAATAATTCTAAATGACCAACTGGAAACAAACTCCTCACCATTATTGAACATGTTTTAATATTGAAAAAAGTTTACTTTGCATACACTTATTTAATTATTTTTAAAATCTTTATACTTTCTAAATTCCTACAATTTGTTACGCTCTTTTATAGTCAATTTCAATGCACAAATATTATCAATAGACATTTTTTAGGTTTTAGTAAAAAACTTGACCCTCATCCTTTGGCAATTTACGAGCTTAAAAAGAACTATAGAACAATACATTTTTTTCCTTTATTATATATATATTTTATATTTTTAAATGTGAATGATCCGTTTATATTTAATATTTACAAGTTTACAATTCTATTTTTATTGTGATTTATTTAGGATGCAATTTTACTATGTCATCAAGCTTATTTATACACCCTACTCATAATTGTAATAGCTAGTCTAGTACTCACATCTGACGAAGCCACTGTGTTGGCGAAACAATTGTCATGTTTATATATATTTTGTAAATATATGAATATAAAAAATTTTTGTGAAAATCTTAAAACGTGAAGTTTTATTCAGTTCGATGTTAAAATGGATTTTCATCAAGTAAGGGTCGAATCAATCAACTACTTAAATAAAGCTGATGTAAACTGAAATTTTTACACATTTGACCTCATAAAATTGGGTTAGGACAAAATTTAACAGTTTGACATTTGAAATGTCTAATTTGGTTATTTTATTTTTAATGATGTTAATTAATTTAAATATAATTGTTAATATCTACAAGCAATCTGCATTTTGCCAAATTATGTAAAAATATAAAATTTGTTCAAATTTAAAGACTGACTAAATCGTTAAATTATTCTGACTTTTAGCTGACAAATTGCAAGTTATGTTTTTACTTTTTCACCTGTCAACGAGTAATTGTAGGTTATGTTTTTTACTTTTTCACCTGTCAACGAGTAAATTTTGTTTATATCTGGACGTCATTTCAACAAGCATGAATTTTGACTAACGGAGTGCTGATTTGATTCATATGAATTATAACGATGACACAACGGCATTCTTTCGTAATGTCGATAATATAATAATTTTATTTTGAAATAATTCGTACGTGTATGTACAGTTTGTGTATTAGTCGGGCATCAGGAGCCACAAATTTGATCATAGGGTGTGAACTCGAAGATATAGTTTTGAAAAAATACATACATTATCTGGAATGACCTGTCCACGATTGTAAAAAAACGTATACTTTTTTTCCCAAAAATTGCATTACGAAAAATTGATTAAGGACTGAATGCAGTTATTGCATCAAATATATTTCAGTTATCAAACTTACAGGATTTATTTAAATGTTTAGTTCGAAAAATCGTAATATGTCACGTGACATTCACGCACATTTCACGCATAATCGTGTCATGTGGTATTTTAATTTAAATATTTAAATAAACTTCGTACCTTCTGTAACTGAATTATGCAAGGTAAATAAATTCTTGAACAAAATCATAAAATTTAAAGCGATTCAAGTGCTGGTAAAACCTAATAAGGGTTAAATTAACTTTTTGCTGCAAATTAGCCGAGACATAAAAAAAGACGCAAAAAGCAATTTTATTTTTTCATTTTTATCAAATAAAACAACTTCCTTCTCAAGCTAATTTTCTTCGAAACTTTTCCCCAAAGTTATTTAAGACATTGTACTCGAAGTATTCGAAGAAAATAAATCGCTAGACTTCCAGTGAGAAGGGGTATTAATATAAATATCCTTTTCAATTTAATATAAAACTTTCCGAACTAGTTAGGAAGGAGCGTGGTGGCGGTGATCTGCCGAGGCTGAGCTTTTCTTGAATGTAACAGGAATTCTGGGCAATATATTATCAAAGAGTTGTTTGGATGCAGGATCCCGATTGCAAGATGCAAGGTGCCTATTCGATAAGTAATCATATAAAGATGTAATATTTTTTTGGGGCTAGTATAGCTGAAAATATTTTTTACTGGCTCCTAATGTTTGAGATGAAAAAATGTAAAATAATAAAATAACCAATGTATTTATTCTATATGCATATTCCTATAAATGGATATGCGATATGGGTAATAAAATTTAAAATACTTTAAAAATAGATATTTGAAATAAATTAATCTGAAAGTATACATCTAAAGTTGTGGGATATTTATGTTTTTAGTTTCTATTTAACACTATTTTTTTTAACTTGTTCAGTACCTATAATATACATCATAAATGTATATGCCTATATGTACAGGGTGAGTTTTAAATGCGTAGTTATATTTTAACTCTCAATATATTTCGTCCAGTACAGTCAAACAAATTTTTTTAACAAAAAAAAATTTGAATATCTGATAATTTTTTCGCTCTTCAGCAACTAACATTTTGATGGTCACATCGTTCAAAAAAAGAAACAAACATTACAAGGCACAGATATGCGCAAGGCATCAAGATTTAGTGCACCACAATTCACAAAACACTGAAATGCAGAATACCAGGGGCGTGCGGTGAGTTTTGATACAGGGGAAGCAGTTTGTAATATAGAGTGATGGGTAGCGCGAGGCCCCGAGCGAAGCGAGGCAAAAATTATTTTAAGAAAAGGGACGTGGCTTCCGTATACTCATTTTAAAGCAAATGTCGAAAGCTGCAAAGTTATGATATCTAGAAAAAAGTACACTTGTAGGACAGCCACTCCTCAATAAACATAAACCATAAAAACACCACAAAAATTAGACAACCCCCGATTCCAAAACCGAAGCTGCACGGGCGAGGGTTACATTTATGAAAAAAACGCAGACACACAACCATATCCACCGACATTGCCAGCGCGCCGGCGCCGGTAGCGAGGATTGAACCCGCAGCGGAATAGAGAGTTTGTTCAGTCACACTAGCCATCGTGCACTCTCTAGCCAACTATAAATTGAGCCAGCTAGTTAAGAAGTTAACATGCACATACCTACCTATTTACAATGTAGTTTAATCCGCCTCTCCTTTTTGCGATGTCGGAAATAACTTCGTCGTAAAAGTTTGAATGTTTGGACATCTCCTTCACAAAGTCACTTTCTATTGTCAACAGGGACAATTTTGAAAGCCGCTCTTCACTGGTTGAATTTCTTGAAAAAAGTTTTTATTCTCGTGTCCGTTTTGATGATTTTGAAAAAAAGGCAGCCATTCCACTAATACTTGAAAAAAACACTTTGCACTCTTTAAGACACGCTGCAGATTGAGCTAGAACTAAATTTAATCGATGCGCAAAACAATGCATTCTGAAAAGTCTCTTTTACTTTGGCCAGCCAGCCCCCCAATTCGCCAGCCATTACAGCGGCCCCATTATAACTTTGGGCGATAAGTTTAGCACCACACTGTAAATCATCGACTATCTGACAAACTATAGTATATAAAGCTGCGGCCGTTCATGGCGTTGTTACGTCTAAAAATCCTAAAAAGACTTTCCCATTTGGATTTATGTATCGTACTACGATTGACAACTAACTAATATTCGTAATATCGGTTGTTTCATCTAACATAATTGCAACAAAAGGAGCTTTTTTTATTTCTTGCTTGATCTTTTCTAAAACAATATTGCTTATCGACTGAATCAAATCATTTTAAATATGATTTGATGTACCGCGAAATATCGTGGAGTTTTCCAGATGGTTACTTAAAATTGTATCGTATTTTGCTAATAAATCAACTAAATTGATAAAATTGCCCCTATTAGCAACGATTCGAGATTCAGTATGACCTCTAAAACTAAGTTCATTTTCGCCGAGAAAACAAACAATGTCAATAAGTCCTTTTAACACTCTCTTTCAACTGCTGATCTAATGAATGCTCAATTCGTGATTTTCCAAATGTTTATTCTTTTAGCACCGCTCGCAAATGAGTTTCACACTTACCATGCCTTTTTGTCACTTTGTGAATGTTGTTTAAATCTGAAAAGCCATTTTTATTCTAAACACCTTTTTCATTTGTGAACAGTACATATGGCCAACAAAACAATTTACACAAATTTTCACAACCCCTTAACCACTGATTAGCACTGTACACTTCAATATTAAAGTACCTATAGCATGATTTAACTTTCGTTTTTAAGAATTTTAAATCAGGTGTTGGTTCCCATTTCTAATAATATCCAGTTTATCTTGAAACGAATATGTTGAAAATCCCCTTTTCAACAAATTGCACACCACACAAAAACGCAAATAATATTTTCCACAGTGCTAGAACCAGCTTCCAAATTTAATAAGTAATTCTAAATCTGCTTACACGCGCACTAATATTCAACGTTTTAAAATCACTTGTCGCCGCACCACAGGTTTAGAAACACCAAAAAATTTTTACAAATATAGCACAAAAAGCTGAGAATAATACTAGGAAGATTAATATTAAGTATAATATTAAAATCGATATTAAAATCGAGATTAAAATCTATAAAAATAAAACGTATTACGATGCTATACAGCTCAGATATCAAGATTATGAAATGGGGATGGGATGCATTTCAATAAGTTACCTGCTTACATCAGAGAGACAGTTGTCTCCAGTGTTGCCAGATGCGAGTAACCAAAATACTCCACAAATTCACTGAAAATACTCACATTTGCCTCACAGCAGCTTTAAAATCCTCACAGCCTCAAAATGATATTATTTAGACCATCATGTTCTTAAAATTCTTTTAAAACAAAATTTATAATAATGAGTTATTTATAAACAAGTGCCGGGACGCGGCATCTACCGGAGGCCATTTGTACATTAATGATAATAATTATAACTGCTTCCGCATTGCAACACGGCGGTGTAGCAATACGTAACTGAACGAAGTACAA